>CM065468.1:38182124-38659624 GCA_032872505.1 Leptopilina syphax | reverse complement strand
AATTAACAGCACAACAACAATAAAAAACAAAATTTTTTAAGAAGTTTAAAAAGTCAAAAGATAAAATTATAAACGGATATATAAAAAAAAGAAAAAATAAACGCGTATAAAATATTGAAAACAAAACTGTACAAACATGAATAAAAAAAACACACACAATTAAAAAATGTATATGGACAAATAAATCACAAAATAAATTAATAAAAAAACAAATAAACAAATTAAAAGCTGTTTAAATTACGCTTTTTGGCGGCCGTCGAGATCCTTCCTCGACATAACCGAGATTATGAAGTTCTCGACTTTCCGCCAATTATCTGCTGACTGGGTCATCAGCGATACCATGTTCTCCGGTGTAACTTGACTGTTTACACCTTTGAACATGGCCCGCCTCTCCAAGTCCCATTTCTTGCATGAGAAGAGGGTGTGCTCCGCGTTGTCCTCAGGGAACTGGCAATATGCACACACCTCGTCCTCGCGTAATTTAAAGCGACACAGGTACGAGTTAAAACACCCGTGACCTGTGAGCGCCTGAGTCAAATAATAGGAGACTTCTCCATGTTTTCGGTTTATCCAGGTGGTGAGTGTTGGAATCAGACGATAGGTCCATCTACCCTTTTCCTCCCTATCCCATCTGTCCTGCCATGTCTCGATAAGTCTGTTTCTCGCGTATTTGCGGATGTAGTCCTTGCTAGGTCTTTTCTCTTCTGGGTACTCGGGATTATTTCTTCTTTTAAAAAGAAGAAATACTTCCTCCCTTTCCCTTGCCATAAGATCTGCCGGCGGGACACTTGCAAGGACTTGCACAGCGCTCGTCGAGACCGTCTTATACGCAGAAACGATACGGGTAGTAACACATCTCTGCGCAGACAGCATATTATCGCAAATGGTTTTGCTTCTTGTTTTAAGTGAGGGAGCCCACGCTGCTGCTGCGTAAAACAGCTTAGCGTGGGCAACACTAACCACCAGTCTCCTTTTCCTTTCACGTGGTCCGCGAACGTTTGGCATAAGTCGTGCCAAGTCTGACGCACACTTTATCGCCTTATTCAAGGCCGTCGCTATATGGTAATGGAAGTTTAACCTTCCATCGAGCTCCACTCCTAAATACTTAATATGTTTACTCCACTTGACCTCGAATTCGTCTATCACGATTCGTGGGAAACTATAACCACGTCTGTCTGTGACGAGCAGAGCTTCGGTTTTTTCCAAGGCCATTTGAAGACCTCTGGCATCCAACCAGCTTTTAACTCGCCGCAGACATTCGTTCACCAATGTCCCAAGGGCTTCCTCGCTTTCGGCTGAGCACACGACCAACGCATCGTCCGCAAAGCCGATGATGACCGCGCCTTCAGGTAGACCCATTCGCAGGAAGTTATCATAGGATACATTCCACACGAATGGTCCCACCCTCGAGCCTTGGGGGGCACCACTTTGCATCTCTTCCTTCAGAGTCCAGTTGTCCCCCTCATAGATTACCCACCTGTCGCTAAGATAATCATTCATTATCCGCAACAAGTAGGGCGGTATTCTCTTCTCCATCATCGACTGGATGAGATCTTTCCATCGTGCGGAGTTAAACGCGTTACGTATGTCAATAGCCACCAATGCGCAGAAGCCCTTCTTCTTCTTTGGTCCCAATTTGTTTTTTCCCGCTTTGGCTATGTCCACAACTGCCTGAATGGCATCAACCGTGGACCTGCCTTTGCGGAAACCAAATTGGTAATCGGATAGACTATTCTCTCCGGTCAAATGGGTTTGCATTCTCTGCAGAACCATATCCTCTAGAAGTTTACCCATCGTATCTAACAGGCAAATAGGCCTGTACGACGAGACTTTATCCAGAGTTTTTTCGCCTTTTCTTAGGAGGACTAGCCTCTGCCGCTTCCAGTCGCGGAAGAACTCTCCTTTCTCAAGGCAAAGATTGAAACATCGGAGCAGAATCTGGGGTGAAGTGTCGATAACCAATTTTAGGATCTCGTTACTTATCCCATCGATTCCAGGCGCCTTGCCTGTTTTCAATCTTCTACCTGCATTTCTCAATTCTGTAAGAGTGAAGAGTTCCTCCTCACCGACTTCGCAGGTACTCCAGTCCTTCCTAACCCACGGTTCTGCAGGAGGAAATAGAGCTTTTATAATCCTTCTGACCCAATCGGGATTGTCCAGGCCGGGGGTCTTTTGCCTCGTTCCTAATTTCTTAGTAACGATTTTAAAAGCCAGACCCCATGGGTCCTTCTCGACATCATCAATTAGGTCTTTCCAGCAACGGCGTTGTGACGCTTGAATCTCTTTTTTCAGGCTTTTCTTGGCCTCCTTAAATACTTCCTTTAGCAAAGGATCTCCCTTAGAACGGGTATAATTCCTTCTAGCTTTGAAGCACGCTTTCCGCAAGGAGGCCAGAGCATCCGACCACCAGTGCACCGAGCTTTTTCGTGAAGCGGTACACCTGCGACGCGGCATAGATGCATCGCAGGCAGCGGTGATGGTTTTCCTCACCGCTCGTACCTCTGCATCCAGGGTATTTGGCCTCTGCACCCAACCCAATTCCTCAATGAGGCGGGATTCTTCCAGGGATCGGACAAATTTCTCCTTATCGATTTTCTTCACATTCCAGGAGAGGCGTTTTCGACACGGTGCTTCCTGTCTTCCACCATTTCCTGTGTCTCCCACTGAGACTGAAAACTCGATGTACTGGTGGTCACTTGCGGTATACTCCTCAGAGACTCGCCATTCGTTAATGCGTCTGAATAGAGGAGATGATGCAATCGTAAGATCAATGATCGATCCAATTGCACCCCTCCTAAACGTCCATGTCCTTCCCCGGTTCACAATCGTTAAATTGCTCCTGGAGACCATTTCTCCGATCACTCTGCCTCTTTTATCGAGCCTTGACTCGCCCCACTCCGGCGACTTAGCATTAAAATCCCCGGTGACGAGTACATCCAGCTTGGATTCTCTAAGGCTCGACTCGAGTTCCTGAATGTCATCTTCGAAGTCCGTCAGTGCATCGTTTGGCGAGAAGTAGCAGCTGTACATACGTATGCCCGCAGCCTCTACCCAAACGAATCCACTGCTCGTCTCCAGATACCTTGCAACACGCAGCTCAGGATTGCACACTTGAACAGCGGCCCTACCTGATTTATCCTGGTACCAGGGAGCGAGATCGTTTTTCCTGTGTTGCTCGCTGCAGAACAGGATGTCGATCCCTTTTTCCTTGACCGTCTGCATCAGGAGGGCCTGCGCCGTCCTGCAGGTGTGCAGGTTGACCTGCAGAAACTTTAAGGGTTTGCCTTTTTATGCCTCTGCAGCAATTCCCTGTAAACCGGACAAGAGCTTTTCCCGGATATATGGACAATATCTGTCTTTCCTAAATCTGTGCATGTTAAACACTTAGGTTGTTCGACGGAACAGTTCTTTGCCATGTGACCCTCACCGCCGCATCTCCGACAGTTTTTAGTTCTGTCGGGGCCTTTGCATGATCGGGTCACGTGTCCATATGTAAGGCACTTTAGGCACCTCACAACTTCCAGATGCTCTCGGACTCGGACGTTTAACCATCCTATTCTTACCTTGCCGATCTTCAGCAGAGTCTGACTATCAGTCTCTGCCAGGCGGACCAACGCAACCTTTGTGCCACTAAAACGTGGCAGAAGTCTGCACACTATGTCCGTGTCAGGCTTCCCCAATTTCTCCCTCAAAACCGAAACCACATCCTCCTCGGTCGTAGTTTCATCGAGGCCGTTCAATTCCAGACACCTCTTGTTTACAAGAGCCGTAACCTCGGCCCTATCATGCGAGGCCGAGGCCAGAGCCCTCGCAAATTTTAAGGTGTCACCTCCCTTTTTCACAACCAGGAGAACATCTTTATTAAGTGCCCTCCTGATCCTGAGAACCTCTATATTTGACTCTTCAGGCTTCACAGTGCGTTTCATTTCAGTCACGATCTCAGCGATAGCCTTTGGGTTTTTCGCTGAGATCCTTACTGCCTCTGTATTTCTCGGCTTTGAAGGATACTTTTGGAGCTCCTTCTCTTGTTTCTTTTTTAAGGCCTTCTTTTTGGCCTTTGCCTTTTTATCGATGACAGCGGCAAAGCCGTCGCCATCTACTTTGTCATCCTTTGAGACCACTGAAGCGTGAGTCTCTTTGACTATTTTCTCGGCTGCTCCTCCACTACCTGGCTCCAACGGAAGGGTTTGCGTAGGTACTTCCTCGCACTTCCTCTTCTCAGACTGGCCATCAGGATGTGGACTCGCATCCGGACTATTCCCGTTCCTTGGGCGCTTCTTATCATTAAATGCACCGCTCTGACCCGCCGCAGCACGCTTGTGTGATGGTGTTACACAGTTCGCGTTTGTTGGCTCTGGGATTATAAAGGGCTCGGGGATAAATCGCATGTTCTTGCGAATTATCTCGTGCACCTTTCCCAACGCCAACATTCCGTCCTGGACGTCCTTGCTAATGTTTTTCTGCTTTTTGCAGGCCCGCCACATACCGTCGAGTATTTTAGGCATTAGTTCGACCTGCTCTACAACATTTTTTTGGAAACTGTTAAGTCCCTTCTCCGCAGAATTTTCGTTTTGGCCCCCCCCAAAATCCGTGGGGCCTGCGACGGTCTTTGAAAGATCGACGGGAGTATTGTCCCCTTGCGGGGTTCCTCCTTGGGGTAATTCATTTAAACTTTGACTCATCTTCATTAGTATTTTGGTTTTTATGTCAGGGAACCACCCTGTTGGTTGTCCTTTAGTGAAAAGCCCCGCCACCACGGCAAGGTCTACCGAACATATCCAAGATGCCAGTCGTGTCTGGCAGCGGACCCACTTCTCCCAGTACATCAAAGAAGTCAATGACATTTGGCAGTGGATCCGCTTCTCCCAGCACGTCAAAGACATCTATGATGTTCGGTAGTGGACAACCCGGCGGGGATTATTATTATTATTATTATTATTATTATATATTATAATATAATGAAAATTGTAGTTGCTACAAGTAAAATTTTCTTTCCGTGCATAAAGTTATTTTTACAATTAAGTAAAATGTAACACTCTTTTTAAACGCATTTTATATTATTATCAGGGACCGATTCTGAAACGAAACTAAATTAAAAATATACGTTCAATTTAGTTTAGTTTCGCGTCGATTCGAAACTAAGTCCGAAAAATTTAAATATTTAGTGTCAGTAAAAAAATTACTAAAAAAAACCAAATATTTCAATAAATTATTAATATACATAAAAATACTTTTTTCACTTCATTTTCTATTAAAGTCTCTTTATACTACTTCATATCTATTATTAAGGTTATAATAAAATTATTTCATTAAATATTTTGTTTTTTGTTGTGATTTTTTAATTGAAACTAAATAATTGAGTTTCTCAGACACTTGTTTTCAATCTGCACTGAAATAAATTTAATTTTTTTAATTTGAAATTTATTTTTTTAGTTTAGTTTCGCGTCACGAAACTAAATTTTATTTATTAATTTAGTTCCAAGTTGACATGAAGCAAAACTCAGTTCCTTAATTTTGTTTTGTATCAACTCAGAAACTAAACTTTCGTATCGGTCCCTAATTATTATATTAAAATCTTTCAATCTTTTTAAAATGTACAAGTTTCTTTATAGAAACAAGTAAAGTAACGAGATGAGTCTATCATTGGTTTAAATTGTCTCAAAAATATAAACTTAGCATAGTCTCTGAATTGACCGGGAAGTAAGTTACAACGTTTAAAAATTTATTAAAATCATTAAAAAAAGATACTTTATAGTATTTTTAGACAAAAAATTCACAATTATGCGATGATTATGCAAATAGTGTTAAATTATGCAATGAAAAAAAATTATGCACTGAAAGTATAATTATGCGATTGAATGCGATCACAAATCACATTTATTTTGCATGCATTCTTAATATTTCACAAAATACCGAAGTTATGCTCAGTTTGAGAACATTATGCGATTATGCGACTTGCATAAAGTACGGGTCTCTAGATATGAGTTATACTCAATTTCGCGATTTATGTTCAGAATGTTGGAAATCTGACAAATATGGATTTGTTGTTATTGATAAGGACCGTAATTTTAATGAAGGAAGATATAGAAGAGGATTTGATTGCTTCATTTCACTATAAATACAAGAAGTTCATTGGATTTTTCATTAGTATAGTTTATCTTGTCTCGAAGAAAACATGTATCGAAAAGAGCAAGAAACGCTTCGTCAAATAGCAAAAGCAAGTGATGCTATTAGGCGGAAACATCGTTTACTCAAAATGGGTAAAGAGGTTGCAAAAACAGTATTGAAAGAAACTTTTCAACCAATAGTAACACCCCTGGAAAAGCTGGTGAACATAACTGACATACCTTTAAAAAATATTAGGAAAGAAAAAGTTAAAAAGGAGGAAAATGATTTTTCTTTCTCAACTGCTGTTGATGAGGAAGAGGAATTTGATAAAACACTACTCAATGACACTCTATTTGATAAGAGCAACAGGTTTGAAGAAGAAGGAGAAGAACTTAATTATGAAAATTTGACAAATAAATTTATTCAATTATTGAATAAAAACAGAAAAAGTTTTTTAGATATGGTTTATGGAGTACGTAAGCTTTCTAATGGTTCTTTTATTATTGGTGATACACCAGTTGATTTAGAAGGTTCACATATTCATCTTGCTGGAAAGAAAAAATATTTAAAAACTGCTGGGTTGCTTGAAATTTTATTTCGACAAGAACCTAATCCTGCATTAATAAGTTCAGATGATTTGGAAAATTATAAAGAAATTCTTGTAGCTACAAATGCACACCGAAAAAATTATAGTTCCAGTGGACTTGTCAACGTAACCAGGAATTCTAAATACACTGATGTCATTGCAAAACTTTTTAAGGGTACACCAAAGAAGGGAAGTGGTGTTTTAAAGAAGAAGAAGCTTGGAAAGAAATTACCTCAATTTATGATTTCAAAGAAACAATTTAACCCAGACTACATCTATTGGGATGATCCAAATGAACTAGTTGACCGATTACGTCTGCTAGTAGCAGCAAGCTGGAAATCCAAGTCATAATAATGAAATTATGTCAATCATCGAAGAACTACGTGAAGCTCGCATTATATATTAGGAGAGTACAAGCAAATAGAGCTTAGTATTAAAATGAGCATTGATGTGTTTGGACATCCCTTGTCACGGCCTCTTGCAAGTCGTGGACTTCCTGGACCTTCTGGAATTGGTTTTAAAATTACTCCAAGTGAACAATACGACATTGATAACAAAAGACTTTGCAACGTTCAAGACGCTGAAGAGCAACAAGACGCTGTAAATTTAAGACTTGCACAGAAAATTATTAAAAACGAGATAAAAACAGTTTTTCAAATTACATCTTCTTTAAGATCAGCTATTGATGATTTGAATCTTTATATACGAATTATCAAGGATAGAGTAAACGAAAAACTTAAAGAAATTGAATCACAGCAAAATTATATCATCAAAGAGGCTAAATTTATTCAACAGTGATGGCTGATCAAAAAATAACAGTTGTAACTGAACTGCATAAACAAGCTAGAAGAAATTATCCTCGTCGAAAAGTTCAAATGCATGGTATAAATGAAACCTGGCAAGCAGATTTGGTTGAAATGATACCTTATTCTTATTCTAATAAAGGTTTCAAATACATGCTCACAGTTATAGACATTTTTTCCAAATATGCCTGGGCTGTAGCTGTAAAGAGTAAGAATGGAAAGGATATTTCTTTGACCATGAAAACTATTCTCAAACAAGGCCGAATTCCAAAAAATTTGCATACTGATAGAGGCAAAGAATTTTACAATTCTGAATTTAAGAGTTTAATGCAAGAATTTAACATTAATCTCTATTCTACATATAGTAATTTGAAAGCCTCAATTGTTGAAAGATTTAACCGCACTCTAAAAAATATGATGTGGCCTGAATTCAACTTACAAGGCAATTATAAATGGATTAATCTTTTACCAACTCTCATGTCAAAGTACAATAATAAAAAGCATCGTACTATTGGTATGAAACCCAAAGATGTCACCGTAGAAGATACAAGAGAACTGTTGAGACGTATCCGTAAACTACGTAGAATTCCGCTGAAAAGATCAAAATTTAAAGTTGGAGAGAGAGTTCGAGTTAGCAAGTTTAAAAATATCTTTGAAAAAGGATATACTCCCAACTGGACAACGGAAATATTCACCGTGAATAAAGTTAAATCAACAAAACCAGTTACATACAAGCTGAAAGATTATCAAAATCAACCCATCGAAGGTGGTTTCTATGAAGAAGAATTGCTGAAAGTCCAATATCCAGATGTTTACCTCGTAGAAAAAGTTCTCAAGACTCGTGGTAATGATGTATACGTGAAATGGCTTAGATTCAATAGCTCACATAATAGTTGGATAAAAAAATCTGATATGTAATATAGTTAATGTCTAGTTAAAATAAGTTAAATTAATGTTAAAAAAAGTTTAAATAAGTTAAGATAAGTTAAAGTAATGTTAAAAAAAGTTAAAATAAGTTAAAGTATAGTTAAAATAAGTTAAGGTAACGTTGAACTAACGTTAAAGTAAAGTTAAAGTAACGTTGAACTAACGTTAAAGTAAAGTTAAACTAACGTTAAAGTAAAGTTAAACTAACGTTAAAGTAAAGTTAAAGTAACGTTAAAGTATAGTTAAAATAAGTTAAAGTAACGTTTAACTAACGTTAAAGTAAAGTTAAAGTAACGTTAAAGTAAAGTTAAAGTAACGTTGAACTAAAGTTAAACTAACATTAAAGTAAAGTTAAACTAACGTTAAAGTAAAGTTAAAGTAACGTTAAAATAAGTTAAAGAATAGTTAAAATAAGTTAAAGTAATGTTAAAAAAGTTAAAATAAGTTAAAGTATAGTTAAAATAAGTTAAATTAACGTTAAAGAATAGTTAAAAAAAAGTTAAAGTAAGTTAAAGTAATTTTAAAATAAGTTAATTTAACGTTAAAGTATATTTAAAATAAGTTAAAGTAATGTTAAGAAAAGTTAAAATAAGTTTAAAAAGTTAAAATAAATTCATGTAACTAGATTAAGGTTTATTTAAAATAAAGAAGACATAAAATAAAATGAACATATTTTATTCAAACAATCAATACCTCCATCTCCCTTTTTTAACAATTTTTTATTCACATTAATTTATCTTCTTCGTCGTCAATTTCAAGAATTTTACAATGACCCCATGCGAGGGTGTCAGTGCTGTTTTCTATTAAGTATCTCTTGTCGTCATAAGGACTTAAAGCAATTTTCGTTTGTTTCAAAGTTTGTACTTTGTGGAGATTCGACCTAATTGAATATTGCGTTCTAGATTGCATTTTAATATTTCGAAGACAATAAACATAATCATCAAAGTCGATATTTTTCTTAACAACTCCTGCTTTGACACCTTTAGCCTTTTTTATTAAATCTTTCCCTTCTACACGGACGCTCTACACATACACCGGCTTGTTCATTAGTACCTCCATTTTCCTAAGTTCCACAGCAACCAAATTCTCATTAAAGATGGCTCTGCTGTGGAAGTTAGGCTTTGCTATTAGGGCTTCAGCTCCGTTTGTTCTTCGCGTGGTATTAAAGTCAGTAACTTTTCAACCATGTGGATTGTTCGAATTTTATGACGCGATGAATTTTAACTAACACGAGACCGTTGGCAATAGCTTGTTTTAAGGCACGATAATGGAGAACGTGCTTTCGTTTCGGTAGGAGGGTAGTTAGGAGCTTCTCCTCTTTTGACCCTGGTGGCTTTGAGCGTTCCGGACAAAATGGAAAATCGCTGTGTTTATCGTGAAGATGATCTGGATAATCCAAATCAACTTCCAAAATGTAACCTGTAGGCGCATCGTCTGCAACATTGAAATCAAAACTATTATCAACATTCTCTACCCACTTGAAGCCATCATAGGGAAGCGGTTGAACCATTGACAAACCGTATAGATTATTTGCGTCAAAGTATACGATGTAAGACGTGTCCTCATTTTTATCAAATTGTTCCATGTAATGATTGTTAGCTTTTGCATATCGATTTGTACATTGACTTACACCACCTCTTATTCCTCGTTCAATAAACATTACTATGTCAATGTCTGTCAAGAGTTCAAGTCTTACTTCCGTATACTTTAACATTGCGTCCCAAGTCAAACCCGGTGTAGTATAAAAGTGTGCTGGATCTAGACCATACGAGATTAAACACTGGTTTCTGAAATTTTCGAAAATGTCCGCGAGTAACAGTATGTCGGTTTGCATGTACAAGTATACATAATCACCAAGATTTTGACAATTAAACTCACTTCACACTTTCTGCGCATGTGCATAGTCTTCATCAGAAACATTCGAATCGTTCAATGTGCTGTAGAATTTATCTTTCGGCGGTAACTCTGTTTCATCGAGTTTTTCCCTTAAATCAATGTATTCATAAGGAAAAACTCCTTTTCGCGTCAACAATTAAATTTTATCGTCGCTGTAATTTGAAAAAACGGAATTTACAATTTTGTATTCTTCAAGATAGGATGCTAACTTATCCAGAGATGATGCCATAAACTTGAAAGAATCAATAAAACGAAATTTTAGAAAACCACCTTTTACATTTTTAGTAAAACTAATGTACTTTTCTTTGTTAATAGGAAGTAGATTAACAGTACCATCAAATTCTGTAGCAATAGCTTCAATAATGAAATGTGCATCATAGCCACTTAGGTTATGGAAAACAACAGGTATGATCTGCGATTCATGGTAATTAATATTACAATCTTGATGAGCGGGTCCGCGGTACTTCCCTGTTAGATGGCAATGATCTCGTACTTTCACATCCCCATACGCAATTTTCTTTTTACAAATATGACAAGTCATATCATTTCGAAAAGCTACCAACTGCTGTAGACTTAATGTTTCCATGGGAACTGGGTTCTTGAATATGGAATCAAGATTATCAGCCAAGTTCTTTAATTCTAAAGAAAACCATTTAGCTGGATTTTCCTCATCTCTAGGTGATGCTTTGTACACAAAGAGTCATCGAAACTACACTTTAAGTAATAACCAATACTGAGATTTTTATGGTTTTGAAACACCTCAGTATTTTTTGTATATTATTTTTTTTAATCTTTGTGTCATTCATTTTTCGACAATGCTCTTCATGTTGAGTGAGTTTTTCTTGATTCAGAAAATAATGTAAGCAACGATCGCAAATGAATTTTTTATTTTTCTGCTTTGATAAGTCTGAGCTAACAAGTCTCGACAAGTCCTTTATCCAGACATAATGGTAGTTAAACGATATGAGAGGTATATCAGTTTCATCATCATCGTCTTCACTTAGATTTTCATCTATGTAGTGATCTTCAATTCGAAGAAGATTGACGTGATTCATCTTCTTTTGAGATGAAAGATGAAGAGGTGAAACTGTAAACTTCTCATCTCTTTTAACAAGACCATACAAGTTGACGGAAATGTTGTTTAGGGTTTCAAATTTAGAAATGTCTTTGAGAGAAACAGGAAATTCGATACCACTAAAATTGAGTGTATCTTTATAGGGTCTATATTTTGAAACTCGATCTGCGTGTTTGTCTGCTGGGTACAGTGCTGACAATATTGCCCATTTAAAACACTGATTATCAGCATTTTGGACATTAATGCAGGCATGCTTTCGATTGATAGAAGTTGGCAAATTGATATAAGAACTTGCGCGCATGGGATTGTACTTGTTAATGTTAACCTCCAACCTTTCAATAGAATGAAGTCTCCAATTAGAATCTTTCTCTTGGGATTCCTCCATTCTTTTTAAGGTTACTTGTTTAACATGAACATTGTACCACTCATCTAATGGGGTTGTAACTAAAATGTCACCGGTTTTCGCGATGAATGTCTTTAAATCTGATATTTCTTGGGTTTTACCATCAATGGAATCTTTAACAAATTTCGCGAACAATACAGTGTAAACTTTTAGCGGACCAAACCTGTTTAAAGCTTTTTCAATGTTAACTTTAAATAAACTAAAGGCATCATCAAGGAATTCATTAATATCCTTGTAATCTAAATTCATTGCAGCACTATTTTGTAAACGACCATCAAACGCTTCTTCAAAATCCACCCATTTCATTCCTTCATTCACTACTTCAACACCCGCACCACGTTTCATTAGAGCATAAAAATGGCAGCGCAAGTATTCCATTTTTTGTCTTAAATTTAAGCACCTAGATCTTTGAGATGAAGTAAAATCAGACTTACGTAAAAAGTTTCGGAAAATGTTTATATACCGTTGACACTTGTTCTGCCATTCGAATGCTGTAACCATTTTCTCCTCGGCAGTCATAGCCATCGTTGAAATGAGCTGATGTTCCGCTGTTGTAATGAAGTTGTCAGATTCTTGACACACTTCATTGTAGTCTTCCATGTCAATACGTTGACGAGACTTCTTTGAAGATTTGCACTTTGGCATCTTGATACCTAAATCTGAAAGAAACTTTAAAAAAATACGTCTAAAACTAAGACAAACCTGAAAAATCCTGAAAATAAACCACTAAAACTAAAGAAAAATCCTGAAAAACTCAAACTAAAAAAATACTGAAAATAAACAACTAAAACTAAAAAAATCCTGAAATAGAAAAAAAAACCACCATCACCTTAAAAACTAATACAAAATAGAACAAAAAAAACCCTAAAATAGAAAAAAAACCACCACCAACTTAAAACTAATGCATACTAGAACACAAAAAATAAAAAAAAACAATAACTCCTAAATTCAAAACAAAAAAAACTCTGAAAATTAACTCTGCAAACTCTGGAACCCTGGAAACATGGAAGTAGACTGCTGCACCATTCAAGATGCAACTGATGTTTGTGGCCCGCGCTCCGTAACTTATACCCCAGTCCCCACTATACTCACCTCCCCACTGCGCAACTCCCCACCACTCCATAGGCGCGCGCAACTCTCCTACCACAATGTAATAAACGCCGACTACTGGGATAACTTGAAGTTAACATAACCCAAGTGGATCATCGGTCGGTAATACAGAACTGACATACCGACCCGACCAAAAATTGTGGAAGAAATATGCATTACCGACATTCTAACCCACTTGAAAGTTTAAAAATAAAAAATTTAAATTTTCCCGCCAAGTGGGTCAGAATTCACATGTGGCGCCATCTCTCGGCGGCAGCCTGAACATAGATGTCGGTAAAACAGAACACCCCTTCTAACCCACTTGAAAGTTTAAAAATAAAAATTTTAATACCCCTCTAAGGGGGTTTAAATTGAACAAAAAATAAAGAGGAGTCATCTAGCGGTGGCAGCTGGTACTAAAACTCAGTCGGTAAAGTAGAACACCCCTTCTAACCCACCTGAAAGTGAGCTATTAGGAAATCTACTTTACCGACGGTCGGTAACTGGGCCAGAACCCGTGTAGCTCTACTACTTTTATTAATTTAAAAGATTTGTTTATAAGTTGAAAAAAAGTCTCAATTTTCTTACTTTCCCTAAAAAAAATTTTTTTATTGACATTTCCCTGACTTTACTAAAAAAGTTCTGTTTCTCTGACTATGCTTTCTCTCTCATACTGTGAAAGACAGAATGAGTATGAAGATTAATATAGTTAATAATAATAATAATAGGATATACAAAAAATAGAAAATATATATTTATAATTAGGAAGACACTTGTAACATGACCAGTGTAGTAAATAAGATTACTACCGGGAAACATATTTTCAGAAAGAATGGACAGATTACAGAAGATGGTTGAAACAAAAAAATTTTTATTATTGCAGGCATTACAAATGACTAAAAGTCTTAGTAAGGCAATTTCGAAAAATTGTTTTATTATTTAATTTTTAAAAAATTTAATTTTTTCACTAATTTTTGAAAGTTATTTATAAATAAAACTCCTGAAACTTCAAGGTGATAACGGAACATAAAAAAACAACTTTACATGAAGCAAGGTTAATTATTATTTTTTTTAACTAAAAGGCCTACGTAGTATACAAAAATATAAATCGATTTGACCTAAAGCAAACAATTAAAATCAATTAATCTACTATTTAATGTTTTGAAAAATTATAGAACCTTATCTAGCATGCTTAGCAAAACAATTAAACAAACAATTAAGCAAACAATTAAAATCAATTAATCTACTATTTAATGTTTTGAAAAATTATAGAACCTTATCTAGCATGCTTAGCTAGATATTTATTTATTTTTTTTAAATTTCTACTTTAAGCAATATAATTCAATGTTATAACAGATTTATGTTATTATCATTATTATATAACTATATTACACAATTATCATCTTTATAATAATAATTATTAGTATATTATAGCTATTATTATAATTTAGTACTATTATTTGAAGAAAAGTTATTGATACATCGCAGGAAAACTTATCAGGTCAGAATAACGATACTGTCATTCTTGAAATTAGTTATTTGTTTAAAACTATAAAAATAAATTAGTAAGAATTCATAACAGACAGAATTGGTGCTTTTTTCTAGAAAGACGAGAAATTCAATTTTAAGTAAAGAGAAAAAGATTAACTTATTTCCCTTATGTCAACAAAAATTTAACTTTACTAATTCAAGAGAAAGATAAAGTAAATAAGTAAAGACGGACTAATTTCTTAATTTTCAATTTATTTTAATTTGAAAAGAGTATAATTTTATATAATAGAATTTTGTTTTTTTTACAATTTTTTTTATTTGGTAGTTTATTCTTTATAAGTATTTTAATTTTTTTTGTGTAGAAAAATTTCCTTTTCTCTAAAACATGATTTGCAATTTAACAGACATTCGGGAATTTGATATTTAGAACGATAGCATTGTAAGAGTTTAATCATAATTATATGCCAAATTTTTTTTAAGAATAAGAATGTATACACGGAGAGAAATCTATTGCTCTTAGCGCAGGAGCAGGCCGTACTAAAAGCGCATACACACCACCATGCGTAAGTTGCAAGAAATCCATGCTGATTTTTCATGGATTTGAGCAACTGTGGCACAAGTGGAAAAAAGCTGTGCAAAGTTAGCACCGGCCTTTGCAAAATTAGGTACAGACGTCTATGCGAGAAGCGAACCAAAATGTCTCTAGCGTTATTGGTAACAAATTTCTCTCCGTGTAGAAGTTATGAATTAAAAAAAAAATGGAAGTTAAATTAATTTACGTAAAATTTCATAAAAGAATTAACATTTATCCACAATAAAACTACTTTATATTGATGATTGAATTTCTGAACTTACTGCCTTTAGGATGATCGAGTCGTCATCAACGACAATAGTCGGAGAGCCAAGATCAAATTAGAAATAAGTCATTATCAACAACTGACGTCAGACAGACATATTCCTAAATTACTTGAGGCAGAGTTGTTCATATTTTCCAATTAGCGATAGGAGTTCTAAAAGAGGATCAGTAAAATATTATAATTCAATGTGGATGTGCACGTATACACCTAGGTCGTCTCAATGCATATGTGTGAAATGCATTACCTTTAATTATTTTCAAATAGAGGCTTCTTTTATTATATAAAATTTTAAGTATTAATAATGTTTATAAATTTATGCATATAATTTATAAACAATATTATAAAATATATAGGAATTTATGTTTTATAAATTCTGTCCTATCTTTTGAAGCTTTATTAAAAAGAAAAATAATAATAAAATAGTACCTGTTAAGTACTTTGTACGTAACACAACAAATTCAAAATTTTTATTTTTTTAAATTTTATTATTAGGCAATTAAATATTAAATTAAATTTTTTAAATTTATGGGTTAATTCTGATTTGTCAAAATTTTATTTATTTAAAATAATCTAAAGACTAATTATATTGCTGCAAGTTTTATAATCTAAATTAATATGATCAATAATTTGAAAGGATCACATATAATCCATTTTTCTTCGTGTAGGTCATGAAACGCCTCGCCCGATTGGGAACAGATCATGCCATAATAGGGAAGCCTGATCAGCCCCAATTAAGGCTATGGCAAAATTAATACACGGGCGTTATTAAAACAGAGAAAGAAGAGGGTACGAGAGAACACTACCCGTCTCCTTCTACGGAGTTGATTTGCTTTCAGTCCTCCTGCCCACTCTAATCTTATATCTCTATTCTCATTCCTCCACTGGTGCTTAGCGAACAATAATTCAATTTTACTGCAGGTGATGGGGAAATAATAATTGTAGATTTAAAACCTTAATTTCTTTTTCAATCTATAAAAATTGGGATGAAATAATACATTTAAATGATTTAACAATATATATTTTGCATCAACATTCTCACAATTTTAATATATACATAGAAAACAATGAGACATTTACAATTTACTTTTTTTATACAATATCAGTGTCATAGGACAAAACTTCGCAATTGAGAATTAAGATGGATCAAAATGTCAAATAATTGACCTACTATTTATTTTTTCTCATCTGTGTTTCTTCTTTGCAACTGCTGAAATTTTTTTTTCATAAAATTATGATTTAACACTCACACATATCACTTGCAAAATAAACATTACATTATTCAACATCTACTAGCTTAATTTATACATATACAGGGAACCTCTATAACTTAAACCTCGTTAAGTCGAAATCCTCAGTAAATCGAAAAAATGGCATTCCCCTCCCGTTGAACCCCTAGAAACTCATTATCTCCAATTATTTAAGTTTGTAACTCGAACAAAATATTGTTCCCCTACTAAGTTATTACTTAGTGCTATATATTTGTACTCTATATATTATATACTCTATAACTTGAAGTTTGAAATGTAGACTCGGTAAGTCGAATTTTGTAAAATAATGATATCACACTTTGAATTATGTATTGACAAACAATTTTCTGATACTCTGACACAAAGAAAAATAACAGATTTTTCCTAACCTTCTACTTTAAGTCCATTGAAGTTAATTAATCTTCAATGGACTTAAGTTGAATTATACAACTCAACTCGAAAAATCTACTTTAAAATTTGTAAGTCGAAATTGTAGCCAATTATATTTGTGGTCTTTAAAATTAATTGTTAAATTGTGGCCTTTATAATTCGCAATCCTCGTTAAGGGGGCAACCCTAGTTGTAGCGCGCAAAAATTGACCATTTTCATGAATTGAATAAAAAAGACAACTAAAATTTTTAAATAAAACAATTTATTGCCTAAAAGTACACCATTTAAATTACAAATTCCGATAACAAATTTTAAAAAACATTTAAAAATGGAGGTGTGGTGCGCGATCTTGTCGAGGTTTGCATAAAAAAAGTTTGCGGTGACTACGATTATATGGAGCTGGTTCATCTGAAACACAAAATTCAAACGAATTTAGTTAATGTAGAAGATAATCTAGTCTTTAATCGAAAGCTAAAAAAAATTCATTTTTGACAAAATGACAACGGCTCAAACTCAACTTTTCGATTTTCACAAAAAAAAATGTTTTTCACCTGTAAAAGAAGTTATTTATAAAAAATAAATCCTTCGACTAAAGGCTAGATTATATTCTACTTTAACTAAATTCGTTTGAATTTTGTGTTTCAGATTAACCAGCTCTCTAAATCGTTGTCACCGCAAACTATGCAGACCTCGACAAGATCGCGCACCACGCCTCCATTTTTAAATGTTTTTAAAAATTTATTATCGGAATTTGTGGTTTAAGTTGTGTACTTTTAGACAATAAATTGTTTTATTTAAAAATGTTAATAAATATTTTTTTATTTGATTTATGAAAATTGTCAATTTTTGCGCGCTTCAACTAGGGTTGCCCCCTTAAGTGACAGCTCAATTACTTGAAGTTTTTGGCATTCCCCTTGAAATTCGAGTTATCGAGGTTCCACTGTGAATATATAAATTAAATTGTTACCAGAAAAATGAAAATATTAAAAAAATAGACATAAAAATATAATTTTACTAATAAGTAAATTTGAGTTTAAATAGTCTTTTGGCTCACAAAAGTAATTCGAAAAAGATTTCTGACACCCCAATTTTTTAAATTATTTTCTATAATTTCATTCTTTACATTTCCACATTTACATTAACTCTTTGCCGTACATTAGTTTTCCCCACCTCAGAAACAAGCAGTTTGACAGTTGAATCACGTGGAAAATATCAGGGCCGAATGTTAGTTTGATTTTGAGGTTATGTTTACATAGGATATTTATGTTTGATAAAAGTCTTTAACAATCAAATTTACCATTTTTAAATTGTAATAAATTGCAAATATACATTTACACTTTACACAAAAAATCGTATTTTTAGTGATCAATTAGTATAGTTAAATATAATTTATTGTAAAATATAAATGGGTTCCAATTTTGAGAAGGTACGATACTGCAAGTTTAGACACTTACATTCTCACACATAACTAACTTATCAACACAAGCATAAACGCCTCTTCTCATTGGCTGTTCCCCCAAAAAGGACTCTAGACGACATTTCGTAACATATGAACGGCAAAGAGTTAAATTGTAATAACTATTGCACTTTAGAAATTTTTTCTTAGCTGATAGAAATTTATATTTATGCTTAACAAAAGTGGTATTATTTTACTTAGTAAATTATTATTTGTAACTTTGTTTTAAACAACATTTTTATATTTAAGTCAATTTCAATTTTTGTGCAATTGCACAAAGTTTTGTTTAAATTAATTAATTTTATCAGCTTTCCATTCTTTTAAATTTCATTCAAATTGATTTTGTTATATTTTCTGTAAATTTATTTTTTCATTCGATTAAAATTTTTGTTTATAATTTTAATTTAATAGATTTTTAATTACAATATTAAATTATTGCAAGTTATTAATTACGAGAATTGTTGAAATTTAGGAAAAAAAATTAAGATTTCTTAAAAAGTTGAAATGCATTTAGCTTTTTTTGTAATAAATGGAAAGCGAAAGTTTCAATTACTCAAAATAATTTTAATTAATGCAATCCCAATATTTTTTTTTGAAAAATTTAATGAATTTTTAGTATTTTAAATAGGAAAAATATCCTGAAATTTTTTTGTTTGATAAATAATATCTCTTAAATATTAAAAGTCAATTCGTC
This sequence comes from Leptopilina syphax, assembly GCA_032872505.1. NCBI lineage: Eukaryota > Metazoa > Arthropoda > Insecta > Hymenoptera > Figitidae > Leptopilina > Leptopilina syphax. The sequence continues at coordinate 38,640,602 of CM065468.1, read as the reverse complement.
CTTAGACGAAATGGAAGCTGTACATATTAGTTTGACTAATTTTATTAGCCACCAAGTCTTTTGGAATAACTTTTTTCTATTCGTCCGTCATTCTGTATTTTTTTCAAGTGAAATCACAAAAGTTTTTCTCCGAAGTTTTATTCGATGGAAAAACCTGCCAAGCGTATCGAAAAAAAGCGTATTTTCATAAAATTAAATAAAAATTTAATTCATATTACTAATTTTTTAAAAGATTAATTTAATAAATTTAACTTATTAAAATTTATGTGCAAAAAAGTCTTTTATCTTTTATATTAAAAAGAAAGCATGAAGAAAGATAGGTACTGTAGAAAAGAGAGTAATCTGAGAAAACGGAATTTTTTGTAGAAAAATGAAAATGAATGATAAAGAAGAATAAAAGAAAGAAGAAGGGAAATGGATGATGTGACGCTGTTAGAAAAAAAGTCTTTGAAAATTGTTATCGCGATTTAAATAATGCTCATTGAACGACGATAACGTTTTCTAGTGTTTGTAGTAACAGTTGGCGCTGACACTTGTGCCGGGGGTGTAACTGGTGTTACTGGAGTCACCGGCGTTACTGGAGATTCAGCCGAGTGGACTGAAGAGGGGGGCCTGAGCTACCAAATATAGTTTTCAGTTTGTGGTGCTCTCATCACTCCTACACCACCTCCGAGTCTCCTATAATTCATGCAGCCACACAGTCTCCACTGATTTTGCTCTGGATCGTATACTTCAATTGTTTTCAAATATGCTGTACCATCGAAACCGCCAACTGCATAAAGTTGACCATTCACTACCGCTAAGCCGACCTGTAAGAAATAACACAAAAGAAACAAGTTGTTCATTTCATGACCATTTTGCTTCCTCATTATGATTAATAATAAAATAGGGCAGTTCCATAGGAAAACCAAATGGTGGATCACCGATTTTTTTTAAACTCTGTAATTTTGTAGTACTTGGGGTACTAAACAACTGTGCCAAACAGTTTTTCAAAAAAAAATTTTTTTGCAAGATATTTACATTTGAAAATTCGGAATTTGAAAAAAATTACCTACTTTTTTCGAGAATTTTTATTTCGAAAACTATTGATTCTACAAGAAAAACTCATTTATTGAAAATTATAGAGAAAATGTCAATTTTTTATAATATTAAAAGAAAAGTTAAAAAAAATTAATTTTTCAATAATTTGTTTTAACAATAATTTTTTATTGTTAAAAAAACATGCTAGGAACATCATGGAATTTCCTAGAAAAATTAGTTTCTCAAAATTTGAACCTTCCTTAATAAGTGGTTAAATTTTTAAAGAACTGCTTTTTGATGTTTTTTATAAAAATTTTTGAAGTTTACGCTACGAGTATTTGTGTGTTACGAAAACTAAGCAACGCCTATAACAGTGTATTTTAAAAGACGATATGACCTTTACTGCTCGCCCCTAATACATTTATTAATTATATACATATATATATATTATTATTATTAACAGTTTAACAATATATTTTTAACTTTTTTATAAACATTATTTTCATTTTTTAACCCATTAATGCCCATGGGCACAGGAACGCAGATATAAAAAAGTAACTATTGGGAATTTGGGATCCTGGCATGGGGGTCCAATAATAATTTTTGGCGTTAACCCCTTAACTGTTTGAGAAAAATACAACATGATTGTCCCAAAATGCCCAGCGGAATCTGATACTTTTTCAAATAGTTTAATATATTTAAATTATAACTAATTATTCAATTATTTTCTAAAATATCATTAATAACCCTTATAATTTCTTCTAATAACGATATAAAGAAAAATATCTATCAATTTATATACAAATTATATTTATCTTGAGTGATAGTGAACACAACTCACGGGTGGGTCGGAAACAGTTATGGCCATACTTCTTCACGACCCACCCGTGGGTCGGAAACAGGCAACGGGATAAAAATTTTGTTTAAAAAAATTTTTTCAAACAATTTGTTATAAACAAAGGAAGAAAAATTGATTTTCATAAAAAACTTATAGCGCCATAAAATTCTACGCAGAAAAACAACTACGAGAACGTATATTACATAATTTTTAAAAAAAGAGCTATGGGAGCGTTCATAAATAATGTCACGCAATTTTTCGGGATTTTAGACCCCCTTCCCTCCTGTCGCGCAATTTCACATGTAAAAATACATTGTGTCACGTTTAGTAGAGACCCCCCCTCCCCCAAAAAACGTGTCATTATTTATGAACGCTCCCTATTGCTGTAAAAATGTTATAAACAATTAGCCTGAATTTATACTGTATGAGATATAAGGATAGTTTTTAATGGTAAAAATTTTGTTTAAAAAAATTTGAACGTCAAAAACTCTCCTAATTAAACTGATTTTGTTTAAACAAAATTTTCAACTTCAAAAACTATCCTTATACCTCATACAGTATAAAAATACAGGCTAATTGTTTATAACATTTTTACAACAATAACACTTTTGTTAAAAATTGAGGGCGTAGAACGGATAACTGCCTACAACGCATGGTCGAAAAGGACTATGCCAGTCAGACATCATTGAGATGCCTACACTGTAAAAAATTTAGGGAGTTAACGGACTCGGGAGTTAGAAGTTAAGTTTTTCGAGTTAAAAATCAACTCTAAAAGAGAGTTAATTTCTAACTCCCTTCATTCAACACCCGCGCGAGTTATTTTTTCCATGGGGAGTTAGCATTTGTGTGTTAAATTTTAAGTCTCTTTATTTAACTCCCCTGGCATTAACTCTCCAATGGGTGCGACTTTTATAGAATCCCCTGGGGAGTTAAAATTTAACTCCCTTTTTTTACAGTGTAGAGGCGCTCACCATTGTCTGACTGGTATAGTCCCGTGTGGCAGACGTTTTTTAAGAGTTTTTTTGGGATTTTCTTTTTAAGAACCATGGAAACTTAGGACTGCAAAATTTTTACCATATATTCTGTTACATTTTAACAACAAATAAATATTTTTGCAAGTAAAAATATTTTAATGATTCCGAATTATAAAACTGGAAAGTAATGATGATCATAAAAACGCCGTCTATCGGCGTCCACGATACTGACTAATTGACTGAACTAAATTTAAAAAATCAAAAGGCATTTTAATCTGTGTGGATGTGGCTATAGCCGGAACTAGGATTATTTAAAAATATTAAAAATTGAATTTTTTACCCGACTTTGAATTTTTTTTCAAAAAAACGTAATTTTTTTATTCTTTTTTGTTGCATAAAATAGAAACAACTTGACCTTTTTTAATTATCCTAGTTCAGGCGATAGCCATACATGTGCTGAACACGCCCTATAAATTTGTGCGATATTGGTCAAGCCGTTTTTGAGATATCATGGACGCCAGTTTGAAAAACACAGTTTTGAGAAAAACGCCTATCAAAGCGTAATACATTGTTCGCTTGGCAACTCCTTGTCTTCTCAGTGCTGTAACTTTCTTAGGATGTCAAATGTCAAAAATCCTCTTTATCCACATATTCTACACATATTGTAGATGTGATTTATGGAAAAAAAAATTTCGATTTTTTAAACTCTTCACACGGGGTGACCCCCTTAAAGAAGTGCTTTTTGATGTTTTTGAGAAAAAAAATTTTGTAGTTTAAGCAACTCCTATAACAGTGTATTTTAAAAGACGATATGACCTTTACTGTTCGCCCCTAATACATTTATTAATTATATACGTATATTATTATTATAAACAGTTTAACAATATATTTTCAACTTTTTTATAAACATTATTTTTATTTTTTAATGTAAAAAATCTTTTCCTCCACACTTTACCCAGGCTTGTATTTCTTATTTTTGATTTTGATGGTCTTCAATGGATCAAAAGTCAAACTTTATTGTGTCAAATTTATATTTTCTACTAACTGAAAAAATGCTTTAAGGATAAGATTTTTTACATGAACCCATTGATGCCTATAGACAAAGGAGTGCAGATATAAAAAATAACTATTGGGATCCTGGCATGGGGTCTAATAATAATTTTTGACGTTGAATGGTAAAAAATTTTTTTTTAACAATTTGTTGTAAACAAATGAAGAAAAATTGATTTTCATAAAAAAACTTATAGCGCCATTCGATTCTACGCGAAAAACCACTACGAAAACATCCTTATTAATAAAATCAGACGTCTGTCTGTACATTGCTTAAAACTTCAAAATGTTAGCATAAATAGTTGTTACAGACATCAGAGATTCCGGAAATATTCGTAAAAAATTTAATTTATGTATGTACGTACCGTCAACTGGGGCTATTTTGTGCATCCGGAGGCTATTTTGTGCACGCGAGTTTTTTAATGAAAAAAATTATTAAAATGAATTATTTTAATCTGCTATTTTGTAAAATGAAAGTTTGATTACATGGCAATAGAGAGCACTAAATGTTATTATTTAATTCTTTGTCAATTAAGAGAAAAAAATTCCTAAAAACGGAAAAATTGTTTAAATAATTTTAAAAATTCGGAAAAATTATATCAGATCTTCTAGAGTTTTAATGTGTCTCATAAACTGAGTTAGATATTTGTTGTAAATTGTGTTGTGATGATACATACGTAATGCGCTAATTTTTTATTCATTATTTTAAGAGAAAAGTGGAAGAAACTGAAAAACCAGGATTCCATGGGGCTATTTTGTGCACTTAAAAAAATCAAATATTTTTTATAAATGTTTTATTTAGTAAGTAAAGAAGATTCAGTTTATCATTTTAATACATTTTTGTCTTACTTTTCTGTAAAAAACTGTAAATACGTTAATTAAAATCATTAAAACGATTAAAAGCTCAATCGGTGCACAACGTAACCTCAAAAAATGAACATTAATTAATATTTATAAGTTTTTCAAATTAGTTTTAAAACTATTTTCTCGTTTCTCTTAAAATAACTTCAAAAGCATATTAGATATTAAATTGTTATCTATTTAACCTTAAAAATATTTATTTCAAGTTTTTTAAAAATATCATTCAAAACTATTAAAAAAGCTCCTATTGAAAAGATGTTTTAAAGTTATTTATAAGTGTTTAAACGATCATTTTATAATTATATTAGTATATTATTATAAAATATATATTAAAAAAGAAAAAAATGTTATTTACTATCTGCGTAATATACAATTTAAAGAAAGATTGTTAATTTTTAGTAAATTCAGATTTTAGCAAAATTTTAGTGCTTTATTTTACATTTTTTGTATAATATATCTACAAAAAAAATTTTACTAGGTCATTCTTTTCTTAACTTACTCTCAAATATATACACAAAAGATTTTATGAAGCAGAAACGATTAAAAAAATGTTTACGCAACATTATAGGAAAACAAAGTTCGATGCACAAAATAGCCCCATCCCGGGAGTTATTGTGTGCACGACTTTCAATGACTATAACTAAGACAAAAAAATTTTTTTCTTTGCCAAATTTATAGGAAAGCTTCAGAAGGATGTCCACAACATATATCAAAAGGTGATTTTTTTTATTCTCTTAATTCTGAATTTAAATAAATCTTTGAATAAAAAAAGCTATTTGGTGCACAAAATAGCCCCGGTTGACGGTATGTATATATGACTGTCCACGACAAAACACGGCTTAGGTCCAAAAAATCAATTTTGAGTTTTTTATGGTAATCGACAGATTTTATGTTGCTTTTTCAAATGCAAAAGTCAAAAATATCAATTACTTTCGACAATATATCGTTTTAAAGATGGGTATGTCAAGCGTAGTTAACTTCAATCGCTCGCCCTGTGAAATTCACGTTTGGAAGCTAAGTCGCGTTTTCTCGTGGACAGTCACATATATGGGTGATTCTCCTGAAAGTAGTCAATTTCATGTCTTTGAATTTGACATTTAGAATGTCTTCTAAACAACTTAACATTTAAATATTAACATTGGACAAACATATTATTTAAACATGACTTTTTTTATTGTTTATACTTCTGCCCTATTGGCCTTACGCACATCGACAAGAGTCCCCGAGAAATACTTTTTGGATTAAGCATAACCATTCTACATAAATTTTCTATATATTAACCTAATTTGCGTCTACATGTCACTTTTCAAATCTCCAAGAGAAATTGGAAAATAAATTATATTTTTCATATTTTTAAGAAAAAACACTAGAAAAACACTGCGTATTTTTATTCATTCCTTTGTCGTGCGCTGTCATACACGCAGAAAAATCCGATTGAAAATTGTGGAGTTCAGCGCTAGTAACTTAGATTTCATTCCCAAATTTGTCTATACCTTTGCGGCTCCAGGATAGAAAACAGGGAAATGAAGCGTAAAAGGTTTAAAGCACGTCAGTAGGCTTAAAATTTTTTATTTTAATTCTAGATTTAACTTTTAGAGATGTTTTGAGCAATGTAACGGTGTCTATTTTTGTTTAACGAAATTTCCTGCTTTGTCCAAATTTTTCACGGTTTATCTTTTTTTATCAAATTTAAATTTATTTGATTTTATCCATAAATAAATCTACAAATAGCTATAAAAATTTACTTATTTCATGAAAATACTGTTTCTTAAGTTCATATAAATACAGATTATATTACTAGCTGTCGTACCCGTATTCGACAGGTTTTTGTTTCTACTAATACATTTAACAAGGTATCTACCAAACGGGAAAAAGCCGGGAATATGCCAAACCGGGAATTTTCCTATCAAATTAAGAAAAATTTTCATTATATTAATTCGCTTTTAAAAAATTCCTTTTTACATAAATTTTATTGATGTATAATATTTATGAAAACAGACCCGAGTCAAAATTTAAGCCCTACTTTCAACCTAAAATATAAGTCTTATGTTAGATTTTAGCAATCGTAACGTAGGGTCTACTTGCGATACAATTAGTTCAAATTAGACTATTATAACTCCAAAAACTAAGTGGAAATTTTTCATAAATTTTTAATACATTAAATTAAAGTACTACAGAATTGACAAATATTGTTCTCTGCATTTGAATTGGTTAAAAATAACTAATTTGATAATAAAAAGTCAACCACTAATTCAAATAGTAATATTTGTCTACTGAAATAGCTAATGGTAACTACACTGAAAAAAAAACTTTATGGCATTATTAACTATAAACCCAGGGTTAATCTTAACCTAGTAAAGTTAATTTGGATTCCCAGCAAATTCAACCAGTTTCCCTGATCAATTCCATAAATTCAAACTTTGTAAAAGTAACTCTGCATTCCCTGGTCAAAACAACTAGGATAATTAGTTATTTTGAAAATTTTCTGAACTGCGCATGCGTCTATTTATTGTTTGACAGTATGCAGGTCTGTCTTTTGTGATTCATGATTATTATTTCGTAAAACGATTTTTATATTCGTTAATCGTAGTTATTTTCTGTGCAAAAAATATATTTTCCGCGTATTTCACATTTGCCGTTTTCATAGAGTAAATCAAAACAGATAATTAAAGTTAAGATATTATATATTTAATAATTTTAATCACCTGCTACGCATGGTTGAAAGGGACTATACCAGTCAGACAATAGTGAGCGCCTTTAGGCATCTCAATGATGTCTGACTGGCATAGTCCTTTTCGACCATGCGTTGTAGGCAGTTATCCGTTCCACGCCCTCAATTTTTAACAAAAGAGTTATTGTTGTAAAAATGTTATAAACAATTAGCCTGCATTTTTATACTGTATGAGGTATAAGGATAGTTTTTAACGTTCCAATTTTTTTAAACAAAATTTTTACCATTAAAAACTATCCTTATATCTCATACAGTATAAATGCAGGCTAATTGTTTATAACATTTTTACAACAATAGGGAGCGTTCATAAATAATTACACGTTTTTTGGGGAGGGGGGGGGTCTCTACTAAACGTGACACAATATATTTTTACATGTGAAATTGCGTGACAGGGGGGAGGGGGTGTCTAAAATCCCGAAAAATTGCGTGACATTATTTATGAACGCTCCCATAGCTCTTTTTTTAAAAATTATGTAATATACGTACTCGTAGTTGTTTTTCTGCGTAGAATCTTATGGCGCTATAAGTTTTTTATAAAAATCAATTTTTATTTCTTTGTTTATAACAAATTGTTTAAAAAAATTTTTTTAAACAAAATTTTTAACGCCAAAAATTATTATTAGACCCCATGCCAGGATCCCAAATTCCCAATAGTTACTTTTTTTATATCTGCGTTCCTATGCCCATGGGCATTAATGGGTTAAAAAATGAAAATAATGATTATAAAAAAGTTAAAAATATATTGTTAAACTGTTATCCCTTTCAGTCCCAGTGGTCGATATATCGACCACCTTTTAAGCCACCGATTTTTTTAACATAACTTAAAGGAAAACTTTAAATAATTGCATATTTCTTATTTTTATTTTTATCTTTATTTTTCTTCAAATTTCAGTTTAAACGTAACTGTAATAAAATTAAATCACTAACATATACTTTAAGTTATAGTTGTTTTCTAAATTCTCGGGGTTTGCTGAATATTAATCCAAAATCAGATATGCAAATTCAAAATGGTGGATCCAATATGGCGGACAAAAATTAAAAATTAAACAAATTTGCTTGAAAATGCTCTCTCGGGGGTTTTTGAAGTCGCTGATTACGAATCTAAAGTCAGTTTTTAAAAATTCAAAATGGCGGATCCAATATGGCGGACAAAAATTAAATAAATTTGCTTTAAAATTGTCTCTAGGGGGTTTTTGGGGTCGCTGATGACGAATCTAAAGTCAGTTTTTAAAAATTCAAAATAGTGGATCCATAAATCCATATGGCGGACATAAAAAGTTACGAATTTGGAAACACCCACTTCTTTTTTAATACGGGCTTGGGACCGGCAATGACAGAGTTTCATCTCTTTTTTAAAAATTTTTTTTGTTTTTTTAAACGTTTTAAATGTTTTTTAAAATTTTTTAATACTTTTATTAATTTTGTTTATTTTTGGAATATTTTTATATTTGTCGTAACAAACGCAAAAGACAATAGTGACGAAACATAAAAGACGAACGACAAAAAAAACAAAAGAAAATCAAGAGAGATAAAAGGGAAAATGGCAAACGACAAAAACAGTACTTCTCTCCTATTTTTCATATTACTGTTGTAATAGTGTAACATTAGATTCGCTATTTAAAAATTTTATAAGAATTATTCCAGATTTGTATTTACACACCCCGCAAACTTCCAAGAAGCAGCATTCAGTCCAATATTGTCAATTTTCAATTTTTGACTATCATATTGTATCCATTATTTTAAAGTTAGAAAAACTGACTTCAGATTCGTAATAAGTGACCTAGAAAAAACCTATGCCGTAATTTTCAAACAAATTTTAAGGATTTTTTATTTCTTCGTCCAACATATTGAATCCTCCATTTTTAATTTTAATAAACTGACTTTAGATTCAGAATCAGCGACTTCAAAAACCTCCAAATGCCAACTTTTAAGCAAATTTGTTTCATTTTTAAAATTTTGTCCGCCATACTGGATCCGCCATTTTGAATTTTGACAAACTGACTCAAGATTTGAAATTAGCGACCCCAAAAACCCTTGAGTGACAACTTTCAAGTAAATTTGTTTAATTTTTGTCCGCCATTTTGAATTTTTAAAAACTGACTCCAGATTCGTAATCAGCGACCCCAAAAACCCCCGAGTGACAACTTTCAAGTAAAATTGGTTAATTTTGCTTCCTCGTGAGGAAGCTTTATAGTCGTTTAATTTACAAAATTTTTAAAAATCCTTTTAACAAATTTTCTTCTATATGGGACTATGTTATATAAGACCCTGAACAATTGTCCGGATGTATGTATGTGTGTGTGTATGTGTGTGTGTGTGTGGATCCCGATTTTTGTGAACACGATAACTCGAAGAGGTTTTAACGAATTTGGCTAAAATTTACCAGGTATATTTATCATAAAAATATCTGGAAATAAATTGATAGACTTTAAAAAATTTTCAAAAAAAAATTTTTTTTTGACTTTTTTCTAAAAAATTTTTTTAAGTTGTTTATTGAAGTTAATATATAATAAAATCTTATTCTTTGCATCAAGACGAATCGATTGGTATATAAGAAGTATGAATTGTATGAGAATTTATAGAGTTAATCACAATTAAATCTGAAAAAATCGCAATTTTATCAAAAAAATGAGTTCTTTCCGCAAAATTATGTTGCTGTGTAAGAAAATCTTACTCATTTATTTCTAAAATCTTATTCATTACACCAAGACGGATCGATTGGTATATATAAAGTATATGTTTTACTTAAATTTAAAGAATTAAAACCAATTATAGACAAAAAATTTGCACTTTTAATAAAAATTCATTTTTTCTTAAAAATCATGTTGCTGTACAATAGAATGTTATTATTTATTAAAAAATAAATCAAAAATCTTATTCTTTGCATCAAGACGAATCGATTGATGTATATAAAGTATATATTTTATTGAAAATTATAGAATTAATTACAATTAAAGTTGAAAAATTCACTTTTTAACTAAAAATTTTTTTGTTTATTTAGATTCATATTACTGTATAAGAAAATTTTATTCTTTCTATTAAGACGAATGAACTTTATTTTATAAATGTTAAATTGTATTAAAAATGAAATATATTTATCGTTAATGCTTCCTTCACGAGGAAGCAAATTTTTTTTGCTGATCGTAAAGAGGAAGCAAAATGTTCATGTAATGAACATCTGGATTTACAACTTTTTTACTTTATCGTCCGCCATATTGACTCCGCCATTTAGAATTTTCAAAATTTTGAAAATCTGATTCCAAATTCGTAAATCAGCGACCCCGAAAACCATAGGTACTGTACCTATTGTAGATATTTTTCACTTGCCCTAATAATGGGAATGAAATGGTTAATAATAATTATATATATAGGTATATAATTAATAAATGTATTAGGGGCGAGCAGTAAAGGTCATATCGTCTTTTGAATTATTGAAATACACTGTTATAGGCGTTGCTTAGTTTTCGTAACACACAAATACTCGTAGCGTAAATTTTGAGAAACTAATTTTTCTAGGAAATTCCATGATGTTGCTAGCATGTTTTTTTAACAATAAAAAATTATTGTTAAAAGAAATTATTGAAAAATTAATTTTTTTAACTTTTTTTTTAATATTATAAAAAATCAGTCAGGAGAAGCAGGCGCAATGCGCCTACATCATAGGGTTTCGTGGCCTAAAATAACAAAAAAATTAATAAATAATAATTTATTTAGAAATTTTTTTGTACTTAAGATTGAAATTTTTTTTTATTATCATAGTAACGGTTGTAATGGCAACCATTACTGTATCAACGGTTGCAACGGCAACGTTTGTTATGTCAGCCATTGACATAGCAACGGTTACCGTGGCAACGGTTGTTAAGTTGTCTTAAGACTTAAGACTTATAAGACTTAAGACTTAAGACATAAGACATAAGACTTTAGACTTAGGACTTAAGACCTTCTTATACCGAAGTTAAGTCTTTAGTCTTAGGACTTGAGACCTTCTTATACTGAAGTTAAGTCTTAAGTCATAGGACTTAAGACGTAAAAACTACGGACGGACACCGAAGTCTCGCTATCAGGGTTTTGGCCCTTGGCCACGAAACCCTAAAAATTGACATTTTCTCTATAATTTTCAATAAATGAGTTTTTCTTGAAGAATCAATAGTTTTCGAAAAAAAAATTCTCGAAAAAAGTAATTTTTTCCAAATTCCGAATTTTCAAATGTAGGGGAACTAGGTGCAGTTGTTACAATTTTGATAAAAACAGTTACTGTGATTAGAGTTTAACTCCAATTTGTTTCGTCAAACGATTAAACAAAGGTATATTATCTAGTTTAAAAAGGCCATAATTGATTTTGCTCTATATCTATTATTTAATTAACTAGAATCATTTGAGTGACAGCGTGTAAATTGTAACAACTGCACAAAGTGAATGTCGGTTGTTATAATACCAAAAATCATCTATAAAATTTCTAAATTGAAGACAAATAATTTTTTATAACCATTTTTATTAATTATTTATAATTTTTGACTCAACGTAATAGTACGTGACAGTTCCATAGAGCTGACAGCATTAATATTGTTTCGAAATGAAAGAAACTTAATTTTTTTTTATAAGTATTTTGAAGACGAAGTTAAAAACCATGAGATTTTTCATAAAAAATGAGTGTGATTACATTTTTGACAAATATTTTACATTTTAAACGAATCTGCTGAATTTTGGAAAAAAATATCCGTTCTCATTATCACTTGTAACAACTGCACAACAGGTACATTTTTTACAATAAAACACTTTATTAAAAAAGTATACACTAAATGTGGACAACCAAGGCAGTTCTTTAAAGCTTAATCCTCATAGAATTGATATTAAAAACATTTACTTTGTTAAGTATAAAGGTCTATTAATTATTTAAAAAATATCAGGCAGAGAAATATTTACTTTTGGCCTCTAAAAACCAATGTGCTTATTTTTTTACTTGTAAAGCTTGCATATAATTTTTAAACATATGTGACTGTCCGCGACAAAAGGAGCTCCCATGTATTTACATAGAGCTAAGGTTCCTTTTGTCGCGGACAGTCACATATTACAGTAAGTTCGTACATGAAAACCAAACATTTTTCTCTTTGGAACCCCATCTCTATAACTAACTGTTTCTGAGATATTCCATTTGTAACAACTGCACAGCGTAACAATTGCACCTAGTCTCCCCTAAATATCTTGCAAAAAAATTTTTTTTTTGCAAAACTATTTGGCACGGTTGTTTAGTACCCCAAGTACTACAAAATTACAGAGTTTAAAAAAAATCAGTGATCCACCATTTGCTTTTCCTATGGAACTGCCCAATAGCTCAATAAGTAGCCCGCCCGACTTTTGCAGAGTCAAGAAATATACAGTGCCGCTCAATAACTTTTGCCCACCCTACAGCGATTAAACACTTTACAAAAAGTTTTGTATTATTAAAGATAAAAAGCTCAAAAATTAACCATTTTTTTCAATTGTTGATAACTCAAAAACGGTTAGTTTAAAAAAAATTCATTTTTTCATGTAGAATCAGCGTTAATTCAGCGCGTCTGGTGTGCCTTGTTGGAACAGCAGACATACTTTTTCGATGCAGACGCTGTGCTTATAAAATGTACAGACGCGCTGAATTAACGCACACGACTTGTCCTACTGTTTGTCGCATCTCTTGTGCTATTATTTTTTCCGTGTAAAAATTCGCAACTTTTACTCACCACAACAAACAAACAAATTTATTTTCGTATTTATGTAATTATTTTCAACTAAGCAATTGTTTTAAAAAACTTTTGATCAGTTTACAAACAATGAACTTAATTATATTATCAAACCCAGTAAAAAAAAAGTATTGGAAGAGAGGGAATAGCATGGGCGGTGAGTTTCTGCCAATACGTTTTCGCGTGAAAACCGTATTGGGGGCATTCTGCCTGCTTTTTCACTGTCAATTCCGTCCTCTTGAATCTTTTGACCCTGGCGGTCGGGGTTTTTTTTTCTGAAAATATACCGAATTGGGTATACGTTCGGTAATTGGTCGAAAAATTCAATAAAAAAGCATAGAATGTTGAAATAAACTATTGAAAATAATAAATGGAGTATTAAAGTGTAAATTTATCCAACATTTAGGCTAAATTATGTTGTAAATAATTAAATATTAATGTGTAAAGTGTAAAAGTGCTAATGTGACAGTTGAAATAGTGTGTGAAATTTATTAATTTGTAATGAAAATAAAAATATAATGCTAAAAAAAACAATCAATATATATTCTTTGATATTTAATGTATTTAATTCATTATATAGTTTTGTTAATTGTTGCATATTAACAATAAAAACATTAATTAAAGTAATAATTTTTTCTTCCAATGTAAAGTGTCGATGATAACATGGAGTGTAGAGAAAGGTAGCCGCGCTCGAGACGCATGCTTATTCCCGAAATCTTTTTTGACCAAATAGTTATTTAATATAAAACTACTTAACTTAAAATTCACATAATATGCACATTATTTGACATAAATTTCATTGCACACAAAAACCATTTAACATAAATATCATTTGTCATAGAATTCATTAAACAGAAATATTATGTTACATAAAACTCATATATCTTAATTCACATCTGACATAAAAATGATGTAACAAAGTAAAAATGAAATAAGAATAAAATAAATGTAAAATAACAAAATAGTATCGTAGCCTAAATATATAGAATATAAAACAAAGAACTAAAATATAAAATAATAATCGTTGTAAAAGAATAACAATAAAATAAGAAAATAATAATAACAAAAGTCTCGCCTCGTGTCGCTTTACCCCGAAGTGACTTCCCCCTGACCTGCAGGTTTTACACCCAAGTTCTCTCGCCTGAAAATAAAATAAAATAAAATAAAAGAAACCATTGCTTAGCTAAGCTCAAGATATTGAATTTCCCTACGCGGAACTATTCTAGAATTCGCCCCATTGCCCAACGTGACAAACGCGACTAGTACGTGCACTCTGAGAGAGTGGCCTGACTGGTAACCGAGTGACCAACTCCAATGTCGGTACGCTGCCGACATTCTTGCTTGACGCGCAGGGGTTGCATAAGGAAACTCAACGGACGACCTCTTATCCAGGGTGCTCCCTGAGATAAGGGAAGAAATCGTCTCCGTCGCTTAGCCTCAGGTGTAATATGAGCTCCTATATACACCTGGGGGGCAGAGTTTCAGGTTGCAGGTGTCACAATGTTTTTTTCGCATGACGAATATGTCTATTGCGTTGATCCAGCCGCAGTGCCCACTTTCCATCGTCCACCCAAAGACAATAGCGATCAGGACCCACAGGAATTTCCACCCATGGTCCTCCCGGAAGTTTCGCAACCGTACTGGCGAACCGACGTAAATTTTCCGGAAGCGGAATTGGATTTTCTGCCGAATTTGGCAACATTTTCGGAGTTGAGTCTGTGTCATCAATTGTTAATTGTAAATCAGCAACCAATTTTTCGAATTAATTAGGAACACTGTTCCTAACACAACTTTTAATAATTTTGACGGGATCAACAACAATACATTCTTCCATAATTCTCGGCATATTTCTCTTCTCTACTATTTTCCTTGCAGCGGTAGAAATGGACGAGGCAGCGGTTTTCATCGACGATACTCTCTTAGAACTATTTATATTCACTGATGACTTTGACGATTCCATTTGTTTTGTAATTTTCCCTATTGCTACTGACTTCATTGTAGAAAGCTTAACTTTATTTAAATTTAAAACTGGATTATTTTTAACCAAATTCTCCTCTATAATTTCAATTTCTTTTTCTTCATTCTTCTTCTCGACTTTTTCTTCTAAAACAGTATTATTCAAAACCGAAAAAGATGATTTTAAAGGAGGAGTAAAAACTTTCGTTAAAGATTTGTTTCTTTCCACTAAAGGGTCAGTAAAATTAATATCAATAAGTTGATCATTAATACGAGGTTCCCATAAAAATGCACGTTGGAATGCTTCCTCACTCTCCTGATCAACCTCTGCGAGTTCATTCCAAACAATGGGATTTTCTTTAATAATTCTTCGCTTAACTATCTCTATCTGTTTGAGCATATTTCTCTCCATTTTCTTTCCAATTCTGTCCATGATAAACGACTTCCAAGAAGCGACTGAGAAATTCTTAGAATTAATATAGGTTAAAGACTAGGAGGGATTTCCTTATCTCCGAGGTGGGGTACGAGACGGGATTGTTATTGGTCAGACTGTGTGTCTACCAACTTCTTGATATCTTTTAAATGGACATGTAGAAATCTTTTACCATCTTCATTCACCAAATCATAAATTACCGGTGAAATTTTTTTCTTAACAATAAAAGGGCCATTAAATTTTTCTAATAATTTTTCATTTTTCTTTTGCAATTTATTAGAAAGATGAAAATTTCTTTTTAAAACGTTTTCACCAATTTCTGGTTTCCATTCTCTTTTCCGTAAATTGTAAATTTTTTGTTGAGTTTTAAAATTCTTAGCTAGATTAATTCTTACAAGATCCAATGCATTATGCAATTCTTTAATACGAAAAAATGATGAGGAAGAAGTGTGACTGTCGATATGAGCGTCTTGAAACCCAGGTGGAATAAATTCGCGTCCGGTGGTAAGGTAGGCTGGTGTGTAACCTGTAGCCGTGTGCTTAGCTGTATTGTAGGCGAACTGTAATTCCAATAGATGGCAGTCCCAGTCCGGTTCCTTCTTGTCGATGTACTGACGAATCATAGTTTTGACTACTTTATTTACTCGTTCTACTGTATTGCATTGTGACGAGTACGGTGGTGTCAAACGATGAATAATTCCAAAATCTTCGAGAAAATTTTTGAAATCATTACTTATAAACTGTCTACCATTATCCGAAATAATTTTAAAGTAATTTTTAAAGTAAGTAAAGAAGTAGCTTTTCTTAAAGGTTTTAATTCTACCCATTTAGAAAATCTATCTTGGATAACACACAAGATAGTGTTACCCTTAGTTGTCCTTGGTAACGGTCCCACAAAATCGATCGAAATCATCTCCCATGGATGTTGAACATTAGTTGAATGGAGAAGATTTGTCTGAGGTTGTTGCGAGCTTTTATTTTTTTGACTGTTTACACAATTTCTCATGTAATCCGTTCCATCTCTTAACATGCAGGGCCAAAAGAAAAATTCTCCTAAACGAGCGAGTGTTTTCGCTACTCCAAGATGTCCTGAAATTGGTTCGTCATGTACTTTATGAAGAATGGAAGATCTCTCCTCCTTAGGTATACACAGCTTCCATTGTTCTTCGTAGGGCGATTCCTTATAATTCAACGTGTGTAGTACATGATGATATAATTTCCCATTTTCAATTCTAAAATCTGGATTCCGTTCAGGATGTTCCTCTGTTAGTTTCCATTGACGTAAATACCAAGGGCAAGATGGTTTAGCAGCAATCTCAGCAAGTGGTAACGGTTGACGAGATAAATAATCTGGTAGTCTATTTTCAATACCTTTCTTGTATTGAACTTCGAAGTCCCATTGTAAAAGTTCCATTATCCAACGTGCTAGGCGTCCAGAAGGCGTTTCAATGCTATTTAACCGCTTAAGAGCTTGATGATCCGTGATAACCACAAAGTGATATCCTTCTAAATAATCTCGCATTTTCCAAATGCCCCATCTAACAGCAAGGCATTCTAATTCAGTAGCTGAATAATTGTTCTCTGCAGACTTCAAAGAACGACTCGCATAGGCTATAACAACTTCAGAATCCTCCCTATGTTGTGTTAAAACTACCCCTAAACCTTCCAAACTAGCATCAGTTTGTAAATAAAATAACTGTGACCAATCCGGGCAGGATAACACTGGAGACTCAGTAAATTTCTTCTTAATGTTGTCAAAAGCTGATTGTTCTAACTCTCCCCAATGCCATTTCGTATCCTTTTTTAAAAGGTGAATAAGCGGAGTTGTAAGTTGTGAAATATTTTTCACAAAACGACGATACCAAGATATCATACCGATAAAAGATCTTAGTTCTTTCAAACAAGTAGGAGGTTGAATATTTAAGATGGCGTTCACTTTCTCAGGATCCGGGTGAAATCCTTGTTCGTCCACGAGATGTCCGAGATAGGTAAGTTGTTTTCTATCAAAGTAACATTTTTCCCAATTAGGTATTAATTTAGCATCACGTAATCTATTGAAAACTTCTTGTAGGAGTTGAAGATGTTCTTCGAAGGTCACTGATGTTACAACGATGTCATCCAGATAAGAGAAAACTCTTGGTGCTAATTCTGGAGGTATAACTGAATCAATCAATCGCTGAAACGTTGCAGGTGCTGAGTGAAGACCAAACGGCATAACTACAAACTCGAACAATCCTAGTCCAGGTACTGTGAATGCTGTGAGAGGTACACTCTCTTCAGTTAATTGTACTTGCCAATAACCATTTTTCAAATCTAGTGTTGACAAGTATCTAGCTTCTTTTAACTGATCTAATATACTATTAATTCGAGGAATTGGGTACGCATCTTTCTTTGTTACTTTGTTCAATCTTCTAAAATCAATGCAAAATCTAAAATTAACCATTTTTTCTTTTAATTAGGACGATAGGTGAGCTCCACGTGCTTCGAGATTTCCTGATGACTCCTTGTTTCAACATCTGCAGAGCTTCTTCTCTCATGAGTTCCTGAGTGACTGGATTTCTCGGATGGTAACGTTGTTTTATCGGAGTTGAATCTTCCAATCCTATTTCATGTTTTAATAAGGGTGTACAACCCTTAATCTCAGTAAATAATAATTTTTCTTTATCTAGTAAATTGTTCAAACTTTCTTCTTGATCTTTATCTAGAGTCGTAAGACCAACTTGACCAACTTCACAGATGTCTATTTTGAACGAATTTTTAAACAATTTAATATTCTTATTGTTTAAATTTAAAGAAAAATTTAATTTATTACGAAGATCAATCCCAATTAGCATCGGATCCTTAGTTAAAATTTCCTCTTTTCCACAATATGAACAGAACTTCTTAGGTCTGTTTCTGCAAAATGGACGACGATGACCTTTCACCCCACATCTCCAGCAATGAGTCTTGGGGTTATAAGGTTCCTGAACCTCAGCAACCTCTACAGCTGACTTCTTCGCTCCCTGCTCTTCCTTGTTGATTGCATTAAGAGTTTCCGAGATTTCCTTAGCTCGTTGTATCAATGTGCTTACACTATCAATCTCTTCTCTTCTAATGTGCAAACGGAACACTGGTTGCATATTCCAATAAATCATGTCGAGTTCTCTAATTAAATTGTAGGCTCCATGTCTCCTCATTAGAGTCCTAATGCAATTTACAAAACTCCTGATATTTTCACCCTTAGCTTGATGTTTGTTGGCTATCTGCAACTCCAAGTTCCTTAATTCCCCCGGAGATAAATAATACCGCCTTAGAGACAGAGTCAATTGTTCAAGAGAAGTAATTGACCTGATTTCGTTACGGTACCACAAGAGAGCATCCCCTCTTAACAATTCAGGGAATCCTCGCAGTAGTTGAAGATCGGTAAAACCATATGCCGCCTGAAGTTCCTCCACACGTTCCAAGAATGCATAAGGATTCTTTCCATCGAAGCAACAATTCCATTTTCTCATGCTCTCTAATACGTAGGTGTCACTGACAATAGGCAAAAGCGTAGAATTTGCCCTTGGTGCATTAATAGGAGCATGTGTAGTCTGGTTGATTTGTTGGGTAAGTCCAGCTGAGGCACTACCTGATGGTACTCCTGGTCCTAAAGCTGGTTGGAAATTCTCCTCTTGAACCTCCTCTTCAAGTGCTAACAGGTCTCTTGATTTATCTAATTCCTCCTTATAATCCTCAGGATCCTCAGTAAGATTCAACAACTCAGGTTGAGATCTTATGTAAGATACTAGACGTTGCCGAAGCTGAGCTACTGTACCAATATGGTCGATATGATACTTCTTAATTTTTTCAACTAACTGAACCTTTGGTAAGTCATAGATCCATTTAACTCCCATGATGACTGATAATAACTGTTACTAGGTCTTTCTCGCAAGCTGGTATGAATGCTTATGATGCTGAAAGGTTGACTACAGTCAATATATACTAGTGTCTCCCCTCCACATCACCCAAAGCTAGGTGGGGGTATTAAAAACTTTGACTTGATTAGTTGAAAGACTAGGAGTGGTGGTAATTCACGAGAAAATTTAAGGTCTTAATCTGAGATCGAATTCTCGAAAGAAAAATTATTTCTTATAGGTTAATAAGAAAATGAGTTTAGAAAAAAATTATAATTTAACGCAGCAATCTCTGGTAAGTATGCCGCGTTCTCCACATTTTGAGCAAAAATTTAATAGCGTTATTTCTGCAGGACTGACGACGATGCCCTGAGCGACCGCAGCGCCAACAATCTTGCTTAGAATGATACGGCCTTCCTGAATTCATTACTACGCGACGAGATTCTTCGCTTCTTAACAACGGGTATCTACTCCAGAAAAGGTGTTCTTTATAGCGCCACTGAGTCTCATCGTCTAGTTTCAAAAACGCTACCCTTTTTTCGCGCAACTTAATCTCCAAAATAATTTCCGGAAAAACCTCCAAAAATTGCTGATCCGAAATATTTTTCTCCCTTTTCGCTACCATTACTCTCTCCATGTGTTCCCACAAACTCACAGATGGAAAAGAATATCCAATTTTCTCAAAAATCCAAAAAACTCGGTTGTTTGAGAAGGGAATGATGAAATCTTCTTTCTTGATTCACAGGTGATTTTTCGATGAGTGGTACTGATCGATTAGAAAGAAATTTATTGGGACGCGGTCTTATATAATAAACCGCTTTACCCCTTCCCTTTTTATTTCTTCTCCCACCATTTCCGATGGCAGCGACACGAGTTCTCCACCAAACCACAGCAAAATTTGTTAAACTAGCAATAATACAAAAAAAATTATACTTTCTTTCAATTCTTTTTTCTTTCATAATTTTTTTTTCTTTTGAAACTAGTCCCTGTTCGGGCGCCATGTATTGATAGGGTTTTTATTTGCTGGGAATTCGCTCGCCGGATGGAGTCCGGGTCCCCTTAAATATTAAACAAATAAATAATTAACCATAGTTATTGGCGTGAAGCGCCATCTATGAATAGATTTGCTGTAATTTCGAGGAGAGGTGTAGTCAATAGTGAGACATTCAATTAAACCTTCGAAAGATAAATATATTGTAACAAAATAAAGAATAAAAGGTTTAAAACAAAATTAACAAAGTAAAAATAAAATACGAATAAAATAAATGTAAAATAACAAAATAGTATCGTAGCCTAAATATAAAGAATATAAAACAAAGAATTAAAATATAAAATAATAATCGTTGTAAAAGAATAACAATAAAATAAGAAAATAATAATAACAAAAGTCTCGCCTCGTGTCGCTTTACCCCGAAGTGACTTCCCCCTGACCTGCAGGTTTTACACCCAAGTTCTCTCGCCTAAAAATAAAATAAAATAAAAGAAACCATAGCTTAGCTAAGCTCAAGATATTGAATTTCCCTACGCGGAACTATTCTAGAATTCGCCCCATTGCACAACGTGACAAACGCGACTAGTACGTGCACTCTGAGAGAGTGGCCTGACTGGTAACCGAGTGACCAACTCCAATGTCGGTACGCTGCCGACATTCTTGCTTGACGCGCAGGGGTTGCATAAGGAAACTCAACGGACGACCTCTTATCCAGGGTGCTCCCTGAGGAAAAAAATCGTCTCCGTCGCTTAGCCTCAGGTGTAATATGAGCTCCTATATACACATGGGGGGCAGAGTTTCAGGTTGCAGGTGTCACCCTCTACCACGAGGTCCTCTCGTGAGAGCTCCCGCAGGGAGGTCCAAGTAGTAGAGTGCATTGGTCTCCGCATCTTCTCGTGAGAGCTCCTGCAGGGAAGTCGCAGAGACCAGGTCGAGAGAGTAAAGGTGTTCACCTTAGCATGGGTGCTCCCATAACCAGGTGCACTTAACCCTTCTCATCGATAGCTTCACCAAGAGCCCCTTGAGTGAAGGTATCGATGTATTTAGGAGGAGTGAGTTCGAAACTCCTTGCCCGAAGTGCTCCTGGAGGCGTCGAGCCCAGGGATGCCAGCAGGCGGAGGATTTTCGATCCCACCACGCCGCCACTTCTACCCCCACTATACCTACCGGCGGAGGAAACGGAGAATACACGGCAAGGATAGCCTTTTTCTGTTTTCTGTTATAAAGGTGAATACTAACCTAAACTGGGCGTAAGAGGCGCGAAATTCAAACGCATATTTAAAATCATTCAGGTAATTATTACTCTATTATTTAATAGTGATAAATTAAATCTATAAAATTTAGTGAAATTAATATTTTATTATCACTATTATTAAAAACGGTAGCAAATTATTCTCAAACATATTATAATAATTATTTAAATTCATATTAATCACCAATATTTACATATTTTAATTATTACAACTATTTCTCTATTAATTTACTTTCTTTATTTAACTATTATATAATTTTTCAGATTATTTAATATTAAAATATTAAAAAAGAATATTAAATATTATTGAAAATATAATAATTTAATTCTCACAATGATAAAATATTGTATAATTTGCAGTCTTTGAAAACACTAATTTAACTCAATAAATTTTCCAGAATAAAAAATTCTGCAATGTTATAAAAATAAATTTTTTACATATTAAATTTTTTCACAGTTTTTATTATTTTTATTGGCATTTTTAGATTACGATCATTATTTTTAACAATTAATTGTGCGAACCTGAATACAATTATTTAATATTCTTTTTAATAATCACACTCTCTGTAAAAAGTCGTGCTTAATTTTATTAGTTTTTTATTGTTTTATAATTCAATAAATAATTTTATTATTTAATAAATTGATAATTTATTATTAAATTATTAATATACATGCATGTTAATTAAGGGGTAACACTACCCTAGAGTCAGAAAAAGAGACCTATACCTTTGATGATTTGTTTTGAGAAAATGGAAACTAGAATAGGATTTCTTTTTGGAGGGTTTATTAAATACATTTTGAAGAGTAGAAAACAAAATTTTATAACAAAATGGCGGCGGTAAAATTCATAGTAAAAATCGACTATTTTTTACGGCCGGAAAGGTTTCTTGAACAGTTTAAGTCCTAAAACACAAAACAAAGAAATTTTATAATCTATATAATATAAACTTAAAAAGTACATAGGATTTTTTTAATTAGATGTAAACTTTAATTTTTATAAACAATTTACTTTTTATTTTTTGTCGAAAAATTGATTATTTTACTAAAAAAGAGCACCATTTCTACAAAAATTGATATAAAAAAAACTCCTATGTACTTTTCAAGTTTATATTATATAGATTATAAAATTTCTTTGTTTTCTGTTCCAGGACTTAAACTTTTCAAGAAACCTTTCCGGCCGTTTTGGTAAAGAAAAAAATAGTCGATTTTTCCTATGCAATTTACCGCCGCCATTTTGTTATAAAATTTTTAATAAAAATTTTTTTTCTACTCTTCAATATGTATTTAATAAACCCTCCAAAAAGAAATCCTATTCTAGTTTCCATTTTCTCAAAACAAATCATCAAAGATATAGGTCTCCTTTTCTGACTCTAGGGTAGTGTTACCCCTTAAAAAACTAAAAATATTTGTATTTTATAGACAGTAATTTAAATTATTTTAATATTTGTTTGTTCTTTAGATCTTTTTTTTAAAAGTCGTTTTTTATTACAATTTTTAAAGATATTTATACTGTTCTCTAAATTTGAAATAGTTAAAAATAATTAATTTTATAGTTGAAAATCAGTCACTGATTCAAATTTATTATGTAAATAAGTTTTAAAAAATTATCGAATTAATAGAAATTTTGTGAAATTCAACTGAAGATAATTAAATTTGTTAAAGAATTTTATTAAAAACTTTTTAACATAACGAATTTTCAAAGTATTTTAATTTAATAATTGAGAAATAATTAAATTTTATAAAAAGTCATATATATATATATTCTAATGTATTGATGTTTCTTAGTGCGAAGATTAATAATTAAAATTTTTATTAGTTAATTTAAAAAAGATATACACTTAAAATATTTTAATAGAATTGAATTTTCGCAAAATTTTATTGAAAATCCTAAAAAAATAAGATTTTTAAAATTTCTCAATTCTATTAAAAATAATTAAAATATTTTAAAGAATTTTATTTAAATTTCTCGAAAATAATCAAGGAAAGTTTGTCATCGTAATTATAATTTCATTTTTAAAATATAAAGTCTCTCTTAAAGTTTTAAATCAATTTTTTGCTTCTAAAAATTATATTATAATATATTATTATTCAAGAATATGTTTATAATCTTAGGTTTATTTAAGTAAAAAATTTATTTTTATAACACTGCAGAATTTTTTATTCTGGAAAATTTATTGAGTTAAATTAGTGTTTTCAAAGACTGCAAATTATACAATTTTATCATTGTGAGAATTAAATTATTATATTTTCAATAATATTTAATATTATTTTTTAATATTTTAATATTAAATAATCTGAAAAATTATATAATAGTTAAATAAAGAAAGTAAATTAATAGAGAAATAGTTGTAATAATTAAAATATGTAATATTGGTGATTAATATGAATTTAAATAATTATTATAATATGTTTGAGAATAATTTGCTACCGTTTTTAATAATAGTGATAATAAAATATTAATTTTACTAAATTTTATAGATTTAATTTATCACTATTAAATAATAGAGTAATAATTACCTGAATGATTTTAAATATGCGTTTGAATTTCGCGCCTTTTACGCCCAGTTTAGGTTAGTATTCACCTTTATAACAGAAAACAGAAAAAGGCTATCATTGCCGTGTATTCTCCGTTTCCTCCGCCGGTAGGTATAGTGGGGGTAGAAGTGGCGGCGTGGTGGGATCGAAAATCCTCCGCCTGCTGGCATCCCTGGTCGAGCCGCGAACTGAAAATTGAGAATCGTGCAACGAGAGATATAGAAAGACGGCTGCCGAGAGAGCGGAGACGGTGCGGGAAGGGGTGTCAGCGACGCAAGGCTTGTGCGCGTACGTGTCTCACGCTGCCGAGTGCACTGGTACCGCTGCATTTTCAATGCGCGTACACTATCGTTACAGTGGAAAAAATCACACGGAGAGAGATTCTGTTTTAATATTTTGTATTATTATATTAGTAATTAGTAAAACTGATTGCAACTTGGGGAAATCATGTACATTTATGAATTAAAATTACAATTTTTAAGAAAGTTTATAATCAAATTTTTACTTTGTATTATTCTGAAGTAATAGAAATTGAAATAGTCAATAAGAAATTTTAATATTATAAGTAAGAAAGTATGCAATAGTAAAAAGTATTACTAGATAATTATACTAAATACTATCGAAGAATTACATAAATTGTTAATTTAGTAATGAATAGTATTATCGACTATAATAAAAATTATGACCAGCCTAATAGCAGACCATAGCAGGCTATGGGCTGACGTAGAGCGGTTACGAAGCTGTCCGAGATTAGCCTAATGTTTCAGTCGAGCAGTACCGAAATTATCCGAGTCAAACCTCGTGGCAACATGTGCATGTTGTGTTTACCCCAAAACATTTTAATTTGATGTGTCAAAATGTGTCGGAATTGGGTGAACAATTTTATTTTGTTCATTCATTAATTTTAATCGACAATGAAGATTTCCTAATTGAGCCCGCGCGTACAATAACAGCAAGTGCGCTCGGGCTGTCTTTCCCAATCGCTGTATCTACTTCAAATTGCGAGGTGGGGACTAAATCTGGCCAATAAGGAGACTAGATTTTTTCCTCTTTTACTCCACTCAAAGTAGATATTGCGGTTGGGAAAGTCAGACCGAGCGCACTTGCTGTTATTGCACGCGCGGGCTCAATTTTAGTAAAAGGCATAGTCTATTGTCTTTTAAATGAGCATTTGAGAGCATTCAAAATTTACACGGAAAAAAATTAATCTCTAAATTAGAGATATATGCGATTTAGGCATAAACTATCACTGGAATCGGATGTGTGATTTGAACAGATCTGTAAAACTGAAGTTCAGAGTTATATCTAATCCGCATATTAGCAGTGTGAAGAATTCGTATTTTTATGCTTAAAAATGATATTAGAAATCTCAAATTTTATAACATAGAACATATAGTTCTAAAATATCAACTTATTTCAATAAATTGGAATCTAATATATTATTAGAATAAACTATTAAAGATTTTAGTTGCATATGATTAAATTTTGAGTCAATCAATGTATTTTTAAATACCCTACAAGATAGTTACAATAATTTAATAATTAAAAAAAAATTTTCAAACAAAAAAGTTGAGAAAATGTCATTTTTCACAATTTTTGGTTTTTAAAATACCAATAATTTCGAAATTTATTATCGAACTAGGTTCAAAAATAGGTCAATCGAAGCGTTTTTTAATGCTCTACAAGTTGATAACAATAATTTTAAAGTTATACTACCGTCGGGAATTATCGGTACGGCTGCACGCGCAGGGCCCAAAAACATACCAATCTTCAAATCACGATTTCTTTGTAAATATAAATGTCAGAAAATTAACAAATATACCATTCGAAAGATTATTAAATTCTACAATTAATGATATTTAACTGAAAATTTTAATAATTTATACAAAGCTTGCAGCAATCTACAAATTTGACAAAAAAATTTTTAAAATAAAATTTTTTTGGAAATTATTTCAACCCCTGCACATTTTTTAAAAATTGTAGGAAAATTTTGAAACTTATATAAGTGTAATCATTCAAGTCTCATCTTTAATTTAAGACCAAAAGAGTTAAAAAATCTTATTCGGTTCGTGAGATATCATTATATACGTCCGAGCATGTTTTTTGACAAATGCATTGAATTAGTCGATTTTGAACGTTTTTTGGCTGAAAATGCTCGGCCGTTTATAATGATATCTCACGAACCGAATAAGATTTTTTAACTCTTTTGGTCTTAAATTAAAGATGAGACTTGAATGATTACACCTATATAAGTTTCAAAATTTTCCTACAATTTTTAAAAAATGTGCAGCGGTTGAAATAATTTCCAAAAAAATTTTATTTTAAAAATTTTTTTGTTAAATTTGTAGATTGCTGCAAGCTTTGTATAAATTATTAAAATTTTCAGTTAAATATCATTAATTGTAGAATTTAATAATCTTTCGAATGGTATATTTGTTAATTTTCTGACATTTGTATTTACAAAGAAATCGTGATTTGAAGATTGGTATGTTTTTTGGCCCTGCGCGTGCAGCCGTACCGATAATTCCCGACGGTAGTGTACTTCTACGTTTTTCAACAAAATTTTCAAAATAGTCTTATTTTCCAAAATTTTTTATTTTTAAAAGTTTAATAACTCCGGTTAATATGGACGAAAAATGTTTAATTAGGGCTCAAAAGAGCCCTATAATGCATCTAAAAAAACTCTACAAAATTATGGAAAAACATTTATAGGTGTCCTAATATTTTTTTAAAATTATGGGCAAAAAACGTTTTTCTGCAAAATTAAAAATAAAAAAAAAATTTAGTTTAACTTTATTAATATATCAAAAAGTACTCTCACTTTATGTCCGCAGGTGAGATCTACAATATAAAAAAAAAATTCAACCCAAAAGCTCGGAACAGTCGCAAGACTTTAGCCTTCGAGGGTGGCGCTCCGACTCTGTCGCTCATGCGACTTTGTTCTTTCTCTGCGGCTCTTCTGCGTCAATAGTTAAAATTAAAAACTATTTTAATGTCAAAGAATAAAGGAACAAATGTTAAAAAGTATTAAAAAGATTAAAAGGTTAAAAGATAAAATTGTAAACAGACATAAAAACAAAAATTAATCTATTAAACACAATTATAAAAAACATAAATATAAAGGTCAGAAAATCAAATTGTAAAAGACGAGTTAAATAAAAACACAAACAAATGAAATAGAAGAATAAATAAACAAATGTACAAAAGTCAGAAGAATAAAAATGTAAAAAGGACAGTATAAAAACTACAAAAAATAATTAAAGTAAATAAAATAAATAATTAAAAACTATTCGCTCCTCTTAACACTTCTCATTTACTTTTAGTCCTTGCGAGAGTCTTCTTTGCCTCCTCAAGGGCCGACCTGAAGACTCCGCATCCTCCGCTGCCTGCAATATGGGTGGTTGACACCTTATTAAAAAACTTTTCAGTGCACAGAAAGCAGCTTGCGTTCTTTTTGCAGTTGGAGAACCTGTGACCGGCCTCACCGCACTTAAAGCACGCAGCCGATCTGTCCTCCTTCTGGCATTTGGCTCCAATATGGCCGTATCCCAGGCATCGATGACACCGGACGACCATTACTCTTCTTTTGATTGGGCAACACATAGAACTAATTTTTACGTGTCCCAATTTCTCCAGCCTGTTCGTCTCTTCCAGATTGGTGACTACAACCGCGAGCTTTATCCCTCGGCGGTTGGGTCCTAAGACCGTCACTCTCCTGTTTCCTGGCTTACCCATTGCTTCAGACAACACTAGTTGCACCTCAGCTTCTTCGGTAAGGCAATCCAAATCACGGATCTCGAGTGAAACTCTTCGATCCAATGACTGCACCTTACCCATGCTTCCAACCGCTTTGGTGACCTCGGCGGTGAAAGCGTCCTTGCCGGAGTCTCCTCTGAACTTAATCAGAAGGTCCCCCTTGTTTGTAGCTTTTGCTGCTACTATTCTCGTATGGCTGTCCTCCGGGTTAACCTCTTTGCGAAGCTTACCTAGAACGTCAGCATACGTCAATCCTTGACCGATTCGGATTAGAACTGTGGATCTTTTTAACTTAATTCTTTCCAATTGAGGAATCTTTGGATCTGGTACTTCCGTTTCCATTGCAGGAGCTTCCTCCTTCTTCCTCTTATCGGTTTTGGTTCGAGTCTCTTCTGGACTGTCACCCTCTCTCTTCCATTTCTGAGCATCTCTTATGACGCTTTTAAGATTACGCCTATACGAACGCTCTCTCTCTCTTCCTTACGGTCCTTGCGGTTACACTCGGCACCGCTCAGAACGCATGCCAAATCGACGTCCGACTCATCGGCCGCGGCATGCTTTGCTTTTGCTTCTTTCAGCAGGACTTCGATGACTTTAAGTCCATCTTTTACCGTCCTCTTCACGCTCTTCTGAATGTCGCAAGACTCTATCATCCTTGCGACCTCCAACTCCATTTTGTCGAGACAAGTCGCCTCCTCCTTTCTGAGCCGCAAGTATATCTCGCGACTCTCTTCTATTGCCACGTCGTCCACTTCCGAGTGGATAGCGCTGCGTGCGGTCTTTCCGCTACTGCCGCTTGACACACTCAGAAGGCTCGACGCGCTTCCCTTTCTTAATCTTCCTCCTTCCACGATGTTCTGTGGATCCAATCTTTCCACGATCACCCGTGGCACTGCAAGAAATTGTGCTCACATGGGGTACTTTCTTTGAATTTTGTGAATCCATTCTTTCTTGCTGTTTGGTTGCCCTTTAGTGAAAAGCCCCGCCACCACGGCAAGGTCTACCGAACATATCCATGATGCCAGTCGTGTCTGGCAGCGGGACCACTTTTCCCAGCACATCAAAGAAATCAATGATGTTTGGCAGTGGACCCGCTTCTCCCAGCACATCTAAGACATCAATGATGTTCGGCAGTGGACAACCAGCGGCGGAGATTACCATATGATTTAGGGTATTTTCTAGATAAGCGCTATGACTTATACTCACAGCGCCCCTAGTGCGAACGTCAAAAGCTCACTAAATCATGTGGTAATAGATCAACAGTACACACTTAAGTCGAGTCAATGAACGTGAAATCGAAAGATTCAAGAGGACAGTATTGACGGTGAAAAAGCAGGATTGGAAGAATGCCTCCAATACGGTTTTCACGCGAAAACGTTTTGGCAGAAACTCACCGCCAATGCTATTCGCTCTCTTCCAATACTTTTTTTCCTGGATAAGTGAAAGTTGCGAATTTCTATGATTAAAACTTAAAAATATAAAAAATGCAAAAAAAAAAATTTTCTGATTCTACATGAAAAAATGAACAATTTGTTTTTAAAAAATTCTTTTTAAACGAATTGTTTTGAGTAATCAACAATTAAAAAAAATGGCTAATTATTTAAACAAATGATCATATTATTCTTACAAATTATTAAAAAAAAATTTTTTAATGCGTTTTAAAGGTGATAAAACTAGCTTTAAAATGATATAAGTGAGATTTACAAGCGATGATTTTCTAAACAACTGTATCGCTTAAAAAAACCAAAAAAAATTAAAAAATTTTATGTTGCAATAACATTTTTTAAACATTAACAAATTAATTTTCGGCAGCTGTGCTGCCAAAACGTAAAAAGAATTGAATTTCTTTTATTTTTATTTTCCTTGACTCAGAGTGACCGTTAATTTTCACTATTTATAAAATTAATTTTTGTTTTGTACAGTGTTAAAGCTCAGGAAAAGAGCTTTAAAAGGAGAGCTTTTTATCTTTAATAATAAACAAAATATAAAACTTTCTGTAAAGTGTTTAATCGCTGTAGGGTGGGCAAAAGTTATTGAGCGGCACTGTTCCTATTTTACAATCATCGAAATATTCATCAATTAAGAGTAGTTACCTACTTTACCGATCAAGTGACATCTGTGAAATATCGTTCAAATCTCAATCAAAATTTTTAACATGATAAGGCTGGAGTCCCATGACAGCGTTTTGCGTTGCGTTTTGTAACTAGGCCATGAGTGTGAGAAAGATGCAGATATAGGTTTGCTCTATTTGCATTCATTGCCTAGTTACAAAATAGAATCGATTCTCGATTCCTACGATTCTGACAAAATTATCGATTCTAAGGATCGGAAAATCTAAAGCAAGAATCGATTCTTTCAAAGAATCGATCCTGATTTTTTTTAAATTTTGATTATATTAAAATTCGAATTAAAAAAATTAATATAATATAAATAATATTTTTTATAATAATGAAAAATATAATTTAAAAAAGCCCGTTGGATGATCTTTTCAAAAGTTCTCAATTTTCATTAAGGTACAGTCTCACCTCACTGCCTGCCTGCGCAGGCAGGCGCCATAAGAGTGAGAGGGAAAAAACATTTAATTTGAATTTTCTGACTCTCTTACTCTTATGTGTTACCATGTCAACCTGCAGGCAGGCAGGCAGTAGGAGCTGTGCTAGCGCCTTTAGAGTTAATATATTTGATTCGTTGACGTCCAATTTTTTGAAACTTTTCTATCGGCAAAGACAATATGTACAGCGACATATGTACGTCTATGTTCGATTCTCTACAAAGAATCGAATCCGTAATCGACTTTTACTATTTAAGAATCGATTCTAAAAAATCGACTTTAGGCCATCGAGAATCGATTCTTCATAAGAATCGGAGTCGATTTACCCATCCCTATTACAAAACGCAACGCAAAACGCTACCATGGGACTCCAGCCTAATTCTTCGTATTTAAATTACAATATTTTTACATAATTAAAAAACAATAATAGAAAATAATAAATTCCATGCATTACTTTGGTTATTTCAATTACATGCACTGTATTTATCTTATGTATTTTGGTATAAACTTGTGATTGTGCCATGTTAAAAACGGCAATATTCCTTTGTCTCTAGGAAAAAAAGTTCCATATTATGGATAACTGACATGTCTTTGGGAATTTTTCCATCTGCTGTATTTTCACCGTCACTTGTCATTTCGCTACATCAAAAGTGGGTATTATTATTACCTACAGTATAAGTGTTAAATACGCCGGAGATTTGACAATCGACACATTTAATATGGCAAAATTACAAGATTTCGTATTTTTCAGTTTAAATTCTATATTTTTGACGCATTAAATGAAGTTTTTTTGCCAAGGATTTTGTAAAATAAAATTACTAACTTTAGGAAAATTTCCTTAAGACTTTTTACAATGTGATTGAGTTTTGAGGTTATGTTCAGTTCACGTCAAAACACAAGCTCTTTAATGAACGTGTCTGTGTAGTTGCTATGCTACAATTTACGTGTGTCGAGAATCTTGTAACCAATCAGAGTTCGCGTTGGCTCAGTCGAGCTGGACACAAAAGTCGCTATTTCCGGAAGTAAATTAAACCGGAAAGACCGTACTTTCGGCTAGGGAATACTGAAAAAACGATTTTTTCAAAAATTAAAAAATTGATGAAAAAAATGTTTGTATATTTTTGTGAATCCTTGTATCTGATTTTAGATATTGGTGACCGTAAAATACCTAACAAATCCTATATTAACAAAATCTATCAAAACGTGCAAGAGAAAATTTGTCCACCAAAAACGGTGACACACACATCCGGACAATTGTTCCTTATGTCGAAATATATCCACCACACTTGAAAATTTCTAAAAATAAAGCTTCCTATGGGGAAGAAAAATTGACAATAATAAAAAAATAAATAAATTTTTCTCCATGACAGTTATTAATTTTCTTTGAATTAGATATTGAAAATTTTTAAATTATTTTCTTATGTAAGTTCAAGAAAAATTTTTGATCAACATACCCCACTTCTTCTTGAAGTCATGGCAACAATTGGACTCCAGGAATTGGTGTGAGGATTGTAGCGCTCAGCGCTAGAAAGTTCCATACAATCATCTCGTCCGCCAACGGCGTAAATTAAATTATTAAATACAGCACAGCCAAGATGTTTTCGCCTCGTGGACATAGAAGGAACGGGTGACCATTTATTTTGTCTCGGATCATATCTCTCCACAGTGTTTAATGGCGATTGACCGTCCGAACCGCCGATCGCGTACAAATAACCACCCAATACAGCGACCGCGACACCAAGTCTTCGTGTCGTCATTGGCGACACTTTCGACCATTTGTTTTCCTTGGGATCATATCTAAATAAATTAAATTATTTTATTATTTATCGAATTTGCTTATTTTTTCATTTATTATTTATTAATTTGTTATTAAAATTGCTTTTACTAAGGGCAGGTGGGAGAAAAAATGGTTTCGTGATCGACGTCTCATTTAAAAAGAAAAAAATATTATGAGTCGGGATTTTTTAGAAAATATAGAGTAGCGCTCTGGGACCCACGCCCTTCTCGGGATTTTGCAAAATTTTGATAAATAATTATTGAAAAAATTGTTTAAACATACGCAGGCCTCGAACTGCCTTTGGTATTAAAAATTACGTACTTTAAATACCAAAAACCAAAAAATAGTGACCAATTTACGTACCAAAATTTGTTATTTTTTATTGATTTTATTGAATGTGTCGACTTTAAATCGTAAAATATAATGATATAGTTTAAATAATCACATGAATCTCAATCAGCATATTTTTATTAGTTTAAAAAATCTTAAAATTAAAGTAACATTTTTTTATGCTTTTATGATAAAATTTTACTTATGAACTGTAAATTAAACATTTTTGGAATGTTTAATGTTTAATTTTTTTTTTAATTCCTTTACGTTATTTTCTTCCGATGTTATTCTATTCTTTTCCACTGTCATTCGCTTCATATTTTCTTCTTCTTCTTTCTTTGATGCATCTTCTTTCTTTTTTTGAACTTTGTCTTCTAATTTCTTCCTTTCTCCTTCAAGGTATCGCCTATAGCTGGCACATGCATTTCTCGCAAGACTCAAAAGATTTTTGCTCGGTGAGATCAGCTCTGGTTTGTTTGAATATCTTTTTAAGGAGGTTCTCCTGCTGCTACTCTTGAAAAAATCGATTTTCTTCCAATTTTATTTAAATTTTGAGGAAATGTTTCTTCGAGTGCGCTCTAAATGTGGTAGAAATTTCAGAACCCTTTGCCCTGTCAAAAAACGAGATATCGTAGTTGGCATTTTTCATTTTCAAAATAATCGCATGTAGAAGCTAAAGTTTGAACTTGAATATTTCAAAATTTTGCATGGCAAAGGGTTCTGTTTCTACCACATTTAGAGCGCACTCGAAGAAACATTTTCTCAAAATTTAAATAAAATTAGAAGAAAATCGATTTTTTCAAGAGTAACAGCCGGAGAACCTCCTTAAACCGCTTTTTACAGCCATTGCTGCATTCAATGTTCGTTCGTTCATTGACGCTTTTTCTTCGGTAAGATATTTGGCAGAATGCGAGAACCCCCTTTCTACTTCAGCGTTGCCATGGGTTAAAGATAAGACTACTTCTATAAAACGTGTTACTGTTGGATACTTAAATTCACAAAGAGCTGTTTTTAAGTCAAAAATCTGTGACCAATATTTGTCGATACGAACATTAATGACCTTATCTTTTCTTCTTAAAGAAATTTCCATTCATCCTGAAGCAAATCAATGTCTATGTCCAATGGAAGGACTCGAGCAAGTTTCGATATCTGTTTAATACTATGACAACTTTCGTTGCTCTGCTTGTAAGCACTGGCAATATTTCACATCATTATTGATTGCGCTTTTTTGTAGCATATGTTTACAGGCGACAACGAAATGCTTTTGAGGTCGAATTTTGAATTCTAACTGAATTGTTTTATCCAACTAAAAATAACAGAAAAGAAGCATTAATAGACTTTCTACTTGAAATATATTTATTAAAAAATTTTAACTTACTTGTGATAATTCGACCTCTACTTCATCATCCAGTTTTATATCTTTAGCAAGAAGCAGATTTTCCGATTCAAGAACTTTTTCGACGAGTCCAAATTTTTTGATAGATGCAGGTTTGCACATTTTTACAATGGGAGTTTTTCCCAGTCGCTTTAGCTCATTATATAAAATGTGTATAAGAGGTTCCGATTTCTGAAAAGTTCCTGTGAAGCGGTTGAAGATTTTAGCACTAGAAGAAACAAATAGAACTTGAGCCTTCATATTTTTCATTTTTAAGAGTTCGACAATATCTTGATATTGTTTGCTTTTAAGTGTGTTATTTTGTCGGAGAGGAATATATTCTAGAAAATACTTCATAATTGCTTTCCATTGTTCAATTAAACGTTTTGATGCATCTTGAAGGGTAAGCCATCTAGAACTGACGTGTTTAACAAAATTATGAGCAGGCAAATTAAGTTTTTCTTGGATAGAACGAAAGTTTTCTATTCTCAGAGGTCTATTATCAAAGAAATTGTTCATATTTCGAGGGGTGATAAAGGAATTTCACTCACTGAGGCGCGCCCTTTTCTGTTTTTGCTATAATTTTGCGAGGAATTTATTTTATTAACGATTGAAAGTAGGGTAGTTTGTCTGTGTGCTCGCCGCCATATTGTCCGTCACTTTCGCCGAAAATGCAACTTTTTAACTTTCTTTTTCGATGCTTATTTAAAAAAATACTTGCAAAATTCGAGAATATTCTTTATCAGCACGAATTCTCTTAATTATCCTGATAAATCCGAACGATATATCTCAAATTATTTAGGAGTGAGACGACACGCGGGAAAACAATATTTGGAGGAATATTTCCCACATGCCCTTAATAATAATAATTTGAACAATTTAACAATACTTTTGACATTAATATCATATATATAATATATATTATAATATATAATATACTAATATTAATATTTTTCGTAAAATAATTTTTTTTTAAATCGCTAATGAAGTTTTTTAACAAATTTAATTATTTTCCATTCGATTACACCAAATTTTAATTATATCTCCTTTAAAAAATTTAAATTAAATGTCTCAATAACCATAATTGAAACGTTGGGTGCAAGAAGAGCGTTAGAAGGAAAGCCCGTTTTGATATTATCGAGTGAAAATGATTTCAATATCCTCTAGTTTATATTACCAAAAATTTATTTCGATGAGACTTCTTGACGATGCTAGGAATAAAAAATCTGCGCAAATGTCACATAATTTTGTAACTTTAACTTAAAATATCTCCGTTCGTCGTTTATAAATAAAAGTACATATTTAAAACGTAAATAATTTTTTAAATTTTTTAATTATTATTCATTTTTACACAGCAATTGATATTTTCCATAATTTTAATTTAAAACCTTCTGAAGTTCAATTATTTTTCTGAAAATTTTGTGATGTTTTTTTTATTATTATTAATCAACTTATAAATTAATAAATTATCGAAATTGAAAATATCAATAGCAAGGATTTTGTGAAGTAAAATTTGCACATTTTGGAAAGTTCTTTTAAAACTTTTTTAGCTTGGCTGTCTGCATGAAAAAACTTTATAATATATTATCGTACCCTATGCAACGAAAATAGGGGAAAAATGGATAAAAGAGTGGAACTTCTTGAAATAGAGGAAAAAAGGGGAATGGAAAAACACTGTAAACAATACCTTTCAACGTGATTTAGACACTGAACTCCATCTTGTCCGCCGACAGCGTAAAGAAACCCGTCCAGGACAGCGACTCCAACACTCGTTCTACATGACGTGGTGGGCGCAACATCACACGACCACTGATTCGTTTGAGGATCATATCTTTCGATACTATTTAAATAACTTTGTCCATCGTGACCACCAACCGCATACAACAAATCATTGAGAACTGCGACACCGACTCCGCACCTTCTCTTGCTCATTGGCGCCACCATTTTCCAATCCGCCGTGTTTGGATCGAATCTCTCGACACTGGCGATCGCATCGCCCGAACACCATCCACCAACTGCAAATAAAACCTCACCCCGTCTCGTTGGTTTCCTCGGTCGCGTTCGCGGTCCTTGCATCAATGGCCGCTCTTGCGGCAGAAGAAGATAATTTTTTGCCTCATCCACCAAATCTCGACACGCATCATCCGATCTGACTAGCAAATCAGACCCAACCGTTCCCACGAGAAATTTTGGGCTCAAGAGTGGCAGTCGCACGTGTTGAAGAACTTGTGCCAAATGCTGACGTCTTTCGGAAACATTGTACTTAACCCAATTCATAACGGCATTAAAAACCTGCTCCTCCGTACGCACATTTAATTCATCGGACGATATGATATCGACTAATTGGCCCACTGGTAATAGTAGAAATTCCTCACTCTCCATCACCTCTTGAAAATTATGTTGCGTATACTTGTCGGCAATACGCAATAATTCTCGACAAGAATGCGTATCGGCAAAAGCTCGAATTCCCAAGCAATTTGAAGGATCCAATTGTCGTTTGAGAAATTCACAGCAAATATCTTGAATTTCCGCCAATTGCAGGAGACACGCGGCAGGCAGTAGTGTTTGGACATTCGCCTCTTCAACAATTATGTGCGAGGTGTAACAAAAGTCTATCAGCAACTCCATTGCCATTTCGTCGATGTCACGAATCGTGACTTCAGTCTGCCGCGATTCAGCCAATTCGCCAGTAAACATTGCTCTATAAAAATGGAAAAAACACTCTTTCAATTCAATTCTTAAATTAATCAAATTTATTAAACCATGTAACTTTATGGTGTTCAAAATGCGACTATTTGTTTTATTTTGGTTTTATATTTATGTTATTTTTGAGCAACTGTCTTTTAAATAACAATTGAGGGTTATAAGGGTTAAAAATTGAGGGTTATCAAAGAACCGGTTATAAGTTTTTTAAGCTCGAAATCATTGCCCTGTAAATAAAAAATTAAACTGTTTCTAATCCCAATTTTTTGAGAAACATTTGGGTAATCTTTATACCAATACAAAATGTTTTCAAGAAATTAAAATTTTAAATCCTTTTTTTATTTAGAGGTCGAGAATTTTGAGTCTCAAAAACTTATAACCGGTTCTTTGATAGGGACCCTCAATTATTAAGAATAAATTTCTTAAAAATTTATGCATATGAAAATTACAGATAAATTTAATTTGAAAAAAATTATTTTTTGATTTCTCTTTTTTTAAAAACGTTTCAAACTGCAGTCGCAAGTAATTTTTAAAATAAGTATTGAAGTTGAAGTCCACAACGTCTTCAAAATCCAAAAAATAATGAGACGATATTTACTATTTTATTGTTATAATTATAATTAGATGTAGTTTTTTAGTTTCGACTTGTGGCTGAATATATCATATGTAAGGTGTAAGTAATAGTTTCTTATCAAGTCAATTTCATGAAAGTCTTATTTATTATAGAAGCTTTTCGATCAGGTCAACGCTGATCATCTTCAGTATTACTAAAAAATTAAATGTTCATAAAAAATTATATTAACAAAAAAACGAACATTCTATAGAGAGAGATAAAATTAAATAATTTTATCTCTTTCTATAGAATGTTCGTTTTTTCATGTTACAAACCTATGCTAATATGGTAAATTATACATGTTATTATTACGATGATGACAAAACGAGGCTAACTTGCTGAAAACATTTCACATATTGGAAACAATCATCACAGGCAATATGCAATATGCCTGTGATGGTTGTTTCAAATATGTGAAATGTTTTCAGCAAGTTAGCCTCGTTTTGTCATCATCGTAATAATAACATGTATAATTTACCATATTAGCATAGGTTTGTAACATCAAAATAATTTTATCTCTCTCTATAGAATGTTCGTTTTTTTGTTAATATAATTTTTTATGAACATTTAAGGGGACACCTAAGTCACCTAAAAACAATGCAAAAAGAGTCAACTTTCGGTACACTTTTCTCGAAAACTATTATTCCAATTGCGTTCGCCCTTTTTTTATTCGATTACAAATATAATCAAGTATATGAATAAGAAGTAATACGACGTTATCTTCAATAGAAACTTTTTTATGAATATTTATACCCAAAGCAAAATAAAAATCCCATTTTCTCTGATTCATTGACTCATATCTCCGTTTGTACAACTCAAAATGATCTTAAACTTCTTATTCGCATTCTTGGAACCTTACTGAACAAAGTAAAAAAAAGAAATTACAAATTGGTTTAGTAGATTCGGAGAAAAGTGTACCGAAAGTTAAAAAATTTGAAAAAAACAATTTTGACAGGAGACACGAAAAAAGAAAAAAACCGCTGCCAAGTTGCATATTTTTTTGTATTATTTTGGTGCTCATTTCATGAACACTTTACTTCCTCAAAGAGATAAAAATAATAGAAATATACAAATAACTTTTTATAAATATGGTAAAAGTGATTGAATTTTGGGTCAATCAATTTATTTTTAAATACCCTACAAGATAGTTACAATAATTTAATAGTTAAACAAAAATTTTCAAACAAAAAAGTTAAGAAAATGTCATTTTTCACAATTTTTGGATTTTAAAATACCAATAATTTAGAAATTTATTATCGAATTTGGTTCAAAAATAGGTCAATCGAAGCGTTTTTTAATGCTTTACAAGTTGATAACGATAATTTTAAAGTTACTTCAATGTTTTTCAACAAAATTTTCAAAAAAGTCTTATTTTCCAAAATTTTTGATTTTTAAAAGTTTAATAACTCCGGTTAATATGGACGAAAAATTTTCAATTAGGGCTCAAAAGATGCGTCTAAAAAAACTCTACAAAATTATGAAAAAACATTTATAGGTGTCCTAACATTTTTTTAAAGTTATGGGCAAAAAACGTTTTTTTGGAAAATTAAAAATCAAAAAAAAAATTTAGTTAAACTTTATTAATATATCAGAAAGTACTCTCGCTTTATGTCCGCAAGTGAGATCTACAATTTAAAAAAAAATCCAGCCCAAAATCTCTTCATGATTTCGAGATATTTATGAAAATGTGATGTTTACACACACACACACACACATACGGAATGACATTTTATAAAAATGTCATTTTTGAACTCCTGAGGTCAAATAACATAAAGATATGTCAAAAAATCGAACTCGAAAAATTTCTGTATTACAATACTTCCTCTATGAGGAAGTAATACTAAAACTCATGGTATTCAGAATCATGTAATCAGATTTTTTCTACTTTTCAGAAAAGGTATTAAAAAGTCTTGTTCTATTCCTAATTGAGTCTACTTTTAGAAAATCAAATTTAAAAAAATAGATTTTTTTGTCATTTTTCCACTTAGGTGTCCCCTTAATTTTTTAGTAATACTGAAGA
The DNA here is from genome assembly GCA_032872505.1 of Leptopilina syphax. NCBI lineage: Eukaryota > Metazoa > Arthropoda > Insecta > Hymenoptera > Figitidae > Leptopilina > Leptopilina syphax. Next base: position 38,601,244 of record CM065468.1, on the reverse strand, counting down.
TGATCAGCGTTGACCTGATCGAAAAGCTTCTATAATAAATAGGACTTTCATGAAATTGACTTGATAAGAAACTATTACTTTACACCTTACATATGATATTTTATTGTTAGCTTCAAATTTTAATTATTTGGAACTGTCCTCTTAGAAAAAGTTAATTTTTTAAAAATACATAATGAGATCATTAAAATTCTTCTTATTTTTTCATTGCGAATTTTATTTTTTTTTAAAAGTAATATTTCCCACCAAAATTTTTTTTTAATTTTTTCTAACATTTTCCTTATTTCCAAACAGAATTTTGACTTTTTTTCTGACCCAATTCATGTAATTCAAAAATGAATAGATACACCAAAAGTGTTTGTTGTACATTTATTTAGGGGAGAGTGGGGCAAACCGGCTCGGTGGGTAAACCGGTCAGGGGTCAATATCTCCGAAATGACGTAATTGTCAAAAGTGCTATTTAGAAATTTGAAACAACCATATGTAGTATACCTTATTTTTTCAATTTGACATTTCTTACTCAGGGGCGGATCCAGACAAGGTTCTTGGGGGGGGCATCTGCTAGACGCTAGCTTGATGACCTTTTATGAATGAAATTTTTATTTAAAACATTCCAGGAAGTTTGAATTTTCGGGGGGGCCTGCCGCTGTGGCCCCCCCCTGGATCCGCGCCTGTTCTTACTTTTGTTTGTGCAACGCTAGAAGCAAAAGATTTTTTTTAGTTTTTTTCTACACTTTTACGAATTTTTTCTTAAGGAAATTCTGAGGAAATCGTGTAATATTTCCAAATATTAGGTCTTGGGTTTTGAAGGTTCACACCTCAGGAATATTTACCACCAAAAACTTTGATGAATTTGCAAAGCGTTTTTTCTGACAAACATTTATTTTCAAAATGGGCCTATGGGGCAAACCGGACCGTTTTCAGTGGGGCAAACCGGCCATAGGATATTTCCATTGAATTAAAGTTTCATAAAAATTATTTTTTAATAAAATGTTTCTTTCATTAAAATATTTACTTACAATGAAAAATAATTGTCTTCCAATGAGAATTAAACCCTTTAATATTGTTTCTCTGATAATGACAAACATTTTTATTTTTTTATTAAAAAAAAAAATTTATTTAATTAAAATTCAATCTCGTATTATTATTTTCATTACTACAACCTTTGTTCACATGATTCTTTATGTTTTTTATTATTGTAGATTATGTAAATTCAATATTATAAATAAAAAACCAAACGGTCCGGTTTACCCCAGGGGGTGGGGCAAACCAGCCCGTTTGCAAATTTTTTTAAAATTAAGACAGTAACTAAACAATAAAAGATAAAGTATAAGTGTCTCTGGAAAAAAGTTGCGCAATTAAATAATCTTTTAAACGAGACCTCGAAAAATGAAATCGGTTGATTCGTTTAGTCACAAGAGTAAAAAAACCGTTACTATGGCCGCTTTGCCCCACTCTCTCCTATGAATACTATCTTTAATTGTAAAATTATATGTATTTAAAACATGAATAATTTTATAAAAGTAAAACGTAGGGGAGAGTGGGGCAACCGGCCATACCTACGGTTTTTTTTACTCTTGTGACTAAACGAATCAACCGATTTCATTTTTCGATGGCTTGTTTGAAAGATCATTTCATTGCGCACCTTTTTCCCAGAGACACCTATACTTTATCTTTTATTATTTAGTTGCTGTGTTAACTTTAAAAAAATTTGCAAACGGGCCGGTTTGCCCCACCCCCTGGGGTAAACCGGACACCCCCATGCACAGTGGGGCCAAATGTACTTTTTTTTTAAATCTTCGATACTAAATTCTCTATCGATTCCTCCAAGTCGATGTTTTAATTTTTGTTTATTTATATTTATTTGTTTATAGCAAAGTATGAAAAATTCGATATGTGACTGTCCACGAGAAAACACGGCTTAGCTCCCAAACGTGAATTTCACAGGGCGAGCGATTGAAGTACTACGATTGAAGTTAACTACGCTTGACATACCCATCTTTAAAACTGTATATTGTCGAAAGTAATTGATATTTTTAACTTTTGACTTTTGCATTTGAAAAAGCAACATAAAATCTGTCGATTACCATAAAAAACTCAAATTGATTTTATAGACCTGAGCCGTGTTTTGTCGTGGACAGTCAACGATTGGAGTTAACTACGCTTGACATACCCATCTTTAAAAAGATATATTGGCAAAAGTAATTGATATTTTTAACTTTTGACTTTTGCATTTAAAAAAGCAACATAAAATCTGTCGATTACCATAAAAAACTCAAAATTTATTTTTTGGACCTAAGCCGTGTTTTCTCGTGGATAGTCACATATGTTGCTATAAAATAAAGTTTTTAACATTTAAAAATTTTTTATGTACATTAGAAATCATGTTTTAGTATTTCTGAAGTAAATTTTTTTATATAATTACACTTTTATTAAATAAACAATACGCTAATTAATTAACTTTTGGAAAAAAGAACATGATTGAAAAAATTTAATTTGTAGGATATTTCTTCGAGTTTTTTACCCAAAAATTAATAGGTAATTAACATATAAACATTTAGTATTAATTTAATAAATTTTTAAAATGTTTAAACAATTTTTTATTGTTAATTGTAACTGTTTTCAACATTAACCAAGAATTTTTTTTTACATTTCTCAACATTTTACGCAGGAAATAATTAAATACAAAAGTAAAAGGTATTGTGTAAGTATTTAACAATTGTTTAAACCGACGCCTCCTGACGAGATAATATTATTTCAAACGTCAGTTCAGTATAAATCTATCTCAAAAACAAATGCAAGATGAAGTTAACTCACAAATTAATGCGAGACAATTTGATTTCATTCTTCAATTCAAGATAATGCTATCTCAAGATCCAATGCAACAAAATGACAACTAAAGGTATAACGTATATGATTCTCTCTCGAAATATATTTAGTACAAATACAATATTTTGGACTGTGTTCGAAGTGACGATGCTTGACTAATATAATAAATAAATAAAAATATTGAAATAAATAATTAGCAAACAGAAATAATAAATATGAAAAATAAATTAGACTTCCAAAATGAAAATCAATTTTTTTATTTACATTTAGAATTATTTTAATATTATTAAAATCGAATTAAAAACAAATTTAGCTTCTTTTACAAAAAGTCCTTTTCTTTAAAATGGATTTGATAATTAAAAGTATTTTGTAAGTGGATATTTATTTGTACTAAAAACTTTTTATGTAATTGTAAAACATGTTTATTTTTCAGACTAGGTTATATGAGTAAAAATTCGATTAAAATTTATTTCATGTATTGTTAATTAAAAAGTATTTAAATATATTAATTGAAATGAAATAGTTTTAATTAATTACACCTATTTCGAGAGGGAATTATATATTTAATATGCTATACCTTTAGTTGTCATTTTGTTGCATTGGATCTTGAGATAGCATTATCTTGAATTGAAGAATAAAATAAAATTGTCTCGTATTAATTTGTGAGTTAACTTCATCTTGCATTTGTTTTTGAGATAGATTTATACTGAACTGACGTTTGAAATAATATTATCTCGTCAGGTGGCGTCGAAACAAATTATGTTTTTTGTTAAATTTTATTTTTAAAAAATTAAAATTTCGATTTTTTTTATTCCTAAAAATTTTTTTATTTAAATGAACTAAACTCAAAAGTGTGTCTATCAAATGATAACCTTGATAATTATTTAAACAAATTATTAATATTTTTAACTTTTAATAGAATCAAGATACTAATTTACATTTTATCGTGATTTCTAAAACATTTATATTAAGAAATTGTAAGAATATGTAACTGTGATAATAACTTCCTTATATCTAATTTCAAAATTGTTTAAACAAATTATTTTTGTTATTTTAAAAAATTTGAGTGGCTTAAAAAAAATTTTCATGTTTTTCAGTTTTTATATTTTTTTCTCAGTTAAAGCTCGAAATAAAAAAAGAATTAAAAATTTTTTCTATTTAATGTATGTAACATGCAATTTTAAATTCTTTTTTATTACGAGCTCTAACTGAGAAAAAAATATAAAAACTGAAAAACATGACAATTTTTTTTTAAGCCTCTCAAATTTTTTAAAATAACAAAAATAATTTGTTTAAACAATTTATAAATTGGATATAAGAAAGTTATTTTCATAGTTACATATTCTTACAATCTTTATAAATAAGATCAGACTTTTGTCTGTACATTGCATAGAAATTGAAAATTCATATTTAGTTTTTCTATTCAAGTAGTAAGAATTCAAAAAATGCCAATAAAAAAATTATGTATGTATGTGTGTATGTATGTATGTATGTCTGTCCACGATATTTTGTCCGGGATAAACACAAAGACTACTTGACCGATTAAAACGAAACTTTACAGCCTCTTAGGTATTGGTTTAACTTAAATTTCTAGCCATATCCAAATAAAAAATATTAAGCTGAACGAAAGTTATAGCTTTTTTCACAAATTTCAAAAAATTGAAAAAATGTAAATTTTTTTATTTTTTGTCAAATTGATGTGACACTTTTTGTAGCTAATTTTTAATATAAATACAACTAATTTTCACTATAAAAATAAAACATAAATAATATATTCAAATTTTTAAGCCAAAATCATATTTTTGATTTTCGACAAAATTTTTAATTAATTTTTTTTGTTGAATATTGTTTAATTTTTTATTAAGTTGGTAGTGATATCGGTTGATGTTTTTAAATTTTAAATTACATTCATTACATTTATTTTATTAACAAGTTTAGAGTCATGAATTTGATGTCGATTACAAATTTTCTAAAATCAATGAACGTGAGTTTGCAAACAATTTCTATATTGATATTTTCAGGTTTTAAGTTTGAAAATTTCATAGTATGTATTATTATATTTAACGTAGAAAATAAAATATACACTACCGTCGGGAATTATCGGTACGGCTGCACGCGCAGGGCCCAAAAACATACCAATCTTCAAATCACGATTTCTTTGTAAATACAAATGTCAGAAAATTAACAAATATACCATTCGAAAGATTATTAAATTCTACGATTAATGATATGTAACTGAAAATTTTAATAATTTATACAAAGCTTGCAGCAATCTACAAATTTGACAAAAAAAATTTTAAAATAAAATTTTTTTGGAAATTATTTCAACCCCTGCACATTTTTTAAAAATTGTAGGAAAAATTTGAAACTTATATAGGTGTAATCATTGAAATCTCATCTTTAATTTAAGACCAAAAGAGTTAAAAAAATCTTATTCGGTTCGTGAGATATCATTATATACGTCCGAGCATGTTTTTTGACAAATGCATTGAATTAGTCGATTTTGAACGTTTTTTGGCTGAAAATGCTCGGCCGTTTATAATCATATCTCTCGAACCGAATAAGATTTTTTAACTCTTTTGGTCTTAAATTAAAGATGAGATTTCAATTATTACACCTATATAGGTTTCAAATTTTTCCTACAATTTTTAAAAAATGTGCAGGGGTTGAAATAATTTCCAAAAAAATTTTATTTTAAAAATTTTTTTGTCAAATTTGTAGATTGCTGCAAGCTTTGTATAAATTATTAAAATTTTCAGTTACATATCATTAATTGTAGAATTTAATAATCTTTCGAATGGTATATTTGTTAATTTTCTGACATTTGTATTTACAAAGAAATCGTGATTTGAAGATTCACAGGTCTCCTCAGAGGTGGGCAGGTTATTCTAAAATGTAACGCTACAAACTTGGTGGGAAGTTGTTTCAAATGACTTCCAGATTCCAAATTTTCAAACCGATAAATCGTACCTGATCCTCTTTTCGAATTATCTCTTAATACAGATAGTCGGAAACTTGAAAAATTTATTATCTTAATGTGAAAGCTTTGATTCAGAAGACTGCTGATTTTTCGTTACTAAAAATTTTTTAGACAAAGATTTTATAGATAATTATGGTTCCGAATTGTCCCTCCTTCAAGAAACATTTTGATTTTTTGAATTTGGACACGTCTGTCACATGCTAAAGTGCTACATATATGAATATATATATAATTTCAGAAGCCTGCAAAAAAATATAAATTTCCGTTGTCTGAGATCAAGAAGTCATTTACCGTAGCTTTTGGTGCGCTAAATCCGAATTAACATTTAACAAAAACCTCCCATAACGTCAGGATTTTGAGAAAATTGGGGGTAAAGTATCCAAAAATCATTTCTTAGTAGTTTTTGAAAATTTATACTGGGTAAATCCGACGTGCTAGAGACTTGTCATATTAGTTAAATTAAAGTTTAAACCCTCTACTTTACGAAAATATAGCGATATTGCCAACAACAAACTAAATTAACTGTCAAAATTGATTTTTCAACAGTTGTCCTGCATACAAATTGACCTAAATACAACTATTTTAAAAAATGATTGGATTCGCTAAGAATTTGTTATTCGGGGGTTTTCGGGATCGCTGATTACGAATATCACGTCAGATTTTCAAAACTCAAAATGTTGGATCCAATATGGCGATCGACTTTTAAAAATCGATTGAATTTGCCTGAAACACGTTACTTGCGGGGTTTCGCTGATTAGGAATTTGTCCACAGATTTTTTTATTTTTACATCATATTCGCAATCAGCGTCCCGAAACCCCTGAGTAACAAATTTTAAACCAATCCAATCATTTTTTAAAACAGTTGTATTTACAAAAACTAAAAAGTGATTTATATAGGGGAGATTTATTATAGGGGAGAGTGGGGCAAGACGGGTACCGGCCCTATTTAACAAACAAATTAACCGATCGCGATTATATTTTACATAATACTGCACCGAGATGATAGTTTCTTGTTTACAAAACCTAAAAGCCATGAGAACAAATCTTTTATCTGTTTTACTAAAAAAACTGTTTTCGACAATTTTCTTGTGAATTTTTCACTTTTTTAGGAGGTGTTTATTATTTAATAATAACAGTTAATGAACTATATAAAAATTTTTATAACTGGCAAGGGTTACAGAAGAAGGGAAGCATATGTTTTTTTCTTTGATGAATCGTAAATTTTAGTAATTAATCATTTTATCAAATTTCGTAGTTGCGGGCAAGATAGGGTAGGGAAGAGTGGGGCAAGGCGGGGTACACAAATGAAGCAAAAGAAAAGAGAAATAAGGGAAGTTAAGAAAACTACTTAAATCAAGACTGAATAAAATAAGAGTGACCAAAAAGAAAAAAGCTTGTCAGGTTAAATCAATAATTAGCGATGGTAAAGTGAAAAATACACCTTGTCTCTATAAATTGTAATGGTTATTATTTAGACTCAAATAAAAGCTTGGCTGCTTGTTCTGTCTGCGGCCAATGGGCTTTGTGCCGTTGTGGTGGTGCCAATGACGAAGATAAAAATGCAACCTTTACTTGTAAAATTTGTCGACAGAAATAGGTTGCTTTTTTAGTACCGCGCCGGTGGGGCAAGGTGGGGAGATTTGCAATTTTTTCCATATTATTAATTTTATGATTTTTCAAGAAACAGATGGCCTTTGTGCGTCTTTATTACTAAAGACTGATTCCCAAAGATGGTTATTAAATAAAATAACAAAATATGTATTCGATAATTTTCGTTTTTTTGCGCTTTAAACCTTAAGTACCCCGTCTTGACCCACTCTCCCCTACCCCCACTTTTCTCAAAATCATGAACCTAATTATCTATAAAATCTTTGTCTAAAAAATGTTTAATAACGAAAAATCAACAGTCTTCTGAATCAAAGCTTCCACATTAAGATAATACATTTTTAAGTTTCCGACTATCTGTAAAAGAGATAATTCGAAAAGAGGATCAGGTACGATTTATCGGTTTGAAAATTTGGAATCTGGAAGTCATTTGGAACAACTCCCCACCAAGTTTGTAGCGTTACATTTTAGAATAACCTGCCCACCTCTGAGGAGACCTGTGGATTGGTATGTTTTTGGGCCCTGCGCGTGCAGCCGTACCGATAATTCCCGACGGTAGTGTATCTGTTCATATAAAGGGTACAGTAAAAGTATCAATAAAACTGAAATTTAACTTCAGCGGGTACGGTAACATATAAAGTCCTTAAAACGCCATTAGGGAAAATTGGGATTTATGAATCAAAATTTTCTTATTTTTGAATTCTAGAAATGTTTTAAAAATGACTATAAAAATAAATAACAAATTCCTATTAATGAATTAAAATTTTGTTTCTTCAATTTTAGAAATGTTTGGGGCATGTTGTTGCTTTCAAAAATTCTATCTGGGCATTAAGCAAAAACGGGTAAAATATAAAATCCCACGTGGAAATTTTTAATAGGGATATGGAAAAATTATACCTACTTGAAAAATAAAAATAGATTTTACATGGGATTTTTTCTTAAATAAATATAGGCTTCACACAAAAAACCCAGTCTCATTTTTGTTGCATCTCAAAATGAGACTATGTTAAACGCCATAGAACGTGGCGCCACCTAAGAGTCTCATTTTTGTTGCAACTCAAAATGAGTAGCGTACGCTACTCATTTTGAGACTAGGTTTTTTCAGTGTTTTTGGGTTTATTTAAGGTATAGTTATCACTCAAAATCGTGTCGCAATTTACCATACGGTTTTACATGGGAATCCAAATGTTTTCCTTTATGAAAGTGGATCCCATGTAGATTCCCATGTAGGAATCGAAAACGTGTTATAGTTTCTACCAATACATTTAACAGACTGTCTATCAACCGCGAAAGAAAACCGTGAAATAGCCGGAAATTTAATTCGACCAGGAAAAATCGGGAATTTTTTGCCAAACCGGGAATTTTCTTATCTAATTAAAAAATGTTTTATTATATTAATTCGTTTTTAAAAAATTTGCTTTTTGCTTTAATTTTTATTGATGTAATATTTTTATTTGGCAAAATTTAAGCCCTACATTCAGCCTACAATATATAGGTCTTATTTTAGATTTTAGCAGTCGTAACGTAGGGTCTACTTGCGATACAATTAGTCCGAATTAGACTCTACATAACTCCAAAAGCTGGTGGAAAATTAGGATTAATTTTACAGCTCAACAAAAAAACGAAAAATTTTTGCCCCTGGGTTTATATAACGATTTTTCTATTTATTATTCACTAAAATAAAGGGAAAATATACATATTCTTTTTAAAGTTTGCTTTTGTAGTAGTTGCAGACATGATGAGGGGGGAAATAACGAAAATTAGGCATATTTTAGGAATTTTTTTTTTTGGCTCAATAAAATGGTCAATTAAAAATCTGTAAATTACATTTTATTCCATTAGTATTGATATGCAAACTATATTTTTTCAAAAAAAATTTCATTACAAAATGGCTGCGGTGTAGCATTTTATTGGAAGGCGTCTGTATCTTAGGGTTTCATGGCCGGACAATATTAACGTCCTCACTTTTTAATTTTAAAAAAACCAAAATGTTGTCATTTTCTATACATCAACAGCTATCGACGCACATAGGATTTTTTCGATATTTTGATTTTTTGCAAAATGGTGCGTAATTGAACAAAAAAATGACAATTTAAAAAAAAAATTCTAAAAATTGTTGTTAAAAATAAAAGTAAGTAATATATAAAAACCTTCGTGTGTCGATAGCTGTTGATGTATAGAAAATGACAACATTTCTGTTTTTTCCAGATCAAAAATTAAGGACGTTAGTTGTCTGGCTATGGAATCCTGAAACGAGACGCTTTCTAATGAAATGCTGCACAGCCACCATTTTTTAATAAAATTTAAAAAATATATTTATTTTGCACATCCATACTCATGCAATACTCATGAAATGGTCAATCAAACATCTGTAAAGTATGTTTTATTACGTACTTTACAGATTTGTAATTGACCATTTCATTCAGAAAATCATAAATTTTTAAAAATATGGTAAAAACGTTCTTCTATCTACAAAAGCAAACTTTTTGATAAAATATAATTTTTTTCCTCATATCTGTCGATAAATCTATCATAAAAAATATCTTAAATATCAGACGCAAATTTCATGTTGACTTGTGTTTTTAATACATTAATTGAAATACACTCGATTTTAGTTATAACGACGATCTCGGGACTTCAAAATCTCGATATTACGACGGAAGGAGGAATCCTACTTCACGTTCTATTCAAACACATGAATTTATCTGTGATTAACAGAACAAAACGTCAAATACGTGTAAAAAATTTCGTAAAGTATGTTTATTTATATTAAAAGTTTCTGCATTATGGAATCAGTTTAAAGAAAAAGTAAGAATTTTTAATAATAATCACATCACTAGATTCTTTAGGTTAAATAAAGTTAAGGGTTGACTAACTTAGTCGTGTTTTTTTGTCGTTGTATCGAGAGTTTTAATGTTCGTTGTAACGAGAGAACGTTGTAACGAGATTCGTTATAACAAGATTCGAGTGTACTACAAACGCATAAAGTACTACAAACTGACAAATACTGTTCTGTAAATCTGAATTAGTTGAAAATAGTATTTGATAGGAAAAGTCATTTACTGATTCAAACAGTAATATTTTTCTAATGAAGTAGTTAATGTAACTAATTATTAGTTTTTCCCAATCAAATGAAATTCCCGATTGTTAAATAATTTCTCAGGATGGAAGAAATAATACGATAGACTTGTAACACGTGTGTTTACATTAAGGCATTTATTTCAACTAAAAATAAAAACGATTAGGACACAAGAAGGAGACTTCGTCACGATCCCTTCTACTTTTAAGAGCGATTCAGGCTCGTAACAAGATTGCCCTTTTATAAAGAGTTTTTCTAATTACTTTGACACCGATTGGTAGACACCTCTTCAAATATATTAGTAGAAACTAAAACCCGTCGAAGAAGGGTACGACGGCTAGTTTCTTAATATAAATGTTGTAGAAGTCAAGATAAAATGTAAATTAGTATCTTGATTCTATTAAAAGTTGAAAATATTAATAATTTGTTTAAATAATTATCAAAGTTATCATTTGCAAGACACACTATTGAGTTTAGTTCATTTAAATAAAAAAATTTTTAGGAATAAAAAAAATCGAAATTTTAATTTTTTAAAAATAAAATTTAACAAAAAAACATAATTTGTTTAAACAATTGTTAAATACTTACACAATACCTTTTACTTTTGTATTTAATTATTTCCTTCGTAAAATGTTGAGAAATGTAAAAAAAAAATTTTTCTTGGTTAATGTTGAAAAAAATTTACAATTAACAATAAGAAATTGTTTAAATATTTTAAAAATTTATTAAATTAATACTGAATGTTTATATGTTAATTACTCATTAAATTTCGGATAAAAAACTCGAAGAAATATACTACAAATTGAATTTTTTCAATCATGTTCTTTTTTCCAAAATTTAATTAATTAGCGTATTGTTTATTTAATAAAAGTGTAATTATATAAAAAAATTTACTTCAGGAATACTAAAACATGATTTCTAATGTACTTAAAAAATTTTTAAATGTTAAAAACTTTATTTTATAGCAACATATCGATTTTTTCATACTTTGTTATAAACAAATAAATATAAATAAACAAAAATTAAAAAATCGACCTGGAGAAATCGATAGAGAATTTAGTAACGAAGAATTAAAAAAAATTGCTTAATTTGAATGAAAATTGTGACCTCTAGACTGATTTTGATACAAAAATTAGGGTGATGTGGGGTGATGTGCAACGTTTTTTTCGTTGGACGAAAATCATGTCAAACAATTAAATTTTTGAATATTTCAAAATTTAATGACTTAGAGGCATTATAATAGAATGTTTCTGCATTATTAGATTTTCAGAATTTTGAATTTTTCCTACAAATTTTTCGCTTTTTTAAAAATGTCTGTTTTTGCATTTTCCAAAAAAGTTGGGGTGATGTGCAACACCTGTAAAATTCAGGTATGTCATGCATAAATATCGATGAAAATCCCTTTACTTATTAATTTTAGGCTTTTTCAATGCAAACTAATCGAAAGCTGCCAAAAAAAAATTTACTAAGGCACAGTTGAGCTCTAAAAAGTGGAGATTTCAGCAAAGAAAAAAAAATTTTTTTGTTTAATTTTTTATTTATTCATAACTGAATAAGGAATATAATTAAAGGAAAATAACTCAGAATTTGTTATTCATCATGTGAATTACATTTATTGCACGTAAAGTATAAAAAAGAGAAAAGTGTTGCACATCACCTCAAATATGATATTTTGCGAAAAATGATTTGTACGCAATACAATGCAATGGAAACACAAAATATAAACAGATATTTAAAAACATCTAAAAAACCAACAATAAACACATTCTTATCTATAAAATAAATTAAAACCCTTCACGAAACGACTACAAATATAAAGCGCGATAAATATTTCAAGCTCGAGAAATTTAAGTCAACTTACGCACAACAAACCTAGCTGCGAGCTGTCTCGTGAGTTATATATCAAAAACAAGTTACTGAGGACATAAGCAAATGTCAATACTTGCTCCTGTTCAATATCAAACGGTAGATCAGAAGTCGGCGGTGTTGCACATCACCCCATGTTTCACATCACCCCCCCACATAGCACCATATTTTGCGGAAAGCTAACGGGAAACTAACCATGTTAGCTTCTATAGCTAACATGGTTAGCTTCCCGTTAGCTTCCCTTGGCCTATAAATGTCCTACGCTTTTTAGTTTTCCGCGTTAGCTTGCAGAAAGTTATCTAAGAAACTTTTCTGAAAACAAGTAGAGAAAAGTTCTTTAAAACTATCTCTGGTAAGTATCTGTAAGCATTAGAAGGTAGTTTCTAGTAAGCGTCATAAGGTAAGTAATATAATATAAATTGATATTATACAAATAATCATTTACGGAATTTCCGTAATTATCTATTTAATTTGCACTTAAACTTATTTAATATTTTAGTTTATTTATAACTAAAAAAATAGTATTTATAAATATAATAAAAAATATTTCTCTCTATAATTTATTTATTGCCGCGAACTGATTACTTATTTATTCCTCAATATCAATATTATTGAAGAATAATTTTGAAAATAAATTTGGAGGGACTGGGGATAGAACCCAGGTTCACAACGCAGAAAGAAACAACCTAACCAACTAACCTAATCAACCATGTGTAGGGAAGAATATTTCAGGTTCTTTTAAGCTTCAAGTGATCTCATTGGTTGGTGTCACTAATGGCGGGATAATTTAAAAAAGGATTCACAAAGATATTTGAATTTTCTCATTACAATAAATAATTTAATTTCTAATATTATTTATTAATTAAATCTTAAAAAAATAAGAATAAATAAATTATTAAAAATGAAAATATTAAATTAGAAAGTTAATAGATAAGCATTAAACTAAACTTTATTTTTTTCCTTACTTAATAATTTGACTTCACATCTATTCGCAATTTGAAGTTAGTTGTTTCTGTTTGCATTTTGTTCTCTAGTTTTTTTGTATAATTAATTATTCTTTTTAATATTTTAATATTTAAAATTAATGAAAATTCTAATGTATAATAAAATGCTTTCAATATTGGAAAAGCAATTAAACAAAATTTTTGTCAATTAAAAGTATTCCTTATGTGTTATTTCTTACTTAATTTCATAATTTTTAACCTGCAATAATTTAATTTTTACAAAAAAATAATTCCAAAATTTTCAAAATAATTAAATTTTTTGCGAAAAATTAAAATAAAATCTTTTAAAAAAGTTTATTCTTATGCAAAATTTAATTAGAATAATATTTAAAATATTTAAAGTTTTATAAAGAGTTTTATCAAAATTTCTTATAATAATTATTCAATGCTTTTGTGAAATGTTATTAATTAATTATGAAACTAATTGAATTTCTGAGAAGAATTTTATTAAAATCTTTGAAAATCCTAATTAAATTCATTTGAATTTTTTTTCAAATAATGGAGTTTCTTTAATAATTTTAATTGAAGATTTTAAAAGTAATTGAAATTTATGAACATTTTTATTTTGTTATTTGCATAATAATAGTAAATCATTCCGTGCATAACATTTGCTGATTTATTGATAACTTTTGCACAATAAAATTTGTAAATACGTCAAGAATATTAAAATTTGAAAAAAGAATAGCAATTTTTATTAACGAATTATTTAATATTACAGAGTTGCCACAAAAAATTAATTTACTTAAAAAATTATTAGATAAAAAAATATTCGCAAACATCAATAACTAAATTTTTAAATAAACATTTAATTATTATTTTCCCATAGAAATTAAAATTCTTCAAAACATTCAAGTTGAAAAATTTTTAAAATTCAACAACTTATAAGAATATTATTATAAAACATAAAGATATCAATCACTCCGAGTCTTCGACTCGGAATATAAAGTATTTCGAAAAAGTTAAATTATTTACAAACATTATAATAAAATTCGTTGCACGAATTCAATTATTTTCATAAATAATAAAATCTTTCACAGGATTTCAATAATTATTTTTAATACAATTTTAAATAAATTTCTCGAAAAATGAAATTATCTTCAAAAATTTTGTTGCAAGAATTTAATTACATTTCACGAATATAATGAAATTCTTTGTTGAAATTCAAATATTTTGAAAATCTACTATTTTAATAAAAGTTCTCAAAAGAATTCAATTATTAAAAAAAATGTAATAAGATTCATTGCATATTCAATTATTTTCATAAATAATAGGTAAAATTCTTTACATTATTTCAATTATTTAAACAAAAATTTGAAATAATTTATTGCAAGAATTCAATTACTTTGATTAAATAAATAAAATTCTTCACAGGATTTTAATTATTTTTTATACAATTTTAAGTAAATTCTTCGAAAAATGTAATTATTTTCAAAAATTTGATTAAAATTCTTCAAAATAATTTAATTATAAATTATTTTTAAAAATTCATGCCATAATGCTTTTAATATTAAATTATATCTAAAATTTTAACTGATATTCATTTTTAAATCAATTTTTATTGAAAAATTCTACATGAATTCAATTATTTAAATATAAAAATAAATATTTTATTGAATAAATGAATGTTTCTCGAAATTGAATTATCATAAAGAATTTTATCAACAAAATTGAATTTTTTCGAGGAATTTTAATAAAATTTTCAAGAATAATTAATTTTTTCGAGAAATTCAATTAAAATTGTATTAAAAAATTAAAATCTGTGATGAGTTTTATTATTCATGAAAATAATTGAATTTTTTTAAAACAATGTTATTATTTATGAAAATAACTGAATTATTGCGAAGAAATTTATAAAAAATTTGTAAATAGTTGAACTCCTGTGAAATTTTTATTATTTATGAAAATAATTTAATGTTTGCTTACAATTTTATAATTATTTTTTTTTAAATATTGAATTCTTTTGAAAAATTTTATTAAAATATTAGATATTAAAAATCATTGAATTTTATTAAAATTTTTAAAAATACTTGAAATTTAGAGAAGAATTTTATTATTTTTAAAAATAATTGAATTTTGAGGAGAATTTTTTTAAATTTTTGAATATAATTGAATTTCTGCGAAGAATTTTATTACTTTTAAAAATAATTGAATTCTGCAATCGTTTGTAACTTCTCCAAAATTTAATTTTTACAAGTACTTTAATAAAAATCTCTGACTTTTCCCTGATTTCCCTGACCTCTGGCAATCCTGTAATACACGGAGAAAAAAATTAGGTTATACCAACCGGAGACCCGGGTTAAATCTACTTGACCGACACAGGCGTGAACATAACCTCTGATACCCAAGTCTGCACAATTTGACAGCCAGGCAGTTTTGGTTTGGCTGCCTCAAGTAGTGTCAATGGCTGGATCGATATCAGTAGTAAATTGACTGACGAAAACTAAAGACTCAACTAGAGAGCCAAGTCAAAACGGCCTTGTTCTCCGGTTATCACTACTTGACTTCATAAAATTAGCATGACGACTCAAAAGAAAGCAGTTACAACTTTTTTTTCTCTCCGTGTAGAAATAATTTATTGTTTAAATTATATTTTTTTTAACATCGATTCTTTAAATAAAAACATTTCAAATGAATAAATAAAAGAAAAATGATATAAAAAAATAGTAAAATAAATATAATTAAAACAATAAATTATTTCTATTATTAAATAATTCATTGATAAAAATTGCTATTCTTTTTTCAAATTTTAATATTCTTGACGTATTTACAAATTTTATTGTGCAAAAGTTATCAATAAATCAGCAAATGTTATGCACGGAATGATTTACTATTATTATGCAAATAACAAAATAAAAATGTTCATAAATTTCAATTACTTTCAAAATCTACGATTGAAATTATTAAAGAAACTCCATTATTTGAAAAAAAATTCAAATGAATTTAATTAGGATTTTCAAAGATTTTAATAAAATTCTTCTCAGAAATTCAATTAGTTTCATAATTAATTAATAACAATTCCCAAAGAATTAAATTATTATAAGAAATTTTGATAAAACTCTTTATAAAACTTTAAATATTTTAAATATTATTCTAATTAAATTTTGCGTAAGAATAAACTTTTTTAAAAGATTTTATTTTAATTTTTCGCAAAAAATTTAATTATTTTGAAAATTTTAGATTTATTTTTTTTTAAAAATTAAATTATTGCAGGTTAAAAATTATGAAATTAAGTAAGAAATAACACATAAGGAATACTTTTAATTGACAAAAATTTTGTTTAATTGCTTTTCCAATATTGAAAGCATTTTATTATACATTAGAATTTTCATTAATTTTAAATATTAAAATATTAAAAAGAATAATTAATTATAAAAAAAACTAGAGAACAAAATGCAAACAGAAACAACTAACTTCAAATTGCGAATAGATGTGAAGTCAAATTATTAAGTAAGGAAAAAAATAAAGTTTAGTTTAATGCTTATCTATTAACTTTCTAATTTAATATTTTCATTTTTAATAATTTATTTATTCTTATTTTTTGAAGATTTAATTAATAAATAATATTAGAAATTAAATTATTTATTGTAATGAGAAAATTCAAATATCTTTGTGAATCCTTTTTTAAATTATCCCGCCATTAGTGACACCAACCAATGAGATCACTTGAAGCTTAAAAGAACCCGAAATATTCTTCCCTACACATGGTTGATTAGGTTAGTTGGTTAGGTTGTTTCTTTCTGCGTTGTGAACCTGGGTTCTATCCCCAGTCCCTCCAAATTTATTTTCAAAATTATTCTTCAATAATATTGATATTGAGGAATAAATAAGTAATCAGTTCGCGGCAATAAATAAATTATAGAGAGAAATATTTTTTATTATATTTATAAATACTATTTTTTTAGTTATAAATAAACTAAAATATTAAATAAGTTTAAGTGCAAATTAAATAGATAATTACGGAAATTCCGTAAATGATTATTTGTATAATATCAATTTATATTATATTACTTACCTTATGACGCTTACTAGAAACTACCTTCTAATGCTTACAGATACTTACAGACACTCTAAATTTCGATGCCGTGAAGCGAAATATATCGTGGCGCCACCGTGCTAAACTGATGAAGAGCACAGAGAATTAAGATGCCGGCCCTGAAATCTGGCACCACCGACCATCACCATGTTTTTCGGTGATATACACCGTGAATATAGGTGAAACCTTCTTTCCGTGTGGTGCTATGTGGGCCCACATCACCCTACATTTGGCCCCACTGTGCGTCGCATGGTAAAGAGTTTGCTCACCCAGTTTCTTTTTTTATTTATAACTCTTAAAATAAAAAAATTATAATTTTATATTCTCAGTACCTTTCTCTTCTTCTATATATATTAAAACAATTTTTGTGTTTTTTATATTTTTGTTATTCAATTTGAAAGCAGCAAATGTCAGGAATTTTTGACGCTGTTGGATGGAAATACACTTCATTGGGTTATAACTACAAGTGAGAAGATTCCAGGTCATTAAAAACACATTTATTAATTAATTAAAGTACAAAAGTATAAGAGCTGATAAGACGCACAAACCGCGTGTTAGAGACGATGTAATCGAACTGAACTTAGGCACAGAAGGCGCCATATATATCGGATAATAAGATCGATTATCGAGAGCACTAATAGAATTCAAATTTCCAACACTCCCTCTATCGATTTGTGCTCTTTAAAATTGACATAGTAATGTGAACAAAAATATTTATTTAATTTAGACATAGCATTTCGACGTTTCGATAGTGTTTACATTTCGTTAATGGTTTTGGGAGTACATCGGCAAGCATCATATCTGTTCTGATGTAACTTATTTTTATTTCTTTATTTTCTACTAATTCGCGTGTGAAATGAAACCTAATGTCTATATGTTTACTTCTTTTGTGAAAAACACAATTTTTCGACAATTCAATGGCACTTTGATTATCACAGAACACTTTGATTGGAGATTTAGCACGCTGAACAAAACCCATATCACTTAAGAGTCTTTTGACATAAATCACTTCGCGAGAAATTTCCGACAGTGCTAAATACTCCGCTTCCATGGTAGATAATGCGACTGATGCCTGCTTTTTCGACTTCCAACTTATAGGTCCACCTGATAAAATTAGTACATTTCCAGAACATGATTTCCGATCGTCGATGTCTCCTGCCCAATCTGAGTCTGTGTAAGCTTGAAGATTTTCCTGATTTTTAATATAACTGATGCCGAAATGAGAAGTTGCTTTCAGATACCTTAAAACCCGCTTAGCAATAATCCAATGCTCTATTCCAGGATCCGAACAAAAACGACTCAAGGCGCTGGCTGCAAATGCGATGTCTGGCCTCGTTGCATTTGCTAAGTATATGAGACCTCCAATCAATTCTCTATAAGGTTTCTGACGCATGTCGTTACTCTCATCTTCTGTTTTTGGACTCATATCCTTGGAAATTTTTGTAGATGGATCGATCGGAGTTGGAGCTTCTTTCGCCTGTTCCATGTTGAATTTTTCGATTAATTCTTTAACATATTTCTTTTGTGACAGGTGTATTTTTCCGGTTGATCCTTCTCGTTTTACTGTAATTCCAAGAATGGTGTTGATTTCACCTAAGTCTTTCATTTTAAATTTCGACATTAATTTTGTTTTAATCGCGTTTAATTTTTCGATCTTTTTCGAAGCTAATATTAAGTCATCGACATATACAACAATGATAACTCTGTCTTCGCCCTTGTCGAAAACATAAACGCATGGCTCCGCTGGAGTACGCTTGCCACCAATTTGTAGAAGAAAACTGTCCAGTTCACTATACCACTCTCGACCCGACTGTTTTAAACCGTATATAGATTTAAGTAACTTGCACACTTTTTCTTCTTGTCCAATTTGAATGAACATATTGGGTTGTTCCATGTATACTTCGTCGTGTAGATGACCTTGCAGATAAGCGGAGATTACATCCATTTGGTGAATGTACATTTCCTCACCTACGGCTGCTGCAAGCAACGTACGGATGGTTTCGTATCTTGCTACAGGTGAGAAAACTTCGTTGTAGTTCACACCTAATTCTTGCGAATAACCACATGCAACTAACCTTGCTTTGTATTTTTCGATTTCGTTGTTTTGATTAGTTTTCGTTTTAAATACCCACTTACTTGACAGAACTTTTTTATTTTCAGGTCGGTCAACAAGAGTCCAGGTGTTGTTTTCTTTTAAAGAATCGAATTCACTTCCCATGGCGGTTAGTCATGATTCTTTGTCATCTCGTTCCAAGGCTTCACGTGGAGTTCTGGGTTCATGGTGTTCCGTTTGGTAGATCTTCCTCGGTCTGCCACGTTTTCCTGTCCTTTCGAATGTGGGACGCCCTACTCCTCGTTTTGATTCACTTATTTCTGCTTCACAATTTTCAATATCTTGTTGCTCGATGTTTGTTTCGTTTGCATCCACGAATTCCTCTTGAGAATTTTCTTCGTTTTCGTCCGAAGTTTCTGCTTGAGAGTTCTCGTCATCTTCGCTTTGAATTTTTTCTTCGATAAAGTTTTCGACAGTAAACATTGGTATATTAAGAGTTTCGTTTATTAAAGTCTCGGGTGCGTCTATTGTTTCGATGAATTTTACGTCTCGGGATTTAATCACTTTTCTTGTCGTTGGCTTCCAAAGGCGATAGGCTTTAGATTCACTTGAGTAACCTACTAATAAATATTCGTCGCCTTTCGGTTGAAATTTTCCTCTTCTTTGACCTTTGTTTAGGACAATTGCTTTGCTTCCTATCGTTTTAAAATATCCGACGTATGGTTTTTGATTAGTCCACGCTTCCAGAGGAGTGATACCGTTGAGACATTTTGTGGCACTTCTATTTCGGAGATACGTCGCTGTATTTATCATTTCGGCCCACAATGAATTTGGGAATTTTCCTTTGCAGCATTAGACATCGTGCCATCTCTACGAGCGTTCGATTGGCACGCTCGGCCACACCGTTTTGTTGGGGTGTGTATTCGACACTTAACTGGTGAACAATTCCTTCCTCTCTCAAAAAATTTTTAAACTCGTTTGATAAATATTCTTTTCCATTGTCTGTGCGTAACTTTTTGATTTTTTGACCGGTTTGTTTCTCGACTCGACGTTTATAATCCTTGAATATCTGTAGAACTTCAGATCGTTTTCGTAGCATAGCTGTCTCTGTGTATCTGGAACAATCATCAATAAGTGTCACAAAGTACTTGGCGCCGCCGAGTGATTCACAGTCTATCGGCCCACAAATGTCAGAATGAACCAAGCCTAGTAACACTTTTTCGCGATTTTCTGATGATTTGAATGGTTGGACATTAATTTTACACTTTGCACATATTTTACACTTTATTTCACACGATTTTGATGTAAATTTCATACCGGATACCATTTTCTCAAGTTTCATTTTTTTTAAATCGTTGATGTTTACGTGTCCGTAACGCTGATGCCATTTTTGTAATTCACTGGTTTCGTTTTCACTTAAAAATGACACTGGTTCTTCTTTTTCATCGATGACATATAGTTGATTTCGTTTCGTTGCCGTGACTGCTGTAGAACCGTCTTTCCGATTTATAAAAGCTGGATTTTTGTCAAATGTGACCGTATATCCGTTTTCAGTAACACTCGAGACGGATAGTAAATTGTTTCGAAGTTCGGGAACGTATAATGTATCTTTCAATTTCACAGGGTTCACTGAGTGGGAATTTAGTTTAGTATTTAAATTCACTTCACCGGCACCAGGGGATTCTACAACGTGTTTTGAAGCTGTGTACACTTTTGATTTGTCACTTTTGTTGAGAAAAGAAAATTTCTGATCGTCATTACACATGTGTCTCGTGGCGCCACTATCGAGGAACCACACTTCTGATTTTGCTTTGCAATCGGTATTGTACGCGATTGCGATCATTGCATCACTCATATTTGTTTCAACACGTTTCGATTTACTCCGACAAAATCGACTTTTATGCCCAATCTTACCACAATTGAAGCACTTAAAATTGAACCTCCTCGTATTTATTTCCACGTTGTTTTGTTTTGAATTAGAATTTGATTGTTTACCCTGTTCACTATTGTATCGTTTTGTTAATAACGCGTCACATTTATCCTTGTCATCGTTTGTTTTCGCACTTTTATCATGTTGTCTCGCTTCCTCTTCAATAAGTAAATAACCTAACAACATTATCGACAGTAGGTCTTCAGGAATTTTAATTCCTGCTTCTTCGAGTTGCTCTGCTTTGTGGGTAAAATCGGTAACATATTGCGTGATGCTATCATTTGTCCTTTTTTCTAGGCGTAACAACTGTTTGTATAAAACAGCCTTTCTTACAGGGCCTCGGGATTCGTACACTAACTTTAAAGAGTCCCATGCTTCCTTCGACAATGTAGCTCTTTTTACGTGATTGAGCTGACCATGGGTGATACTTAAAGTTATCATTGCTAGTGCTTTACTGTCCTTTTTAATCCAATCTTCAGCGTTTGCCGCTGGCCTCAGCTCGGTACCGTCAACGTATGACCACAATTCGTTAATTATTAACACGCTTTTCATTTGAACTTTCCACAGGTCATAATTTTGTTCGTTTAGTTTTTCAATATTCGTAAACCCGAGTGCGCTAGCCATTTTCGCGTTGCGTCGTTTTAACAAAACCGAATTTCACTCTTTATACTTATTATTGGCGACCTGGGCCCATAACCTGTTAGATGGAAATACACTTCATTGGGTTATAACTACAAGTGAGAAGATTCCAGGTCATTAAAAACACATTTATTAATTAATTAAAGTACAAAAGTATAAGAGCTGATGAGACGCACAAACCGCGTATTAGAGACGATGTAATCGAACTGAACTTAGGCACAGAAGGCGCCATATATATCGGATAATAAGATCGATTATCGAGAGCACTAATAGAATTCAAATTTCCAACAGACGCAAAGTGAGGAAACTTCTCACCCTGTGACGAACGTCATACTCTTTTATTTGTTAATAATTTTTTATTTAAATACACTACCGTTCACGAGTATCAGGACGATTACACGCGACTCTATGAAAAAACATGCCATCACGTTTTCAATCATATCTCGGAAATAAAAGGAGATACAAAAAAAACTTAAATACGGTTAGAAAGCTCATTAAATTTTGCCGTCTTTGAAATTATTTCGTTAACTATTTTTTGAGTTGTAGAGTGAGAAAGAAGTTAAAAAAATTATCAAATTTTCTCATTTTGGTCTCTTGACTTCAACTTTTTCAATAATCTAGAAAAATCTAGAAATCTTCGTTAGAATTTTAGCTTTAAAATAACAGGGTTGCCACAAAACATCGATTTTAAAATTCCATGACTTTTCCAGGTTTTCCAGACTATTTTTTAAAAAATTCCAGACCCTAAAATAAAATTGTTTTGGTATGTTTTTAGCTAATTACGACAAAAAATATAAAATCCTTCAAGTAAATTGTTATTAAAATAAGTTATTAATTTTTAATTTTATTAATAACAAAAATTTAAGTTAAAATTTGTGAGATTATATGAGATACGCTCCGAAGAAAGGTAAGGAGCAAATCTTAGGAGCAAATCTCTTTAAATTTAAAAATTTAGTTTAGTTCAGAAATTTTCACAATTAAACAAGTATTTTAAACACTTTAATAACATTTTATGAAACTGAAGTTACCTACGTTTATCCAATGATAATTTTTTCTTTTGATAATTATTTATTTTAATGTTAGAACCCCTTTAAAAATTTCAAAAGATCGAAGTCGGGGAAATCAGTAATTTTTATTTTTTACACGGATTTTCCAAAAAACTATATATTTCAACAAAATTATTCTTTCCTCAGCTCATAAGCAATTTTTTCTTTTACTAATTATTTATTTTAATGTGAGAAGTCATTTTAAAAAATTGTAAAATGATGTATGGCAAGGAAATCAGTGATTTTTAATTATTTTTGTCGTGGATTTTCCAAATATCCCGAAATTTCAACTAAATTATTATTTCCTCGCTTCAGAAGCAATTTTTTTCTATTGCTAATTCGATACTTCAGTGTAATACAGTCCTATCTTCTAATAATATTTTGTACAGTCCTATCTTCAGGTGATACTTTGTATCGTGCTGTCAAAAAGTAGGGTTAATGTATTAGCTGTGTTCTAAATGCATTAAAGTGGATAAATTTTATTAATTCACACTAAATTTTTATATATTATGATAAAAAGTATCTCTTAAAATATAAAAAAAATTATTGTTTTGAATGTAATCAATATTTTAAGTACCGTAATTTATTTTTTTTATTCATACCACAATCTGTCAAATTAGAGATAGCACGGTACAAAACATCACCTAGAGATGGGACAGTTTAAAGTATTACCAGAAGATAGGATTGTATCACACTGAGGTATCGAATTGTTTATTTCTTAATATGGATGCACTTGCAATTTTTTAAAGGGCTTCTTACATTAAAAAACAATTAGCAAAAAAAATTTTTTTCATTGCATAAAAGTTGGTAACTTCAGTTTCATAAAATTTTTGGGTTTCTAAAATGTATTAATTTTAAAATTATTTAAAGGAAGATATTGACTAAAAGAAACTAAAATTTAGAAATGCCATATTGATTTCAATTGTAAGCACTAAATTTAAAATCAAAAAGTTGTATAATGTCAATTTGAAAACTTGAAATTTTTACGACTCAAATACAAAAAAATTGAGTTTTTAGTATCAGGCTTTATAAAATTCCCTGACAATTCCAGGTTTCCCAGGTTTTCCAGGCCCGTGGCGACCCTGAATAAGCTTTCGAAAATTAAAAAAGGTTACTCCGTCTTCGATTTATCATTCAAAATGTGAAGCCGTTTTGCGAACAATCGGTGCATTTAAATTCAACTGTGACGACTCGATTCTGGCTTCGCGCGGCTGCGAATGAGAGAGAAAGCAGGGATGAATTCATGCGGAGGAACGATGAACTTTCGAGTTTCTTTATATTCTTCGTGAAACGTCATTACACTGGAATCTAGATCGGTGAGACTAATCGGGGATGGCTTCTCACCGATCTAGCGGATTAGTTGAGACTGAGAAGCAACACAAACAGGGCCGTACGAAGTATTTTTTGTTTGCACCATTCTTTTAAAAAATAATTCATGTTAGAAAATTAATATAAATAACAAAATATAATAAAACATTATACAAAAATAAAATGTATTTATATTAAAAAGAAAAAAAAGTAAATAATGACGAAGTTATCAAATAAAATAAATAGCATCGGGCACTGAGAACCTTTTTCTTCTACAATTAGGCACGGCATTGATCGACATTTGAAAGTCCCCGCTAGCCCTCCACCTTTCCTCGCCTACAAACTATATAAACAGAGTCTCAACGATCCCGAGCTCACCGATCTAGATTCCAGTGTATTTATTATTCCCTAAGCATAAATCCGTCCTTACTTTATCTCCCATTCGCAGCCGCGCGAAGCCAGAATCGAGTCGTCACAGTTGAACTTCAATGCACCGATCGGTCGCAACACGGCTTCACACTTTTAATGATAAATCGAAGACGGATTAACCTTTTTTAATTTTCGAAGGCTTATTTTAAAGCTAAAATTCCAACGAAGATTTCTGTGTTTTTTTAATAAAAATTGTACACTACCGTCGGGAATTATCGGTACGGCTGCACGCGCAGGGCCCAAAAACATACCAATCTTCAAATCACGATTTCTTTGTAAATACAAATGTCAGAAAATTAACAAATATACCATTCGAAAGATTATTAAATTCTACAATTAATGATATGTAACTGAAAATTTTAATAATTTATACAAAGCTTGCAGCAATCTACAAATTTGACAAAAAAATTTTTAAAATAAAATTTTTTTGGAAATTATTTCAACCCCTGCACATTTTTTAAAAATTGTAGGAAAAATTTGAAACTTATATAGGTGTAATCATTGAAATCTCATCTTTAATTTAAGACCAAAAGAGTTAAAAAATCTTATTCGGTTCGAGAGATATCATTATAAACGGCCGAGCATTTTCAGCCAAAATACGTTCAAAATCGACTAATTCAATGCATTTGTCAAAAAACATGCTCGGACGTATAAAATGATATCTCACGAACCGAATAAGATTTTTTAACTCTTTTGGTCTTAAATTAAAGATGAGACTTGAATGATTACACCTATATAAGTTTCAAAATTTTCCTACAATTTTTAAAAAATGTGCAGAAGTTGAAATAATTTCTAAAAAAATTTTATTTTAAAATTATTTTTATCAAATTTGTAGATTGCTGCAAGCTTTGTATAAATTATTAAAATTTTCAGTTGCATATCATTAATCGTAGAATTTAATAATCTTTCGAATGGTATATTTGTTAATTTTCTGACATTTGTATTTACAAAGAAATCGTACCGATAATTCCCGACGGTAGTGTATCTAAATTTTTCTAGATTTTTGAAAAAGTTGAAGTCAAAAGAAAAAAATGAGAAAATTTGATAATAATTTTTATTTCTTTCTCACTCTACAAGTCAAAAAATAGTTAATGAAATGACTTCAAAGTCATTTCAAGTATTTTTATTTTCGATTAATTTTTAAATTTTTACACGCAAAAAATAAAGCTAAAAAAAGGAACACTTTAAATTTACGCTACTAGTCCTAACCTAAAATCCGCCATTACATTCCCTTAACCCCTCTCCCTGCCTCGCCCATACTTGATGTCAACACAGTCTAATGTTCGGAAGTATAGAATTTGGAGGTTTCAGTGTAATAAAAAATAAAAGTTAATTTAATCGAAAAAAATAATTTATTAAATAATTGTGGAAAAATTCTAAAAATCTTTCAAATAAATTCAATTTCACATTCTGTAAAGTTACTTTATTGTTTAATTAAATTGCTGAAATCGGTACCAAAATGGTTCAATTTACCCTGCATAGAAAATTTTATATCTCAATACACTGAAAAAACGTTGGGCGTGAAGTTGGCTTTTTATGTGCAACCGTTGGGTTAAAAGCAGGCGAACCTCTCACTTTCGTTTTGGGCGAATTTTTCTCTCAATTTGGGATAGCGGTTCGACTTTGGTGGTGCAAATTCTGGCCCAAAGGTGTCGGTCGCATGCTCACCCTGTTATTAGTATATGCATGTCGCGTTTCAGTTTCTAGATTTGTATATATGTTTTTATGTGTTTCGTCGAATAAATAAATATGGATTTGTTTTTAAGTGAATATAACTTTCTTTATTTGCGTGATCTTAATTATCAAAATTTTGTGGGTGTATTTTTTTCGTTTATAAAACCTAACCTATAAATCGCATGTTTAATTTTTCTCATTTTTTTAAAAATATAAATAAAAAATAATATCACGTTTTTAAGTTCGTTTTATTATCAAAATTTTGTGGGTGTATTTTTTTCGTTTATACTTTTATGCTTTCTTATTATATAGCAAATAGTATTTTACATTTTAGTAAAAATATTATTCTTTATTTTATTGTTAATTTTGA
The DNA here is from genome assembly GCA_032872505.1 of Leptopilina syphax. Lineage (NCBI taxonomy): Eukaryota > Metazoa > Arthropoda > Insecta > Hymenoptera > Figitidae > Leptopilina > Leptopilina syphax. The sequence goes on along the minus strand of CM065468.1, from coordinate 38,574,402 downwards.
ATAAAATATTGTATTTTCATCATTTTATAAGAAATTAGTAAAAAAATATTAATTTGTTTAGAAAACAATCTGTTATTAAAAACAATAAATATTATTTTATTAAAAATATTCTAAATAAAATTAACTGTTTTAAATAATTTATGAAAACCTTTTCATCATTAGATAAGATTACCTATTATTATATTATTGATATCAATATTTTAATATTGAAATCAATACTTCAATTTTGAAATATATCTATTCATAATTTATTAAAAAAAACTTTTATTGTGCTGTTAGATTTCAGTTTTAATGTTAAAATACATATTTCACAATATATATATATATATATATATATATATATATATGTTGTGGTCAAAGTCCGGAGTGAGGGCAATCCGCGGAATGCCCGGGCACTTCGCAGTTTGCCCAGGCTGTTTTGGGCAAAGTCCGAAATGCTGATTTATTTCGGGCTTTGACACAGTTCGTGCCGGGCAATCTGCGAAGTGCCCAAGCAGCCGCGGGCAATGTCCAGCAATGATATCTAATATCTGAAAAATAAATTTTTTTTAATTTTTAAATTAAATTAAAATATGATAAAATTTCTGCATCGAAGATATTTTATTAAATTCACAATATACAAAATTATTCAAAAATTACTACAAACAAATGTTTTGCGTTTAAAATTAAAAATTGTTATTGAAATTGAAAAAAAATTATTTATTGGCACAAGGATTGGAATTATGGCATTTGGAATTGCACATAACATTATTTTTTTTACACTTGCAAGCCATACTGATACATTTTTTTGTGCAATTGCATTTAACAAATCCTTGTAGTCCAAATTGTGACTCCTCACCATTAATATGTCGAACTGAAACCATTTTTTGTGGGATTTCTGTCAATTTTAAAAATTTTTCTTCACACGGAGAAAATTGATTTCGGGAATACAAGGAACGAATTATGCCGTGGCGAGTGCCTATTTTATATAAACCGTCTGTCGTTACCTCCATTTATTCATAAATTGGATAGACAAAAAGATGACGTTTTTCTTTATATTTCAAAAACAATACACAGCAATCAAATAGATGCTAAATACAAAAAAAGGAATACAAACAAGCCTATAATATCATGATTTTATATGAAATATGAAATATTATTATGAAATATTATTTTTATTTTATATGATTTTATATGAAAAAGATAATTAATAAATTTTAAATTTAATTTAGGGGATGCTTAAAGAATTACATTTCCAACATTTTAAACAATTAAAAACTGTATTATAATAAAAATAAAAATTTTTTATTAATAAGAAACGATTTTGGTGACATTGCCCACGGCTGCTTGGGCACTTCGCAGATTGCCCGGCAGGAACTGTGTCAATGCCCGAAATAAATCAGCATTTCGGACTTTGCCCAAAACAGCCTGGGCAAACTGCGAAGTGCCCGGGCATTCCGCGGATTGCCCTCACTCCGGACTTTGACCACAACATATATATATATATATATATATATATATATATATATATATATATATATATATATAGTAATGTTAAATCACATATACTCAAGCAGTCTATAATTTTCTTTTCTTAAAACAAACTCTCTCCCAAATTTTGAAAAAGAATTTCTACTTTATTTTGGGCGAATTTGTCGCCCAAATATGGTTCAGATTCCACTTTAGATCATGTAATTCCGATGTATTGTTGACGAGTTATAAAATATTTAGTTACCCCGAGTATACCTACTCGCGGTTAACCGTTTTTGGTACAGTCAATTTACCCCGAGTTAACTCGAAACAAACCGTAGGGAGGTTAAAATTCGTGATGATTCCAAAGTTATAAAACAAAAAAAATCAAGAAGAATTAAATCTTTTCAATACCTATGTATTTTCAAAAGCTCCTGGACACCAGAATCCATAAGTAATAAATTTATAGAATTTATAAGAATTTGATAAATTTAATATTTTTCCAGTAGGGGAAAGGTGTACGAGATGATCCCCTGGGGCAAGATGATCCTTCTCAATTTTGAAGAGCCTATTAGCGACACCTTTTAGGCAAATACGGTAATACGTTGCCAATGACATACCTATGAATCAGTCAAACTTTTATGACAACACGCGGCAATAAAAAAATTCTATTGGAAAAATAAAAATTTCATACTTTTGATCTAAGGAAAGCTTAACTTTGGGCTTAGATAACTTTTGTTGTAGTAGCTGAAACAGGGTGGCCGCAACATTTTATTTTCAAAATTCCCTGATTTTTCCCTGACTAATTCAGTATCTCTTCAACTAAGTGTTCTGATTGGTATTATGGAATAACAGAGCTCGTAGGTTAAGTTACGAACAAATTACAAAATAGTGGCATTTGGGGCAAGATGATCCCTCAATGGGTATACACTTGTGTTCATCGATGCCTTTGTCGGATGAACGTGTTGCACTTATAGAAATATATGAGTGCAACACGTTCGTCCGAGGAAGGCATGGATGAACACAAGTGTACAAGATGATCCCCCCTGATTACCATGTACTTCGCCTCACCTCAAATTGAATTATCTAGTATTAATAAAAAATTCAATTTGACATCTACATCTATTTTATTAATTTTCTCGTTGTAGACAATGTCTCGTAATTATAAAATAGGAAAACGAATCGTGGTGAGTGGTCAAAAGCGTTTATGGCCTGAATAAAGTATATTTAATATTGATACACTGTTATTCCTTTAATTTAGACTCCCTTTCCAATAATTGGGGTAAGGTAACCCTACGGATCATCTTGCCCATACCATGGGGATCCAAGATGATCCTTTTGTAAGGTTTTAGAAAAATTAAATTTAATAGTAAAATATTATTTAACTGCATATATTTCAAATCAGAATAGTCAGATAGATTAATTATCTAGTAGTGCGTACAAAAAACTCGAATATGTTGATTTTTCTTTGAATAATAGGTTTTCTCCCTTAGGGGGATCATCTCGTACACCTTTCCCCTACTTTTGGTAAAATTTCCTGATTTCCCTAGCCAATTTTACTTTCCCTGATTTCCTTGACCCGTGGCAACCCTAAATAATTATTTTCATATTCATAAATTTTCATATAATCTGAATTGAATAATTTTATGGAAACAGGGTACAATTTAAATGATAGTACAGCAAAAATAAAATTTACAGCAAAACATGTTTTTTATATCTAAGAATTAGAAAAACGGTTATTTTCTAAATTTTTCACCAAAAAAAGATACAAATCTTTAATTTAAAATCTCGTTATTCTCCATCCTCTTGAGCTAAAAACAATCTTTTTCGCATTAAAAATTAAATTATTTTTGACACATTACTATCAGAATTTTGTTAATTAAGTTCTAGTTCAAAAATTAAAAACTAGTTTTTGTAAAATTTATTTTAGATAAAATGAAAAAAGGTTAAAAAAGGTGACAAATATTGTCAAAAGAGGTGAAATTGTAGATGAAAACCAGTTTTGTAATTGTTTTTATGATTAATAAGAAAGAGAGAGTTTTACCTAAAGTACGGACTGCATGCGGAGAGAATGACACGATGAGCAAAAATTTTCCTCGAACCAACATTCAAAACAACGTCGCAGAGTTCCCGATGACGGCGTAGAACATTGAGTTCGGTGAGTGTTGCTCTGGGATGTTTCTCGGAGGTATGACTGAGGCGTGCTGGTGAGGGAGCGCGATCAACGACCATTTCGCCCATCCTCTGGGAGGATTGGGCACTGACACCCGCGCTCCCCGAAGAGCCGCGAGTCCCCCGGCTACCTGGAGGCGCAGCGGGGGTGACGCCCAGCCCCACACCGAGTCTATCTGCAAAACCATTCACCAACCAGTCGAACTTTGTTTTCTCTTGCTTTTTTTCCCTCCTTCTAACAAGACCCAATAATTCTGCACAAAATTTCAACTCAAAAAAATCAAGAAACACATATAAATGTAAATAACTAAAAGTAACAGAAATTAATAGCAAATTAAAGAAATAATGGTTTGAATGAATATCTTTTTTAAAAAGCAAAACAAAATACAACCATTTGTTAGTTTCATTAATTTACCTTTTAAATATCAGGGTCAATTTTTAATTTTATCAATTATTTGTACATGGGTAATTAAAATTAAAATGTCATTTTTGATTCTACTAGCTTTGATTATTCGACGTTGGAAGTTAGACTTATTGATACTCTTTTAGGTTGACTAGAATACACGAAAAAACTTTGTATACCAATTTTTGTTAAACTCACAATGTATTTCTAGTAAATTGACTACTAAAGTGGGTCAAAGGACGAAATTTCTTATTTAATAGAACTTTCGATAATAATACATGCTCTCTTTTTTTTCAATATTTAGTAGTCAAGTTAAGAGAAACTCGTTTATGATGTACGAGAAAAAACAGATGTTGAAAAAGTGAATGTGAAAATTTTAGTTTCTATATTCGTAAGAATGATATTTTCTTCGCGCCGCGTTTACAATTTAATAGTCAAACTATCAGAACTGCACGCATACAATATTCAGACAATATTGATTTATACGTGTATAATTATCAAACGAAATTTTTATAACTATGCGAATATTTAATTGATATTTAATATTCTGTTTACAGTCAACTCTACCAATAGTGCCACTTCTCCTCTTTCTCGCTCGAGCTCTATCCCCACTTTAGCGACTCTATCACGGCTTCTGAATTTCCCCTAAGAGAGAAATATACAAACAGTGGGGGTTGATAGAGTTAACTATATGTGGACATTTGAAAATCCACACAATCTCCCATGAACATCGCCACTCAATGTTTCTAACCTCGCTGAACGAGGCCCTGTCGAGTTTCAGGAAATCTTCGGTGCTGTGTGGGTTAATCTCATATACATGTGTTCGAGTTAAATGGCCGCCGTAATTCCACACTGAGAGAAATGGATAGTCAGATTTTGATGTTAAAAAGATGATGTTACACGATACTATCATTATGCTACTGCCAACCATCACAGATGCTAAAAAAAATATAGTTATGCTACCCCGTACTACCAAGATGTTACTCCTGATGATATTGATGGTAACGGTGACTATCTAGATAGCTGTCCGTATTTCTAGCATTAAAGATGGTCACCCTAACCACAATTATGTTACCCACCACTATAAATTTCTCTCCGTGCACCTGGTTCTCTTTTATCTGTAAATGTGAGGTTATGTTCACGCAGAAAAATCCGATTGAAAATTGTGGAGTTCAGCGCTAGTAACTTAGATTTCATTCCCAAACTTGTCTATCTTTGCGGCTCCAGGATAGAAAACATGGAAATGAATTGTAAAAGGTTTAAAGCACGTCAGCCCGTGTAGAAAAATTGTTGGGTTCTAGTGTGGTGCCAGAAAGACAGTCTATTCTCTAACTGGGCGCTGAAAAGACTGTCTGACCATGGGCTAATCAGACCAGTGACGATCGAACCACGCGTTGGTCCAGACTGGACGAGCTAATCAGGGCTAATGAGCAGTACTAATATTTCAAATTTTAGGTTCGATTTCAATATTTCAGTTTTTTAATTTTAAATAATTTACACAAATTTACTCGGTTTTCACGTTTATTCAATGTAATGTGAAAATATGAATTATTAATAATAAATTAGTATATTTCATAACAAGGTGCAAAAAAGTGCCTTTTTTTGCACCGCGTTATGAAAAAATATTATTGTTATTCATATATATGTGTGTATATGTATTTAATGACAATAACTTATTATTATAATAATTATATTATTTTCAAATAAATAATATACTGCACTAGCAGTAAATATTATTTAAAAGAGTAATATTGAAAGATAATTTTAATAAAAAAACAATTTGCGTTAATTGGTACATTTTTTAAATTCATTCTTTAACAGGCCTTTAACATTATTTACAAACATGTTTACAATTTTAATTTATAACACTTATACAGATTAAATATAGTAATTTTATTATTTTATATAACACTTACAATGAAAAATATCCGCTCGCATGTGGGATCGAACTCACGCCCCCCACCCTTGACGACCTGACTCGAAGCATTTAAACCGCACGGCCACTGAAGTCTGGGTGTGAACTCTCCTAATTTACTATATCAATGCCAGTGTCATATATTCTGTTGCTTATAAGGACGAAGTGAAAACTATGACTAAAATTATTACACATAATAATCCCGAATTATTTTAATTATTATATATGAATATTTAAATAAATAATTCTTACTACAATTATAATCATTAACCATTTTTTAATGAATTACTTTCAGTTTTATCAAAAATTTTTTAAATAATTGAATTCTCATGGCGAATTTCAATAGAATTCTTAAGTATAATTATACACTTTTCGAAGAATTCGATTAAAATTGTATTAAAAATAATTAAGAAATTCTGAGATTAACTAAGAAATTTTGAATAATAAAAAAATTTTGAGAATTTTATTATTTATAAAAATAATTGAATTATTGAGAAGAAACTTATAAAAAATTTGTAAATCCTTATTGAATTTTTGTGAAAGATAAAAACCTTTATGAAAACATTTATGAAAGTAATTAAATTTTTGCTTACATTTTATTTTGCCAAGAATCTTGTTAAAAATTTGGAAAATAATTGAATTTCAGAGAACGATTTTATTATTTATAAAGATAATTGAAATTTTGATGAGAATTTAAACAAATTTTTGAACATAATTGAATTTCTGTGTAGAATTTTGTTACTTTTGAAAATAATTAAATTTCTACAATAATCTGTAACTTCTCCAACACTCAATTGTTTATAGTGTTTTTAACTAAAATTCTTCTACAGGTAAATTATTTTTAATAATTAATCAAATACCACTGATCTCTATATTAACTGGATGGGCGATTGCTGTAGAAAAGTGGCTTCCGGTGTGAAAATAATTGAAACCTTCGTCGTCATATTTTAGATGCCGGAAAAGCAGCGTAGAGCGGCTTCGTTTGTGTTAGTTGCCGTATGAGTGTGCTTTTGATATAGTGTGTATGTGTTTCCAATGTTTTGACATCTTAAGTGCTTTAATAATTTTAATTTAACTTTTTTGATATAAAACACAGACAAGGTGTTAATTTGTTTATATTGTGAAAAAAAGAAGCAAAGGGTGTTTTTTTCACATGAAAGTACATATTTAAACAGTAAATACATATTATTGAAGTGTATATTTTTAGGTTATATTTTGTTTCCTTTTTGCGTAGAATATTTTACACACTTTTGCGTATTGTTAATATTAGTGTAATGCTAAATAATTTTAGTTTCCTTACCAAATTAAAAAATATTGTTTTTAATCAATTATTATTTAAAAATAAAAATATTATTTCAATAATATTTGAGTTTATATAATGTTTGAATACTAAAAGTTCTGTTACTATATTAATTAATCAGTTTTTAAAATAAAATAAGTGATTAATAAATTATTTAATTAAGAAATTGACGGTTAATTAATTATTAAATTTAAAAAATTTGCTAATCAGTTAAGTACTTTTCTATACAGCAAAACGTATATCAATCTCACTTTTATATTTAAAAATTTCCGCCATTTGTGTAAAAGTGGGCATCTAAAATGTGGCGTTTCCGGTCTTCTAATATTTTGCAGTTTTAGATACAGTCGCCCATCAAGTTATATATAGAGATCAGTGTCAAATACAATACAGTCGGGCCGCAGAACTGCACGGTACCCCAGAAATAACCCCTCCACTTGATTTCAAACTGAACGCTGACGAACTCATCCCTACTATCTAATTCTCATGACCGTACTTGGATATTTATCCTCTGGGATTAAAATTGAGTTCATAGAATTTTAAATATACGGCACTGAATTTAGTAGCGCCACCGTTCACTGTGGAGTACTTAGAAACTAAAGCCAGCGTGCAGTTTGGCGACTGCGTTCAGTTTCAAAGCGTGCAGTTCGGAGGCCTGACTGTATGTTAAAAAAGTTATCTAATTTCAGGAGAATTTGAATTATTAGGCATTTTTCAAAAATCTAAGATCTTTAGAATTTTTAATTAAACTCATTGAAAATTTTATTTATAATAATTCATATAAACCTACAATATTTATTTTTGAACGATTCTTTAGATACTAAATTATTCCATTGAATTTTGAAGTGACAATCCATATATAAATTCAAAGAAGACCGACAAATCGGGCACTAAAGTCTTGATTGTACTTTGATTTGTACTTTAAAAATTTTGAATTCTAGTGATGCCAATGAAGTCCCATATAGCATACAGTTAGACAGTCTAAATTAGACCGTCCAGAAAAATCCCATATAGCATACAGTTAGAAAGTCTAAATTAGACCGTCCAGAAAAATCCCATGTAGCATACAGTTAGAAAGTCTAAATTAGACCGTCCAGAAAAATCCCATATAGCATACAGTTAGACCGTCCAGATTAGACCGTTCAGATGCGTCTAGTTGGGGCAATCTCTGGACTCCAGACTGCCCCGAAATTTTTCTACACGGGAGTAGGCTTAAAATGTTTTTGTTCTTATGCACACTTATACGCGGAACAAAGCAGACTAAACACATTGATAGGCGCTTCTGGGCGGAGTCCAAGGCAAGTCTAGTGCCGAGTCCCATACTAAATATAATGTGATTAGATCTTCTAGTGACCTACATTATTACTTTTACTAGCACAAATAACGCGCGCGTGAAGTTTCTTATTTCACTTTTAACATATATAACATTAATGTAATTTTTACATTACATGTCACATGAGAATAAGACTTAAATTTTTATTCCGTTAAACATGTTATATTTTAAGGTTGACTACTGTTCATAGAAAAGCGTGATTGACAATGAGACGATAATAGAAGATATGTTAATTACAGTATTTTTGACTTATTAATTATCAAAAATAAATTACAATTAATTACTTATTTGTTATTTTGTTTCTAATAGTTTTCTAGTCAAAATTAAATATTATTATTTTTATGTCATTAACATTAAAAAATTCAATTATTCAGAAGAATTCTACACAAAATCACTATTTTTCTAAATTTATTCAGAAAAATCAGAAAAAAAGGCAGAGAATTTTGTCAAAGGTGCTGGAATAATATTCAATTTCAAGAATTCATAAGAAAATTCTGAATGTTATTCTTCAGCGTTGAAAAGATTTTATTTATTTCAAACTTTTCCTGTTTTTAACAATAATTAGACTTTACAGATTTAAAATTGATTTTTTTAAAATAATTTAATTATTGAAAATTGTCGAGAAAAATTTTTTTTTTATGAATTATTTTGGAATAATTTTTAATTTAAAAATTAAAGAAATAATTGAATTTTATGAAATTTGTATTTAAAATTGTTTTATTAAGTAATATAAATAAGTAGCAACTGTCACGCCCGCCAAATGAAGTATTTAATTTATTATTATTATTACTCAAAAGAAATAAAATTATCTTTACAAAATTTTAATAAAAAATTCTTCGAAAAATTTATGAAAAATTACAAAAATGTTATCTTTTTAAATTATTGTATATGTAACAGCTAAACAAACGCGCGCGTGTAGTTGAGTCGTCGGATCTTATAACGACACATAAAATTTCCACAGGGGTTTGAGTTGGCCCCTGAAGGTTGAAAAATTAATTTAAAAAAAAAATTTGTTTAAATTACTTCTGAATAGGAAATTTTATTGCACATCTTTTTTCTTCTATAAAAATTTTTCGTATCTATTAACGTTTTAGAAAAAAACGCAAAAAACTAATTTTTTTATGAAATAACATTTCATTCATTTTTTCTCTTCAACTCGTTCTAAAATGAAAAGTTATTAATATTTTTTCATGAAATTCACAGGAGTTATAGTTTATGCTATCCTTTTGGTACTCTGAGGTTAACGTATATACTACTTTGTTCATTATAATTTTTAACAAATTACTTGTATTTTATTTAAAATATAAAAATAGATATATTTTTTATAAAGGCAAAGTAATTTAATAAGTTTTGATTACTGAATAAAATGTAAACATTTATTAAAATAAATATAAAATAACATTAATTATTTCATTAGATTTAAATAATCTTTTAAAATAAAAGCTTGTAAACATTTAATATTGTTAAAAATAAATATTTCACAATTATGAAGTATCAACATCTTTTTAAATAAATTTTTTTTAATAATATAAAACATATGGGACATTCCACGTCAACACAGACAGAGCTCTAAACAAAAATTGCTTTGATGGATTTAAACGTTCTAGGGCTTAAAAGATTTCTACGTTCATGTACTTTAAGATGCCGATGGGCGTTTTTTGAGAAATTCCATTTCCGATGCCAATAGAACTGTCAAAAGTCAAAAGGTCCAAAAATCTCAAAATACTTTTATGAATTAAAAGCAAAAAACGAGGTAAATAATTATGTAACTCATTCTTTATCAGTTTTTAGGGTTCCCGAATATAAATCTAAAGTTTTTTTTAAAAAATCAAAAATGGCGAATTCAATATGGCGGACAAAATTCAAATTTGATCAGATTCGATTAAAACTTGTTACTCGGGGGTTTTTAGGGTCGCTGATTACGAATCTAAAGTCACTTTTTAAAAATTCAAAATGGCGGATCCAATATGGCAGACAAAATTTTCAAATTTGATCCGATTCCCTTAAAACGTGTTACTCGGGGGCTTTTGGGGTCGCAGATTATGAATATGAAGTTACTTTCTAGAAATTCAAAATGGCGGATCAAATTTTTTAATTTGATCAGATTTAATTAAAAAGTGTTACTCGGTGGTTTTTAGCGTATCTGATTATGAATTTGAAGTCTCAAACACAAAGTAACTTCATATTCATAATCTGCGACCCCAAAAGCCCCCGAGTAACACGTTTTAAGGGAATCGGATCAAATTTGAAAATTTTTTCTGCCATATTGGATCCGCCATTTTGAATTTTTAAAAAGTGACTTTAGATTCGTAATCAGCGACCCTAAAAACCCCCGAGTAACAAGTTTTAATCGAATCTGATCAAATTTGAATTTTGTCCGCCATATTGAATTCGCCATTTTTGATTTTTAAAAAAAAACTTTAGATTTATATTCGGGAACCCTAAAAACTGATAAAGAATGAGTTACATAATTATTTACCTCGTTTTTTGCTTTTAATTCATAAAAGTATTTTGAGATTTTTGGACCTTTTGACTTTTGACAGTTCTATTGGCATCGAAAATGGAATTTCTCAAAAAACGCCCATCGGCATCTTAAAGTACATAAACGTACAAATCTTTTAAGCCCTAGAACGTTTAAATCCATCAAAGCAATTTTTGATTAGAGCTCTGTCCGTGTTGACGTGGAATGTCCCATATATTACATAATAATTATGTGAAATATGACGAGAAGTTACAAATAATAAAAAACAAACGTTAATCATGTTCCTATTATGAAGACAAGTTATTTTTCGAGGAACAATCTTTTTTATTTTTTATTTCCATTTGAGAAAAGTAATTTTCAAAAAATTTCTTTCCTTCATTGGAAAGATAAGGCATTAATGCTTTCGTATCTTTTATTTTTAGATTGGTAACGCCTGTTTTAGGTGGTGAAATTTTTTGTAGGTCTTCTAATTTAGTGTTAATATTTAATTTAAAACTCTGAAATTTTTCTTCTGCATACGAGTCGAAAACCTTGACTTCTTTTGTTGGGTAGTATCTAATCATTCTAGCCTCCGAAAGCTTCAGTCCTTTTGGTTTTTGCAAATTTCCTTGGAAAACTTTTTCATAATCTTGCAAAAGTTCCGTTAAATTTTCTTTAACGATGAAAGGTGGAGATCGTGCATGTCTGATTATTTCAAAATATTTATCTGATGTCTCAATACGCTCTGCTTTTTTTAATTTTCCTGAGTAAAGGCCAAAAATCCTATCACATTGGCAATAGAAATGTCCTCTAATTGGAAATATATGCCATATTTCAACGTTTAGATGGATGGAAAGTAAACTCATATAAGTAAAAACTGTATAGTTCCTATTCTGGCCACCAGCAGCATCCGAAAAGAAAACAATTTTTGAATGACGTAACCGTCGATCCCAGGGCTGCAATAGCTCAGAAAAGCATTTCATTCATTCCAGCCTTTTTTCGTTCCTTGTGCTGAGTCAACGCAGCGACTAGCAAGGCTATACAGCCGAGTCGATTCGAGCTTTGCCAAACTGATCCGATGTAGGACCCACTACATTACTACACTCAACGTCGCCTGTTCTTCTCCTCGCCCATCAACGCCAAAAATTCTCTCCGCTTTTCAGTTTTCACAACAAAATCACTTGTCTTCCGTCAGATTCATAGCAAAATGAGACGTCGGGTATTATGATATAATATAAAAATTACGACTTTTTCAGAATATTTTCTTCCAAATATTGCAACAAAATATTACAATTTTAGTAGAAATTGTAAATTATTTAGATTTTTATTCAAATTATTCAAAAATACAGTTATATTTTAATGAAATTTGACAAAATTTTCCATTTTTCAATTTCTTATAATTGTTTCCAAAATACAATTATTTTTGCAAAATTTTAATAACATTTTCTAAAGAAACAATTTTTCGGAATTAATGAATTAAATTACTCAAAACATTAATACTTTTTGTTAAACAAAAATTCAAAAACTTATTATTTTTTATTTTTTCACAAAAAATAAAATTTTAAATAATTTCAATGGAAAACCTCATGAAATTTAATTATTTCTAAAAATTGTAAACGTAATAATTAATTTTCAAACAATTGAATTTAAAAATCTTTTGAAATTTAATTAATTCTCAAAAAATTATTGATCTGTCGCTTTAAATAATTGACTACAATTATTTATTTATAAATCCATTGCTGTCAGAATTCAAGTACGAGAATTGAAAAAATTTAAATTGAATAATTTTTGTAAATTCACAAAATAATGTATTTTAAAAAATACAATTATATTTATTGATCATTTTTTAAAGAAGAAAAAATAAAAACTTTAAAATATAACATTTTACAAAATTTCCAATTATTCAATTTTTAAATTTATTTTAGGGAATTAAAGTATATCTTCAAAAAATTTTAATTACTTTTCTCAAAAACTTAATTTTCATAAAAAGTTCCAAACATAATCTAACAAATTTCAATCATTTTTGCAAAATAAATATTAAAGACTTATTTCTCCTTATTTGCTTATTTTCAAAGTCTAGTTTCAATGTAAAACCATTGAAAAAATTATTTATAAAAATTTAAAATTACCTGTCAAACTTGTAAAATAACAATTCGAACTATAAAACAAAAAATGGAAATAAAACAATAACTTTACTTTACGTTTGTCTCTTTAAAAAACAATTTTTTGTCTAACATTTGTGTATTCTTGTGTGGAAAAAGCCACGTTCGAGCCCCACAGCTCCGGGGCCCCCGTCGGGGGCCCTCGTGGAAGATCCATGAGGAGAAATCCACGAGGGCACCAGCAGGGGCCCCGTTCTTTGCCCTTACGGTTGCCCTGCTCAAAAATTTATCTAAGTTTTAAAAAAAAAATTTTTTTGTTGAAAAACTTTAGTTCAGAATGCATTAAATTACGTTTCAAAGCACCTGAAATAAACATTAAGTGACATTTTTCCAGAAATCGTATCACAAAGTTATGGAAATTTACGAGGGCACCAGCAGGGCCCCTGCTCTTAGCCATTATGAATGCCCTGCTCAACAATTTTTCTAAGTCCAAACGAAAAATTTTTTTTACAACAAAAAATTATTGTTTACTATCATTTCAAACACTGAAAAACACGTTTTTAACAAATATTTAATGTTACTTTTTTTGAAAATATTGAATTTACTTAAGGGCAAATCCATGAGGGCCCACATCATTAACTAGAAAAAATTTCTAAGTCCAAAAAAAAGAATTTTTTTTTATCAACAAATTAATGTTTATAATGATTTTAAACAATGAAAAACACGTTTTTAACAAATATTTAATTTTATTTTTTTTGAAAATATTGAACTTACCTAAGGGCAAATCCATGAGGGCCCACGCGAGGGCCCTCATGGATTGCCCACATCATTAACTAGAAAAAATTTCTAAGTCAAAAAAAAAAAATTTTTTTTTACATAAAAAAATTAATGTTTATAATGATTTTAAACTATGAAAAACGCGTTTTTAACACAAATGTTTTGACATTTTTTTTTTTTTTTTGAAATTATAAAAATATTAATTTATGAATATTAATGGTCAATTATTATATTATTAATATTGTTATTATTATCATTAAACTATTTAATTATTTGTCATGGTGTATTAGTGTTAATAAATAATTTATTGAATCATCAAAAGCAAGTCAGCAAGTCACCTACATTAAAGCAAAAATTTTCAAGTAGGTCCCGTAGCATAGTGGTAAGAGTGTTGTCTGGTAGTCAGTAGGTCGTAGGCTCAATTCCCGCGTGCGTCAGATTTTTTTTTTTTTTTTTGGTCACGATTTAATTAAAAAAGTAAAAATTGTTAAATAAGAATGTTATTTGTCAATAATTGGACTAATTTGTTATTAATAAATAATTAATTCATCAATTTAATTGAAAATAAAGTTGAGGGCATTTTATGAAATCCACGAGGGCACCGCGTGGAAAATCCATATGGAATCCATGAGGATTTTCCTCGAGGGCACCCATGAGGGAAAGCATGTCACGCCTTCGAGGGCTCCGCGTGGATTGCCATTATGGATTCCACATGGCAAGAGGGCAATCCACGAGAGCCCCGCTGGGGGCCCTCACCATTTTTCTGCACGGGTTTAAAAAAAAATTTAATTTAATGAGTTAATGTGCCCTATAAACAAAGGATTGTGGATTTTACGTCTTCGGGGCATGGAATGCTAATAATTTGCACAAGAAATGTTGACATTTCCACATTTTTTATTTTTAAAAAAATATTAATGCTAATAAGAATACGGACGCAGATATAAAAAAGTAACAATTAAAATCCTGGCATGAGGTACAATAATAATTTTCAACGTTAAAAATTTTGTTAGAAAAATTTTTTTTTTAACAATGTATAAATAATAAATAAAAATTCACTTTAAAAAATTATGTAACTATGGTAAAAAAAGGTCCTTGTAACCAGTCGTAAGGTAATTACAATTCTCTGGAAGTTTTCTGGAAGTTCCCAATGGGAAATTTACAACTAGCGTAGTACTGCACCAGCACTGGCAGCACTGGCGGCAAGGCTGAGAGCCAGCACTGGCATGGCACTGGGATGATAACGCCGTCTGGCGCTGCCGAAGTACTGTCTGTCAGTGCTGTCAGACAGCGCTGGCGCAGCACTGGACCAGTGCTGGCTGAGAATATTGCCGCAATAAATGCCGTATTGTTATTAATTAGTCGTAAATTCATAATTATAAATAATTTAACAACAAAATGGTAAATAATATTAATAAATAGTTATTATTCATAAAATATTTCTCTTCTTAAAGAAATTGTATTAAAGATGGAGACTAACAATGCGGATATAGTAAATGAAGTAGAAAAAAATTGTTCATAACATTTAAAAATTAAATAATAAACAATTACAGTAAGTTTGCATTAGATTTTCATATTTTAGTACCTAACGATTGGAATCTAGAATATCGCAAACCTATGAAAATAAACAAAATTGCTGACGAGGGGAATCGAACCTAAGACCTACGGACTAACAGACTAACGCTCTAACCACTATGCTAACGACACATGTGTACAGTAAAGTATTAATATCTCAGTATCATTCAGACATACAATTATTGAGTCAAAGATGAGAAAAAAATAGGGATACGTTAGAAATAATAAATTGAAATAAAATAAATTAAACTAAATTTTTTATAATTAAATTAAGTAATTTTACTTTACTTATTGCATTTAACATTTTACGTAATTCTTAAATTACGTGGTAATTTTTTAATAATTTTTTATTCATAGTAAGAAGTATAATAGTATTTTAATAGGAATATTAAAAAATTACCACGTAATTTAAGAATTACGTAAAATGTTAAATGCAATATGGAAAGTAATTTAATTATTAAAAATTTAATGTTGATAATGTATATGATCTTGGGAAGGTAAGATTTGAATAAAAAATTCAAAAGTGTGTCGTTAAAAGAGCGACGTTTCGTTGGCTAGGGTTTGCCAACCTCATCAGGCTAAAATTTTATTAAATAGATAGGTTACACATCAGTATTTCTTTGGAAAGGTCTAAAAGCACTATTTCAATAAATTAACAATAATGATATACCTAAATTTCGTTAGAACATCGAACACATGCTAACACGTCAAAGATTAAAATTCTGTCAAAATATAATAAAAAATCACTCCACACTTATAAAAATAAAAATAAAATTTAAAGTAGAGAGAAGACATTCTCACACAGCGATTCACTGTCAACTGAAAAGAAATTTAATTACCTTACAAAGTCAAACCAGGAAACACGTGAGAGAAGTCAATGAACCAAAACATAAACACATTCTTAAATGAGGTACAAGTTATATTGATTTTATTATTTTCTCTATGGACACGAGTCCATACGTCTAAGTAAAGGAAAGAATGTTTTGTTTAAGGTGAAGATACCTTCCTTTCTGTTGATAGTGGAATGATTTGTTTTTATATGGATCATTTCAGATATTCGTCTTTTTTTAAAATTAGGTTCATTATCCAATATTTTTGTATTTTCCCAATCAAAATCATGATTAAAATTTAAACGATGTCGATAGACCACAGAATTATCATTTACTTTTTTATGTTCGTTGATGCGAGTTTGTAGTGATCGCTTTGTCTCTCCTATATAAGTTGCTGGGCAGTCTTTACAATCAAACTTATATACGACATTCGTTTTATCCCATTTTTTAGTTGTATCTTTTCCCAATTTTATAATAGAATTAGAGTTTTTGTTAACGATGGGAATAGAGGTACAATTAAATTCCCTAAGAACATATGACAACTTAAAGAAATATTTTTCATTAAAGGGCAAAGCAACCTTGGGGATTTGACTATATATACTAACTCTATTTTGATCGTTATTATTCTCATTCAAAAATTTTAATTTGTTCATTCTAATACCAACATGTTTTTCAATAAAATTTAAAGGATAACTATTGTTTTTTAGAATTTTTCTAATTTTCTTCAAGTTGTCAAAATGAAATTTTTTATTGGATAATGAAATGGCTCTATCAACTAAGTTGTACACAATATTCTTTTTTTGTTGAATTGGATGATCTGAAAAATAATTAATTAGCCTGTCGGAAGAAGTAGGTTTTTGATACCAGTCAGTGATTATATGATTATTTTCTCTAATGAGTGTCAAGTCAAGAAAGTTAATGGAATTGTTCTTTTCTATTTCCATAGTAAATTGTAACTTTTAGTTATAAGAATTGAAAGTGTCAATTACAAGATCGACATGTTCTCTTCTTACAGCCAAAATTGTATCATCCACATATCTGAAGTAGAATAGTGGAACACAATTATATTTTTCTTTTAATATTTCAAGACAATCACTTTCCAGATCATCCATAACAAGGTCGGAAACAAAGGCCGAGATTGGTGAGCCCATAGGCGTTCCGTAAATCTGTCTATAAAATTTTCCGTCGAGTGAGAAATACGTGTTATTGAATATTTGAATGAGAATAATAACGATCAAAATAGAGTTAGTATATATAGTCAAATCCCCAAGGTTGCTTTGCCCTTTAATGAAAAATAATGCTTTAAGTTGTCAAATGTTCTTAGGGAATTTAATTGTACCTCTATTCCCATCGTTAACAAAAACTCTAATTCTATTATAAAATTGGGAAAAGATACAACTAAAAAATGGGATAAAACGAATGTCGTATATAAGTTTGATTGTAAAGACTGCCCAGCAACTTATATAGGAGAGACAAAGCGATCACTACAAACTCGCATCAACGAACATAAAAAAGTAAATGATAATTCTGTGGTCTATCGACATCGTTTAAATTTTAATCATGATTTTGATTGGGAAAATACAAAAATATTGGATAATGAACCTAATTTTAAAAAAAGACGAATATCTGAAATGATCCATATAAAAACAAATCATTCCACTATCAACAGAAAGGAAGGTATCTTCACCTTAAACAAAACATTCTTTCCTTTACTTAGACGTATGGACTCGTGTCCATAGAGAAAATAATAAAATCAATATAACTTGTACCTCATTTAAGAATGTGTTTATGTTTTGGTTCATTGACTTCTCTCACGTGTTTCCTGGTTTGACTTTGTAAGGTAATTAAATTTCTTTTCAGTTGACAGTGAATCGCTGTGTGAGAATGTCTTCTCTCTACTTTAAATTTTATTTTTATTTTTATAAGTGTGGAGTGATTTTTTATTATATTTTGACAGAATTTTAATCTTTGACGTGTTAGCATGTGTTCGATGTTCTAACGAAATTCAGGTATATCATTATTGTTAATTTATTGAAATAGTGCTTTTAGACCTTTCCAAAGAAATACTGATGTGTAACCTATCTATTTAATAAAATTTTAGCCTGATGAGGTTGGCAAACCCTAGCCAACGAAACGTCGCTCTTTTAACGACACACTTTTGAATTTTTTATTCAAATCTTACCTTCCCAAGATCATATACATTATCAACATTAAATTTTTAATAATTAAATTACTTTCCTTATTGCATTTAACATTTTACGTAATTCTTAAATTACGTGGTAATTTTTTAATATTCCTATTAAAATACTATTATACTTCTTACTATGAATAAAAAATTATTAAAAAATTACCACGTAATTTAAGAATTACGTAAAATGTTAAATGCAATAAGTAAAGTAAAATTACTTAATTTAATTATAAAAAATTTAGTTTAATTTATTTTATTTCAATTTATTATTTCTAACGTATCCCTATTTTTTTCTCATCTTTGACTCAATAATTGTATGTCTGAATGATACTGAGATATTAATACTTTACTGTACACATGTGTCGTTAGCATAGTGGTTAGAGCGTTAGTCTGTTAGTCCGTAGGTCGTAGGTTCGATTCCCCTCGTCAGCAATTTTGTTTATTTTCATAGGTTTGCGATATTTCTAGATTCCAATCGTTAGGTACTAAAATATGAAAATCTAATGCAAACTTACTGTAATTGTTTATTATTTAATTTTTAAATGTTATGAACAATTTTTTTCTACTTCATTTACTATATCCGCATTGTTAGTCTCCATCTTTAATACAATTTCTTTAAGAAGAGAAATATTTTATAAATAATAACTATTTATTAATATTATTTACCATTTTGTTGTTAAATTATTTATAATTATGAATTTACGACTAATTAATAACAATACGGCATTTATTGCGGCAATATTCTCAGCCAGCACTGGTCCAGTGCTGCGCCAGCGCTGTCTGACAACACTGACAGACAGTACTTCGGCAGCGCCAGACGGCGTTATCATCCCAGTGCCATGCCAGTGCTGGCTCTCAGCCTTACCGCCAGTGCTGCCAGTGCTGGTGCAGTACTACGCTAGTTGTAAATTTCCCATTTGGAACTTCCAGAAAACTTCCAGAGAATTGTAATTACCTTACGACTGGTTACAAGGACCTTTTTTTACCATAGTTACATAATTTTTTAAAGTGAATTTTTATTTATTATTTATAACATTGTTAAAAAAAAATTTTTCTAACAAAATTTTTAACGTTGAAAATTATTATTGTACCTCATGCCAGGATTTTAATTGTTACTTTTTTATATCTGCGTCCGTATTCTTATTAGCATTAATATTTTTTTAAAAATAAAAAATGTGGAAATGTCAACATTTCTTGTGCAAATTATTAGCAGTCCATGCCCCGAAGACGTAAAATCCACAATCCTTTGTTTATAGGGCACATTAACTCATTAAATTGAATTTTTTTTTAAATACACAAATGCGTTAGACAAAAAATTGTTTTTTAAAGAGACAAACGTAAAGTAAAGTTATTGTTTTATTTCCATTTTTTGTTTTATAGTTCGAATTGTTATTTTACAAGTTTGACAGGTAATTTTAAATTTTTATAAATAATTTTTTCAATGGTTTTACATTGAAACTAGACTTTGAAAATAAGCAAATAAGGAGGAATAAGTCTTTAATATTTATTTTGCAAAAATGATTGAAATTTGTTAGATTATGTTTGGAACTTTTTATGAAAATTAAGTTTTTGAGAAAAGTAATTAAAATTTTTTGAAGATATACTTTAATTCCCTAAAATAAATTTAAAAATTGAATAATTGGAAATTTTGTAAAATGTTATATTTTAAAGTTTTTATTTTTTCTTCTTTAAAAAATGATCAATAAATATAATTGTATTTTTTAAAATACATTATTTTGTGAATTTACAAAAATTATTCAATTTAAATTTTTCAATTCTCGTACTTGAATTCTGACAGCAATGGATTTATAAATAAATAATTGTAGTCAATTATTTAAAGCGACAGATCAATAATTTTTTGAGAATTAATTAAATTTCAAAAGATTTTTAAATTCAATTGTTTGAAAATTAATTATTACGTTTACAATTTTTAGAAATAATTAAATTTCATGAGGTTTTCCATTGAAATTATTTAAAATTTTATTTTTTGTGAAAAAATAAAAAATAATAAGTTTTTGAATTTTTGTTTAACAAAAAGTATTAATGTTTTGAGTAATTTAATTCATTAATTCCGAAAAATTGTTTCTTTAGAAAATGTTATTAAAATTTTGCAAAAATAATTGTATTTTTGAAAACAATTATAAGAAATTGAAAAATGGAAAATTTTGTCAAATTTCATTAAAATATAACTGTATTTTTGAATAATTTGAATAAAAATCTAAATAATTTACAATTTCTACTAAAATTGTAATATTTTGTTGCAATATTTGGAAGAAAATATTCTGAAAAAGTCGTAATTTTTATATTATATCATAATACCCGACGCCTCATTTTGCTATGAATCTGACGGAAGACAAGTGATTTTGTTGTGAAAACTGAAAAGCGGAGAGAATTTTTGGCGTTGATGGGCGAGGAGAAGAACAGGCGACGTTGAGTGTAGTAATGTAGTGGGTCCTACATCGGATCAGTTTGGCAAAGCTCGAATCGACTCGGCTGTATAGCCTCGCTAGTCGCTGCGTTGACTCAGCACAACGAACGAAAAAAGGCTGGAATGAATGAAATGCTTTTCTGAGCTATTGCAGCCCTGGGATCGACGGTTACGTCATTCAAAAATTGTTTTCTTTTCGGATGCTGCTGGTGGCCAGAATAGGAACCATACAGTTTTTACTTATATGAGTTTACTTTCCATCCATCTAAACGTTGAAATATGGCATATATTTCCAATTAGAGGACATTCCTATTGCCAATGTGATAGGATTTTTGGCCTTTACTCATGAAAATTAAAAAAAGCAGAGCGTATTGAGACATCAGATAAATATTTTGAAATAATCAGACATGCACGATCTCCACCTTTCATCGTTAAAGAAAATTTAACGGAACTTTTGCAAGATTATGAAAAAGTTTTCCAAGGTAATTTGCAAAAACCAAAAGGACTGAAGCTTTCCGAGGCTAGAATGATTAGATACTACCCAACAAAAGAAGTCAAGGTTTTCGACTCGTATGCAGAAGAAAAATTTCAGAGTTTTAAATTAAATATTAACACTAAATTAGAAGACCTACAAAAAATTTCACCACCTAAAACAGGCGTTACCAATCTAAAAATAAAAGATACGAAAGCATTAATGCCTTATCTTTCCAATGAAGGAAAGAAATTTTTTGAAAATTACTTTTCTCAAATGGAAATAAAAAATAAAAAAGATTGTTCCTCGAAAAATAACTTGTCTTCATAATAGGAACATGATTAACGTTTGTTTTTTATTTGTTGCAACTTCTCGTCATATTTCACATAATTATTATGTAATATATGTTTTATATTATTAAAAAAAAATTATTTAAAAAGATGTTAATACTTCATAATTGTGAAATATTTATTTTTAACAATATTAAATGTTTACAAGCTTTTATTTTAAAAGATTATTTAAATCTAATGAAATAATTAATGTTATTTTATATTTATTTTAATAAATGTTTACATTTTATTCAGTAATCAAAAATTATTAAATTACTTTGCCTTTATAAAAAATATATCTATTTTTATATTTTAAATAAAATACAAGTAATTTGTTAAAAATTATAATGAACAAAGTAGTATATACGTTAACCTCAGAGTACCAAAAGGATAGCATAAACTATAACTCCTGTGAATTTCATGAAAAAATATTAATAACTTTTCATTTTAGAACGAGTTGAAGAGAAAAAATGAATGAAATGTTATTTCATAAAAAAATTAGTTTTTTGCGTTTTCTTCTAAAACCTTAATAGATACGAAAAATTTTTATAGAAGAAAAAAGATTGAAATTTATTAAATTAAAAAAAGGTTAATTTCAATATACAATTTTTAGAATTGCTTTAAATAAAATTCATCTTGGAAAGTTGGTTTTCCTATTTCTTGTTTTGAATGTGGATAAAACAGAGGAGTTCGAATGTCAGTCCCGCCATCTGTCGTGACAAATGCACGGCGATATATCAAGTAGTATATTATCATCGCTTTACACACACACGCATACATCTCACAGTAGAACTGACATCTCCAACTTTAAACATTAATTATTCAATAAGTAAACATTAATTTGCCCTAAATGTGTAATAAATAAATGCTGTAATGATCACTTTAGTTAAATTAAATAAGTTTTCCTAATTTTTTCTTTTCATTATTCACTAAATATACTATTTAAAACCCACTATATTCACTGGAAACTACTTTGTCACTTTTACATATCAATAATTTATTTATAATTGTTCAATTTACATAATATAATTCAAAAATTTAATCTATAAATGTTACTTTATTATTCCCAATAATTTATTTTACAATATTTCATTGAATAATAGCAATTTTTTAAGTCTACCCAAAACCTACCTTAAATCTACCATAACTTAGGTAGATTTACGGTAGCCCAACCCGCCAGGGTTGTTTAAATAATTTATTATTTACAAAATTAGACAATTGTGTTAAATTGTTATTATTAAATTTAATAAGAATAAAAAATGAACAACCAAAAAGTAAAATATTAATTTTTTGAATAAATTTATATTTATAAACATTCATAAACTTTTTTTATAATTTTTTTCAAGTTTATGTCAAAAAAGCAATGTTGGCAGCATCTGTACTTTGACGTACAGCAGCGGCACATAATGAGGGACAGATACTGTACTTTGAAGTTGTGCAAATGCTGTATTTAAATCGAACATCAGCAGCGCCAAAAAAAGTACGGACTCTGTCTTTCCTTGGAGAACGAACGTTTTAGTACAGAATTTGTCCACCAAAAACGCAGAATCTATTCCAAAGTGGAACCGATGTTGCTCGAAGGTTAGGTTCAACATCTGTACTGTGCTCTATTCAGCATCTGCGCTTAACTTCTCTCAGTGCAGTGGTGAACATCGGCACTACACTGGCATTTCCCATTGGGTTGTTTAGAAAAATATGTAACGTAATATTTAGGGGATATGTTAGAGTAATGAGTGGGGAACCGAAGAATCCCGATAGATTACGAATAATTACAAAGAGATAATTAGTGAGAGCTTTGCCGACCGGTCTCGCGACAACTTGTATTTTTAATTAATGAAAATTTTCTGCGTTGAAAGAATCGAAAAAAATTAACGGGCAAAGAAGTTATTAATTTTTTAATTTATCACCCCCATTGTGAAGGGTGAAAATGTGGGGTTCCGAGATTTTTGGTTTTTTGGATGTTGTTCGGGATAATAAATGAAAATTTTCTGCGTTGAAAGAATCGAAAAAAATTAACGAGCAAAGAAGTTATTAATTTTTTAATATATCACCCCCATTGTAGAGGGTAAAAATAGGGGGCTCCGAGATTTTTGGTTTCTTGGATGTTTTTCAGGATAATAAATGAAAATTTTCTGCGTTGAAAGAATCGAAAAAAATTTACGGGCAAAGAAGTTATTAATTTTTTAATATATCACCCCCATTGTAGAGGGTGAAAATGGGGGACTCCAAGATTTTTGGTTTTTTGGATGTTGTTCAGGATAATAAATGAAAATTTTCTGCGTTGAAAGAATCGAAAAAAATTAACGGGCAAAGAAGTTATTAATTTTTTAATATATCACCCCCATTGTAGAGGGTAAAAATGGGGGGCTCCGAGATTTTTGGTTTTTTGGATGTTGTTCAGGATAATAAATGAAAATTTATTGCGTTGAAAGAATCAAAAAAAAATTAACGGGCAAAGAAGTTATTAATTTTTTAATACATCACCCCCATTGTAGAGGGTAAAAATGGGGGGCTCCGAGATTTTTGTTTTTTGGATGTTGTTCAGGATAATAAATGAAAATTTTCTGCGTTGAAAGAATCGAAAAAAATTAACGGGCAAAGAAGTTATTAATTTTTTAATATATCACCCCCATTGTAGAGGGTAAAAATGGGGGGCTCCGAGATTTTTGGTATTTTGGATGTTGTTCAGGATAATAAATGAAAATTTTCTGCGTTGAAAGAATCGAAAGAAATTAACGGGCAAAGACAGATCTACACAATTAGTATGTCACCCCTACCTGGGGTGTCAGTTCTCACCCCTATTGTTTATTAATTTTTGTTTTTTTAATGGATATTGTATTCTGGTATGGGTATAGATAGTTTTCAATAAAAAAAATTGAATTAAAAAAAAAAAAATTTCATTCATTTGAACGTTCAAAACTTTTGTATCATCTGGACAGAATACGACGATTATTTTATTACTTTTTTTTGTCAAAATATTTACTTTTATTGGAATATTCAATTTGAAACTAAATATAAAATCGAAAAATGAAACAACTAAAAATATTAGAATACTTTGAATTTAAAAAAATTTTTAATTGGAATTTTTATTATTCTTTAGATATTTAAATGAAGAATCTCTTTAAAAATTAAATACAAGTCCTTTGCCATGTTTACTAGAATGATCTGTTTTAAAACGTTTAAAGAAAGAGATTTTATTTAAATATCTACAGATTAAATAAAAATTCCAATGCGAAGACAGGGTGGCCGCAAAATTTTATTTTCAAAATTCGCTGACTTTTCCCTGATTTTTCCCTGACTAATTTTTTATTTTTCCTGACTAAAAATTTTTGAATATTATTTAATATTCTACATTAAAATATCCGTAAGAAGGTCCAAACTTATAAAAAATGTGACGGTACCATTAAAATGAGCTATATTATAAAAACGGCTAAATAAAAAACTGAATTGACATTTAAGTATCAAAGTTTTTTAATTTGTGGTTTCTTTCGATCAAAATTCCCTGACTTTTAAAGAATTTTTAAAAATTCCCTGAGTTTTCCCTGATTTTTCCCTGACTAACAAAATTCACTGACTTTTCCCTGATTTCCAGTTTTTCCCTGACTTGCGGCCACCCTGGAAGATTTTTAAAATTCAAAGTATTCTCTATTTTTTTAAATATTATTTCATTTTAGACTTTACATTTAGTTGCCTAAATTGAACATTACAATAAAATATAATATCAATTAGGCATTGCATAACAGGCTAAAAACAAAATAAACACACACCTAACCTCAAAATGAGATCAAACATTTTACATAGATATTCTTCTACATTCATTTGTAACACTAGAACTTTATTACAAAACTGCACTCACTATTATATTTAAAACTAAAAGGCCGTAGCAGTATAAGCATGTAAAAAATGCCCCCTCTTGGATTAGATCCATATTTAGGGAATAACTTTGACCTATTATGAGACTTATTTTCACCAAGTTTCAACTCGAAAAAAAATTTTGCTTTTGAGTTATACAATTTTTTTGAAAAATTCAAAAAAATTCAAAAATTTTTTTTCCCTTCAAAATGGCTGAACCGATTTTCATAAAACAATTTTTTTTGTACAATACAATATAAACAGTTGATAAAAAAAAATTGTCGACAAAATTCAAACAAAAAAAGTCAGTATAAAGTCAGTAAAAAAAAATTTTTTTTTTAATTTTTTAAAAAAAACATTTTTTTTTTATTGAAATTTTTTTTGCACCACCGCCATTTTTTTTACATAAGATAATAGTCATTTCAAAAGTAACATATAATTTTTGCAAGATGATTGAAAGGGTACTTCATACTTTAAAAAATAAAAAACCAATTTTTGGCCCCTAAATAGTACATATAAACGAGGGGCCAACATTTTTTAAAATTAAATTAAAAATTTTGAAAAAAAAAAAAAATTTTAAATTTTTAAATTAAAAATTTCAAAAGTAACATATAATTTTTGCAAGATGATTGAAAGGGTACTTCATACTTTAAAAAATAAAAAACCAATTTTTGGCCCCTAAATAGTACATATAAACGAGGGGCCAACATTTTTTAAAATTAAATTAAAAATTAATTAATACTTAAATTAAATTTCTAAACAGTTGATAATATATGCCTGTTTATTGTAAATATTGATATTTTAGTCAACTTTTTAAAAAAATTTACATAAAAAAAAATTTTTTTTTGAAGTTTTTTCAACATTGGCATATTTTTTAAAAATTGTAGAAAAAAATTTGAAATTTACTTAGATTTAAGTTTTATCTTTAACTTAAGACCAAAAGAATTTAAAAATCTTATTCGGTTCGTGAGATCCCAATATACATATATATAGAAAATATCTACTGCTTTGATTCAAAAATAATATTTGTTTGAATAATTGTGTTTAATTCAAATATATTTTCTGTTTTGGTTAAAAAAAATATGTTTAAAAATGTTATGTTTGATCTAAAGTTAAATGTTGACTAGAAATAATTTAAAATCAACTATAAATTATGTTTGAATTGAATATATTATTTCTATAAATGAACCAAAAAATATGTTTGAATTAAACTTAAATTTGTTTGACTGTATAGCAAAAATATTTTAAGTTTGATTTAAACAAAAATTTGTTTAATTAAATAAATCGTTTTCTCAGTGTATTTACAAAAAATTGTGTTTTCAAGATTGACATGTTTTTGGGCCGTGCGCGTGCAGCCGTACCGGTAATTCCCAACGGTACATAGTGTACGTCCATTTACTTTTTTAATAAATCTTGTACATACTAAAAAATCAATATATACAATAAACAGGCATATATTATTAACTTTTTTAGAAATTTAATTTAAGTATTAATTAATTTTTAATTTAATTTTAAAAAATGTTGGCCCCTCGTTTATATGTACTATTTAGGGGCCAAAAATTGGTTTTTTATTTTTTAAAGTATGAAGTACCCTTTCAATCATCTTGCAAAAATTATATGTTACTTTTGAAATGACTATTATCTTATGTAAAAAAAATGGCGGTGGTGCAAAAAAAATTTCAATAAAAAAAAAATGTTTTTTTTAAAAAATTAAAAAAAAATTTTTTTTTTACTGACTTTATACTGACTTTTTTTGTTTGAATTTGTTCGACAATTTTTTTTTATCAACTGTTTATATTGTATTGTACAAAAAAAATTGTTTTATGAAAATCGGTTCAGCCATTTTGAAGGGAAAAAAAATTTTTGAATTTTTTTGAGTTTTTCAAAAAAATTGTATAACTCAAAAGCAAAATTCTTTTTCGAGTTGAAACTTGGTGAAAATAAGTCTCATAATAGGTCAAAGTTATTTCCTAAATATGGACCTAATCCAAGAGGGGGCACTTTTTACATGCTTATACTGCTACGGCCTTTTTATTAATTGAAACAATTAATACACTACGAACTACACCGAGACTTCCGTGTATATCAAAAACGAAGAAACTGAACAAACGCGGGCGCAGGCGCGCCACAGAGATTCGCATTCCTAAAAACTGTTTGGGAATGAATCTAAGGACTCTTGCACAGAACAGTCCCCGTTTAAGTGAACGTTGATACAAAGTTTGTAACAATTGAGTAGCTGAATTAAAATAAATGCAAATAATAATAATTGTACCTAATTTTTTTCACCTTTGAATTAATTACGGAATCTGATTGCACTTGTTGAAAGAAAACTATTGGCGTTTATTAAGTTATTTAGCATTGATCTTCATTGAAAATCGTTACTAAACTTTTTATTTTAGTATAGAGAACCAAAATTTAATATTTCTTCCTATGATAATACAAATCGTTCAAATTGTTTTATATTCAGTCCGAAATCTGAATTTTCATTTTTCTCCGTGTGAGATCGAGAAGTCATTTTCCGCAGTATTTGGTGCGCTGAATCGGAATCTGGCAACGAAAACCTTCCATTACGTCAGGATTTTGAGAAAAGTGGGGGTAAATTCCTAAAAATCATGTTTTTCGCAGTTTTTGAAAATTTCTACCGGGTAAATCCGACGTGCTAGAGACTTGTCATAGGAGTAAAATTAAAGCTTGAACCCTCTACTATACAAAGATATAGCGATATTGCTAACAACGAACTAAATTAGCCGTCAAAAATGACGTTGTCTGAGATCAAGAAGTCATTTACCGTAGCTTTTGGTGCGCTAAATCCGCATTAATATTTAACAAAAACCTCCCATAACGTCAGGATTTTGAGAAAATTGGGGGTAAAGTATCCAAAAATCATTTCTTAGTAGTTTTTGAAAATTTATACTGGGTAAATCCGACGTGCTAGAGACTTGTCATATGAGTTAAATTAAAGTTTGAACCCTCTACTTTACGAAAATATAGCGATATTGCCAACAACAAACTAAATTAACTGTCAAAATTGATTTTTCAACAGTTGTCCTGCATACAAATTGACCTAAATACAACTATTTTAAAAAATGTTTGGATTCGCTTAGAATTTATTACTCTGAGGTTTTCGGGGTCGTTGATTACAATTATGATGTCAAATAAATAAAAAATCTGTGGTTAGATTCATATATTCGTCGACCCCGATAACCCTCGAGTAACGAGTTCTAGGCAATTTGAATCGATTTTTAACAAGTAGTCCGTCATACTGGATCAAGTCGGGGAAACTAGTGATTTTGAATTTTTCTGTCCTAGATCTTCCAAAAATTCCGGAATTTCATTAAAAAAATTAAAATCACTGCTTTCCCTAACTGGGAACCACTTGAAATTTTTTTTAAATGGCTCGTGACATTAACATAAATAATTATCCGAAGAAAAAAATTGCTACCGAGTCGAGGAATTATTAATTAAGTTGAAATTTCGTAATTTTTGGAGAATTCGTAACACAAAAAAATTAAAAATCACTATTTTCCTCGACTTGAAATCACTTGGAATTTTTTTTAACAGCGTCTAATATTAAAATAAACAATTATCAAAAGATAAAAATTACTACCGAGACGAGGAATTTACTTGAAATTCTCGGATTTTCGGAAAATCCGTGACAAAAAAACCAAAATCACTGTTTTCCCCGACTGAACCTTTTGAAATTTGACTTACAAAACTTTTATATATTAAATAGTACGCTGTGTCTATTTCGCCCGTCACTAAAAATACATAGGTGGGGGACAACTGGCGAAATAAGAGAGATGAATTATTTCGCCCGTCATGAAAAATTAGTAAGTAGGGGCAAACGGGCGAAATAACAATAGTAAATTATTTTGCCCATCATGAAAAATAAGTAAAAATATGTAAAACGGGCGAAGTAGCAATGACACATTGCTTCGCCCGTTTTTTGTTTTTTAATTAATTTTAATGGGAAAAAGGTCAGCTTGTCACTTGTATATTTTTGTGAAGATTGAATTAAAAACTTAAAAAATTGTGAATTTTTATAATAATTCACAAAGTTTCTTTATTTATCAATATTTTTGGTGCTCATTAGTAATTTTCTACATAATATTTTATAAAAGAAACTAGATTATGTATTTTAATATTTTTTCTACCTATCTATGTAGACTAAAAACATTAATTTTTAGAAAATTCTTATTATTTTTGTTCAAATCAGTTCAAAAGTATATTAATTTAGATTTGGAAAATAAGTTTAATAATACTATTTTTGAAAGAAAAATTTAGAAATAATTTTATTTTTTTTTATTTTGATTTACAAAAACATTTTTTTTAAAGAAAGTGTTATAATTTTTGTATCTTCTTAATTTTAAATCTAAAAGAATCTCGTAAGAAATATATTATTTTAGGGTTCCAATTGGTGGTGTGCAAAATTCGATTCGAACTTGCCAATTCGAAAATCGACTGGGATCAAAAACTACCTATCGTATTTCCTACAGTGCCCTTTATTTAATTTATCAAATAAATTTATAAATTTTTTTTATGTTGATTTTTAAAGAGCTCTTTAATTTATAACCAATGTTTGGCTTTGTGGAATCTGCATTGACTTGAAAAAACTTCCCAAAACCAAACATTGGTTTTGTAAGAAGTGTAAAAACACTTACAAATTTTGTTTCGTTACCTTTTAACGAATGATTATATTTAAAACGTTTTTTAAATAATTTTTACTATAATTTGTTTTGTTTCGTTACATTTTTAACGATGGATTTTATTTAAAATGTGTTTTAAATAATCGACTTACGAAATTTTTAAATAAAAGAAAATTTATAAATATTTATTCACATTAAGGGTGATTATATTGGAACACTTAAAAACGTGTTAGGGGATTGTTCCCATTACTCCCATGTAAAATCTTGCATGTTTGCAACTTCAAAAAAAAATTTCAGTTTCATAATTTTAATCAAAAAACCTATATAATTATTTTATTCAAAGAAAAAAAACATTCAAAAAAGATGTAAAAATTAATGATAAAATTTTTCCAAGACTAAAATATTAAAAAATGTATTTAATTAATTTTTTGAAAAAGTGCTAAAAACCATTACACAACATAGTCGACATATGGTTGGTACGACTGGAATATAGTAGAGGTTAACCTCAAATTTTTTAGTGTTGAGAACACGAAAATTACAATAAACAAATGTAAAATATAATTATGATGCAAAAGAAACATAAAAGTTATTAACTTATGTTTAAGGAATATTATTAATTTCAAATGTACAGATCAAATTTGTATTTTTTTGAGGTTGTGTGTTGTTGCGATGTTGCCACATTTTCATGTGTTTTTGTGTTTGATACTTATACAATTATTACTGTTCTGAAAACTAAAACTTTAATAATTATTTATTCATTAAATCTGCGGTAAACTTTTTCTAAAATCTTCCAGTTTAAACTTTTTGACATTGTCTATCCATATACAAAACCACAGATTTTTCTCTCATTTCCTTCACACTTTTTTTCTAAGATTTATCTGAGCTCCCATAAGAGCCTATGTTAAATTGCAAATTTATTTTATTTTTTTAAGAAAAAACTACGTGGTAAAAAATTCTGAAAAAATCATATGTTTCTAAAATAATATAAAGATCAAACTGTCAAATTTTTATAATTTTCTCTCATTTCCTTATATTGCCGGTGACAATCCTTAATTGGTATAAAGTGTGAAATTCATTTTAAAACTTATAAATAAAGAAACTGTACTTTTTTTAAAAATGAGCTACACATAATTATTTGAATTTGGTGTGAAGGTTACTAACCTGACTTGAACACACTTCTTTTCATTTATGTCATTCACCTTAAAAATTTAAAATTTTTTAATGGTATTATAGGAATAACTATATAACGGGCGAAATAATTCATTGCTCTTATTTCGCCCGTTGTCCCCCACCTACGTATTTTTAGTGACGGGCGAAATAATCACAGCGTTTATTTTTTGTTTAATTTCACATTTCAAAACAATTATAGTAAACGTGTGCTAAAAATTGCAGTGACAGAGGCAAATATTTTAAACAAAACTTTTCATTTTATTCAGACGAAAATTTAGAGGTTATAACCTCTAAACTTAGGTCAAAAAAATGCAATCAAAAAATGAATAATTAAGATTGTATTGAATATTAGTTAGAGAAAATTTATAGTACTAATAACACAAATCGCAGATTTTTGAAACTAACAAGAGAATAATTTTAATCAGGACAATAATAAAGAATAGAAAAAAAGCAGTTAAATATCATACGTATAAATATATTGATTAAAAGAAAAAAATTGACAAAAATATTATATATGCAAAGAAAAGGAAATTTCTTAGAAATGAATAATTAGGTAAATAAAATAAACATTTGGTCTGTAAATGATTTATAGTGTAGATAACCAGACCACCCACATAAACTATATTTGTAAAAATGTTATTTGGAAACTTTGTGTATATTCATAAAAATATACAGGTAAATTAAATGTACAAAATGCTCACCTTTAAATCTTTTCTTGACCACTAGACAAGAAATAAATGAATTCTACGTGCCTTAGAAGGCCAAAAATAGCTGTGGTTAGCAATTTCACTTTTCTTGTGACATTTTTATATAGATTCCTTCAATTTTTCACTTGCGCTTACAGATGTTTTATCTGATCATGTGAGAAAATCATTCAAATGAAAATTTTCATTTTCACAAAGTTTTGATACATCAATTTGTTCACTAGTTTTGATAATAGTTATGTAAAATATTTATAATTAATAAACCCAAAGAATAAAGACTGACAACAGAAGTTTTTTAATCAGTGATGCACACTACATGAAAACAAATACTGAATTGCTATTGCAGTGATGCCAACTTTACCAAATACAAAAACCATGGTTACGTAGGTAAGCGTAAGGCCGCAGTCCCATGGCAGCGTTTTGCGTTGCGTTGTAATGAGAGAAAATCATAGAGATATTATAAATAGAGTGGGGAAGGTATAGGCGGCAGCGTGTGGGGGAAGTGTCCTGCCATAAACAGAATGGGTTGGAGGGAGAAAGAAGATTTAACACCAGTATCTGTCCTTCAATGAGCTCCAGCGCAAGAGAGACACCTACTGGTGCTAAATCTTCTTTCTCTTTCTATCAAGCGGACGCATACATGCAAACCATCCCCACTCTATTTATATTATCTCTATGGAGAAAATGCAGCAAACGTATATTTGCGTCTTTTTCTCTCCCATTACGACGCAACGCAAAACGCTGTCATGGGACTCCACCCTTACGCGTCTACGCGATACGCGTGCGTTTGGTATATGTGGAGCCAGCATAAGATAGTTACGTATTATGCTTAAAATTACATAATATTAAAATAATAAAAATAAAATAATAATAAAACAAAATAACAATTTAATATGCATTTAATTTTTATTTTTAATTATTATTTACAATTTATGTAAATTATTGCCTTTTTAAAGTAATTATGTAAGTTATTGCTGTTAGTCGGTATATGCCCAAAAAGATGAATTTCTAAATGATTCGAAACTCCGCCACCAGATGACAATACTATATATTTCTTATTAGTTCAAACTGTTTATATTATTAATATATATGTTTAGTGTACTGACATAAGTATAACTAATGCCAATTATATTGCAACTATAACAACTGTAATTGATACACAGGTATGTATAGATATTCAGGTTTTATAAAATCTTCAAATTCCAATTTTTGCAAGTATTACTACATTATAAAATTTGCAATTATATATCCCTTGCGAAATCGTTTTACCAAATGTCTCCCCACGTGGGTATACATTTGGGATACATTTGGGAGACGTAAATTGCTTTATAATTCTGTAAAAATACAGAATTTGATGAAAAAAACGATTGGAAGTTGAAAAGGAACATTTAGGGAATGAAATTATGCAAAGATTTTTATAAAGAAAGCTTTGTATAATTAATAATTAACTGAAATGTGCAAAAATGTCATTGTGATTTTATAGCAATGTTTTTTTTCATATTTCCTTTGTGGAAAAGTTGTAAATAAGGGAAAAAATAGTGTATATTGTTAAAAGAAAATAAAAATATTAATTACATCTATTAATAAGACTAATTAAACAATAAAACTTGTAATTTAATAAAATACAAATGGTAAAGTGATATTAGAGTAATATCTACTTTACCAACAACTTATTCTATTTCAGCATTAGAAAGACACTAGAAACAATCAAAAGTCCCTAACGGCAGATATCCCCGCGCGGCGTTTGGTTTGACGCAATATTCTACAGGGTGTTCTTTTTTAAATGATGGCAGAGAAATGCTACTTTTATATTAAAGTAACTTACGGTTATTATTTCTAATTGTAAAATAATTACCGTTTAAATTTTTTTAATTATAGTCACCATCAATATTTTCTAAAAATTAAATATTCTCACCTTTTTTCCAGGGCATGTTCCGAATAGAAAAATTGCATTTAAGTAAAAAGGAGGAGTTTAAATATTATTTTTATTGGCCAAAAGTCTCTATCCTTTTTCTCTTTAAAAGTTAAAAAAAACATTATATTTTTTCAAAATGATAAATATTCTTAGAATTTTTCCCAATGGAGCAACGAATAAAAACATTGCGCTTTTTGTAAATAGGAGGAGGAAATATTTAATTTTTAAAAAATAAAACAAAATCCCAACCTCCCCAAAAAAATTGATGCTTTTAGACGAATAAAAATAAGAAACAAACTCCTCCTATTTTCAAAATGAATTTTTCTATTTGTTGGTTAAGTTAAACAAAATGGAGAAAATACTTAATATATGAAAAATAAAACATATAACCTCAACCCCCAAAGAAAAAATGGTTGCTTTAGACCAATCAAAATAATAAACAAACTCCTCCTATTTTCAAAATGAATTTTTCTATTTGTTGGTTAAGTTAAACAAAATGGAGAAAATACTTAATATATGAAAAATAAAACATATAACCTCAACCCCCAAAGAAAAAATGGTTGCTTCACACCAATGAAAATAATAAACAAACTCCTCCTATTTTCAAAATGAATTTTTCTATTTGTTGGTTAAGTTAAACAAAATGGAGAAAATACTTAATATTATATGAAAAATAAAATATATAACCTCAACCCCCAAAGAAAAAATGGTTGCTTTAGACCAATCAAAATAATAAACAAACTCCTCCTATTTTCAAAATCAATTTTTCTATTTGTTGATTAAGTTAAACAAAATGAAGAAAAGAATAATATTTTAAAAATAAAACATATAATCCCAGCCCCCTTAGAAAAAATGGATGTTTTAGACCAATCAAAATAATAATCAAACTCCTCCTACATAAAGAAAGAAAATTTTCTATTTGTCGCTTCAGTTAATAAAATATGAAGCGAATATATAAAATTTAAGGTCAACCCTTTACAAAAAATATACTTCTAGCCAATAAAAATAAGATTCAAACTCCTCCTTCTTAAAGAAAGCAATTTTTTTATTCACACTGAAAAAAATTAGGCTGACGAATTCAACTACCTATGGGTAGTTAAGTGAAAAGTAGTAAAAACAACTACTTTTTTAGTTAGTCTAACCCGGTTTGCGTAGTTAATTTAACTATTTTTATGTAGTTGATAAATAGTAGTTGATTCTACTAATATATGTAGTTAAATTTTAACAACAGGTAAGTTGTAGAATTGACTACAGTGCGGTAGTAAGAACAACTAAGATAATAGTTTACTCAACATTTTATAAGTAGTAAATTTAACAATTTTATAGTAATAAATAGAAAGTAGTAAAAGGGACTACTTTTGTAAGTAACGTAACACTTTCTTAACTAGTAAATTTTACTACTTTAATATAGTTAACACCAAATTGTTGAATTAAAGAATTTATACGGTTGAATTTGAAACAACACGTGACTTGCACAACTGACTATCGTAAAGTAGTAGAGGGAACTAATTTTTTTATTAGTCAAACCTTTTTCGTGTAATAGACTTTACAACTTTTATGTAGTTATAGTAGTTGATTTGACTACAACATTAGAGTAATAACAATAAATGAATAATATTGTTGAAGCCTATCGAACCACTCTAAGTAGCAAAATCTACTACACAATGCAGTAGTTTTGGTGAGAAAATAATAGATAATTTTAACTTTTTGAACTTAAGTTTTACTACATTGAGTAGTAGATTGTACTACTTAAAGTAATTAGAAAGGATTGAACAGCATTTTTAAATAAAGCAAAGTTCAGAAATAAGAATTTAAAGAAGATAAAAGAACTAGTAAAAGTAGTAAATACTACTACATTACATTGTAAAATGAACTACAGTTGTCGGTTGATCTATGTCAAGAATGTCATCAGGTTTCATGCAGACCATCGTAGCGTGCGAGCGTGGTTAGGTGGTTAGGTTATCGGTTTGCGAATGTTAGGGTCGTGCGTTCAATCCCCGGCGTTTGAGGATTTTTCTCCATTATGTACATAAGTGTTGAAAATTATAAAGTATATGTGACCAATAGGAATGCTAGAGGAGATGAAAAAATGAATTTCAGTAATAATAATAATTAATAAATAATAATAAATAATTCTACTACTTTTAAGTAGTTGCTGACAAAAACAAAAAGATGTTAATTTTTACTTTATAAAACAGATCATTAACTACTTTTAATAGTTAATTCTACAACAGAAATGTCGTTAAAGCCTATCGAATTACTTTAGGTAGTAAAATCTACTACTTAAAGTAGTAGATTTAAAAACAAAATAATAGTTAATTCTACAACAAAAATGTCGTTAAAGCCTATCGAATTACTTTAGGTAGTAAAACCTACTACTTAAAGTAGTAGATTTAAAAACAAAATAATAGTTAATTCTACAACAAAAATGTCGTTAAAGCCTATCGAATTACTTTAAGTAGTAAAATCTACTACAAAATCTTAGTTGTTATAATTACTTTAAAGTTAGTCAAATAAACTACTAAATCATATTCAACCAACTACATTCTTAGTTGTCTTAACTGCTTTTATGATAGTTAGTACAACTATTTGAATTCAGTTGAGGACCTATTGAATTACGTAGAGTAGTTAAAAAGTAGTCAAATCTACTAGTTTTTTTTTCAGTGCATTGGTTCAACAATACAAAAAGGGAGTGAATATTTAATTTTTAAAGTTACATTTAGTCTTAACCCATTAGGAAAAAAAAAACTTCTGGCCAATAAAAATAAACTCCTCCTATTTTCAAAATGCAATGTTTTATTTATTGGTTGAGTTAAACAAAATGGAGAATCGAATTAATATTTAAAAAATAAAACATTATAATCCCAACCCCCTAAGAAAAAATAGATGATTTAGACCAATCAAAATAACAACCAAACTCCTCCTATTTTCAAAATCAATTTTTCTATTTGTTGATTAAGTTAAACGCAAAATGGAGAAAAAATTAATATTTAAAAAATAAAATATATTTTTCCAAACCCCAAAAGAAAAAATGGATGTTTTAAACCAATTAAAATAAAACTTAAACTCCTTCTTCTGAATGAAAGATATTTTTCCTCCTGTGTGTTTAATAGAACAAAATGGAGAAAATATTAAACTTTAAAAAAATATGAAATTTAACCACAACCCTTTCCGAAAAAATAGGAGGAGATTCAATCTATTTTTGTATAGTTCATAGTAAACTTTAATTTTAAGTAGGAGGAGTTTGAATCTTATTTTTATTGGCTAGAAGTATATTTTTTGTAAAGGGTTGACCTTAAATTTTATATATTCGCTTCATATTTTATTAACTGAAGCGACAAATAGAAAATTTTCTTTCTTTATGTAGGAGGAGTTTGATTATTATTTTGATTGGTCTAAAACATCCATTTTTTCTAAGGGGGCTGGGATTATATGTTTTATTTTTAAAATATTATTCTTTTCTTCATTTTGTTTAACTTAATCAACAAATAGAAAAATTGATTTTGAAAATAGGAGGAGTTTGTTTATTATTTTGATTGGTCTAAAGCAACCATTTTTTCTTTGGGGGTTGAGGTTATATATTTTATTTTTCATATAATATTAAGTATTTTCTCCATTTTGTTTAACTTAACCAACAAATAGAAAAATTCATTTTGAAAATAGGAGGAGTTTGTTTATTATTTTCATTGGTGTGAAGCAACCATTTTTTCTTTGGGGGTTGAGGTTATATGTTTTATTTTTCATATATTAAGTATTTTCTCCATTTTGTTTAACTTAACCAACAAATAGAAAAATTCATTTTGAAAATAGGAGGAGTTTGTTTATTATTTTGATTGGTCTAAAGCAACCATTTTTTCTTTGGGGGTTGAGGTTATATGTTTTATTTTTCATATATTAAGTATTTTCTCCATTTTGTTTAACTTAACCAACAAATAGAAAAATTCATTTTGAAAATAGGAGGAGTTTGTTTCTTATTTTTATTCGTCTAAAAGCATCAATTTTTTTGGGGAGGTTGGGATTTTGTTTTATTTTTTAAAAATTAAATATTTCCTCCTCCTATTTACAAAAAGCGCAATGTTTTTATTCGTTGCTCCATTGGGAAAAATTCTAAGAATATTTATCATTTTGAAAAAATATAATGTTTTTTTTAACTTTTAAAGAGAAAAAGGATAGAGACTTTTGGCCAATAAAAATAATATTTAAACTCCTCCTTTTTACTTAAATGCAATTTTTCTATTCAGAACATGCCCTGGAAAAAAGGTGAGAATATTTAATTTTTAGAAAATATTGATGGTGACTATAATTAAAAAAATTTAAACGGTAATTATTTTACAATTAGAAATAATAACCGTAAGTTACTTTAATATAAAAGTAGCATTTCTCTGCCATCATTTAAAAAAGAACACCCTGTAGAATATTGCGTCAAACCAAACGCCGCGCGGGGATATCTGCCGTTAGGGACTTTTGATTGTTTCTAGTGTCTTTCTAATGCTGAAATAGAATAAGTTGTTGGTAAAGTAGATATTACTCTAATATCACTTTACCATTTGTATTTTATTAAATTACAAGTTTTATTGTTTAATTAGTCTTATTAATAGATGTAATTAATATTTTTATTTTCTTTTAACAATATACACTATTTTTTCCCTTATTTACAACTTTTCCACAAAGGAAATATGAAAAAAAACATTGCTATAAAATCACAATGACATTTTTGCACATTTCAGTTAATTATTAATTATACAAAGCTTTCTTTATAAAAATCTTTGCATAATTTCATTCCCTAAATGTTCCTTTTCAACTTCCAATCGTTTTTTTCATCAAATTCTGTATTTTTACAGAATTATAAAGCAATTTACGTCTCCCAAATGTATCCCAAATGTATACCCACGTGGGGAGACATTTGGTAAAACGATTTCGCAAGGGTATATTTAATAAATTTTCACAAATATAATCTAAGATAGTATTACTTTAATGATGAACAATATCAGGCAATGTAGTTAATGTTAAATTTATTAATAATAGAATAAGACTGTAAAATGTAAAATTTGACTTTAAAATTTACTATCTAGACAAGAATATTAAAAAGTTACTAATGCGATATAATAAAAAATTACATTCTTTAAATAACTAGCGCCTCCGACGGCCTTGGGCCGTCTCCGTTGCTTCCGTTTTATGTTCATTTTTGTTCAATTTTTAAAAGTTTTAACGTTAATTTTTTCAATTTATTTTTTTTTATAATAAAAAAATTCTATTTCACTATTTTAATATTTCCTTTTTCATTTCATGCATAAAATTTTCTAGTTATTTAAATGTTATTTTTAATAGTATTAGTAGAGTATAAGAATAATTTGAATTTTATTACATTTAAATATTATATTATTATTTATTATAATAATATTATTATTTTTAGTAACAATTTATTATAATAATAATATTATTATTTTTAGTAACAACAACAATAATTTTCACTTCAGATTGTTTAATTGTTAATAATTTTTAAACTTTTATATATAATTATATATTTTTTTGTATACGGCGTTGGAGGTCGGGAACTGTCAAGTGTTGCCAACCCACTCTCCCCCACTGTCCAGTATGTTTCGTGTAATTTTCCACTTTGATCACTTTTTAAAAAAAAACAAAGAACTTAATCAAAAAAAGGGCTCTTTACCCTAAAATAAAATTAAATAAAGAATTAGTAAAAATTTACTTTGTCTTGATAAAATGTTTCTACGAGCCACAATATGGTTATTACGATGACAATTTATAGATGTAGTTGGCTTGATATGGGGAAAAAATGGCCGCACAACAGACGGTGGAGTAAGGCGGGGTTGCCTACGTAAAGGCATAACAGTATCATAATACAGGGCAGTAAGTTTTATTTTGTTGAAAATTATGAAAATAACGTTTTGCAGTAGTAAAAACTAATATAATTAATACAAATAAATGGGGTTTTGTTTATAATAATATACATAATATAAAATATGTTGAATTAAAACGAAAAATATGAAAAACATTTTTTTTTAATTTTGTTATTCATTAAAATAATTTTTTAAAGAGATAAAAAATAAAAATTGCTAATTAGTACCTCTAGAGGTACAATTTATTGAATTGTAATTAATAAAAATAATAAAAATGACAAATATACAGAATTTTGAAAAATTAAATTATTTATAAAAATTGAATTTTTTTGTATTATTATATGTAAAAATTAATTAATTAGTAATTGGAAAATTATATAAAATTAAAAATTATTTATTAATTAAAAAACCGTAAAAATATGTATTATTTTTTTCCTTATATATTGGTTAAATTATTAGTAATCATGTTTTCTAGTCTATAAAAATTTATTTATTTTAATCCTTTGTATAAAAATAATTAATGTTATTATGTTTTTTTATTCCTCAATTATATAAGATAATAAAAGAAATTTATCGCGAATAAATTTTCTATTCTAAAACAATAATTACTTATTCTACTATTTTAAAGCCCCTTTCAATAGGCGACCAATTTATAAGTTTATTTTTTATGTTGAAACTGTCAATTTGTATACCGAAAACAATATTGACGCTCGTTAAAAAATCGTATTATTAAAAACAAATTTTTTCTTAAATCGTTATTTCATATATAATTACAATAAAAAGCCCCCTTTTTTATAAGTTTCTGCTTTTTCTTTTTCCATTTAAATTACCGTCAACTGCCCAATGGGAAATGCCAGTGTAGTGCCGATGTTCACCACTGGCTTAGTACTCAGACGATTGTTCGGCGTATTCTAGCCGAGCCTCAACAATTAGTGCTGGCGCAGTACAGAATTTTTGTTTCGCCAGAGCTTGGACAAGCCACGGCGGCAAGTGCTGGCTGAGTATAGAAAAATTGTTCACAATGCTCTTTGCCAACATTGCTTTTTTGACATAAACTTGAAAAAAGTTTAAAAATGTTTATAAATATAAATTTATTGAAAAAAATTAATATTTTACTTTTCAGTTGTTCATTTTTTATTCTTATTAAATTTAATAATGAAAATTTAACACAATTGTCTAATTTTGTAAATAATAAATTATTTAAACAAATTAAAATTATAAACAAAATTTAAACTTTAATCTCAATAATAATTTGGTTCCTATTAAAATACTATTATACTTCTTACTATGAATAAAAAAGTATTAAAAAATTACCACGTAATTTAAGAATTACGTAAAATGTTAAATGCAATAAGTAAAGTAATTTAATTTAATTATTAAAAATTTAGTTTAACTGATTTTACTTCAATTTATTATTTCTAACGTATCCCTATTTTTTTCTCATCTTTGACTCAATAATTGTATGTCTGAATGATACTGAGATATTAATACTTTACTGTACTCATGTGTCGTTAGCATAGTGCACGGAAAAAAAAGTACGTGAATTTTTCATTGACTCGGTACTTGACTTTTGGATACGACACAAAATACTAAAAACAGTCTAGTACTTTTGCATGAGAGTTTCAAAAGCAGTCAATGAAAATTTCTAGTACCTTGCTTGAGAATTTCATTGACTTTCAAAAAAACTGTAAAATAAAAAAAATAATTTCCACTTGTTCACACCGTTTTTCTGAAATTTACTCATTCATTCACATATTTGGATAATTAATCACACAAACAAAGAACAATTATTGTATCACTTTTCGACGTTCGTCAACACTTATGAACTAACCTATAACACACACATATATTCGCGTATAACTTAAATATAAACACACACTTAACTCTTTGCCGTTCATATGTTACGAAATGTCGTCTAGAGTCCTTTTTGGGGGAACAGCCAATGAGAAGAGGCGTTTATGCTTGTGTTGATAAGTTAGTTATGTGTGAGAATGTAAATGTCTAAACTTGCAGTATCGTACCTTCTCAAAATTGGAACCTATTTATATTTTACAATAAATTATATTTAATTATACTAATTGATCACTAAAAATACGATTTTTTGTGTAAAGTGTAAATGTATATTTGCAATTTATTACAATTTAAAAATGGTAAATTTGATTGTTAAAGACTTTTATCAAACATAAATATCCTATGTAAACATAACCTCAAAATCAAACTAACATTCGGCCCTGATATTTTCCACGTGATTCAACTGTCAAACTGCTTGTTTCTGAGGTGGGGAAAACTAATGTACGGCAAAGAGTTAACACTTAAAAGTACGTATCGAATTGTTCTTATATACCACATGGTGAAATTTTTCACGACTTCTGAGACATGCTATTTCACTGAAAACTGAGACTTACATAACATTCTGTTTTGTGAGAAACACAAAACAAAAAATATTTTTTTGAAAGTCAATTCTTGAAGACAAATATATATTAACACTATTTGTTTTTCATAAAATAATAGTATATTCACATCTGAAATTAAGGAGGAATGGTATACCTAATCGGGCCAAAAGTTTGTGACATTTGGGGGAATTTGTAATTTTGTTATTTAAGCTACATATAGCAGTTTTTCTTATTGAAATCATAAAAGTAGACATCAATGAATATTAAAAAGTATATATTAAATAAGGAAAAGATAATAAATTAATCAAATTAATTTTTTTTATAAAAGCAGAAAATAACTTTTGTCACTGTCTGTACGAATTTAAAACCTAAGAAAATAAAATTTTCTGAAATTCTCTAAAAATTATTTTCGGATTTATCGAGTGTTCCATTGCAAACTTTGAAAAAATGCTATTATTACGTATATATGTGTCGTATTATGCTGTAATATTAATGTTGTTAATTATAAACATTGTCAAATAACAATTTGTAATGAGCGAAAAATCGTGACAACGTCGCAATGCAAGTATTTTGTTTTTTGATCGTTGGTAGCAGTGTCAAGTGTTATGATTTGCATTTGTGTGGTTAAAAGTAATGAAAATTTGTCATTTTTGGTACCTTTG
This sequence comes from Leptopilina syphax, assembly GCA_032872505.1. NCBI lineage: Eukaryota > Metazoa > Arthropoda > Insecta > Hymenoptera > Figitidae > Leptopilina > Leptopilina syphax. The sequence continues at coordinate 38,531,471 of CM065468.1, read as the reverse complement.
GCGCCATCTCTTGGTTCTATGTACCACTAAACAGCTGTCACATGTGAGTTTATATTTGCAGTGTTGCCACGTTTTCTCTGTTTGTCTGACATAAAATTAGTTTTCTTCCAGAAACTAATTAATTACTTTTAAACTAATTAGTGAATAAAAAAGAACTTTCGTGATTAATAAAGCTTAAATCTTGACCTTCAAGATACAATTTTCACAAGAAATTCTTAATGTTTTAAGTATTAAATTTTTAATGATAAACATGCAAATTCGTGCTTTCTCCATAAGAGACAATGTTAAATTAAATAATTTATAACTTGTAAACTATTTAGTGAAAAATTCTGAAATTTGGTGGGTCATTTTATTATATAAAAGCAAATCATTTCCCAAAATATCAAAAGATTCTGAATGTTTTGAATTTCTATACCATTCCTCCTTAACACAAACGGAAACAGACGATCAGCTGGCATTTACCTTGGGTAGAAACGCGCAACGCACACTGCGCATGCTCTACAGAATTTTCAAGCGCAGTCAACTAATCTTTCACGTACTTTATAAAACTGAACAAATGACTTTTCGTTAAAATTTAAAAAACACTGTTGCCCATACTAGTACTAAAATAACTCTAGGACTTTTCTATATTTTCTAATAAAAAGTATATGATACAGCCTTGTACTTTGTGTTCTAACCAAAAGTCAAGCACTTTCAAGGAAGGATTCACGTACTTTTTTTTCTGTGTATACCAGGGCTGCAATGATTTAAATCAACTTGATTTAAATCATGATTTTAATCTTGATTTAAATCTTGTCATTAAAATCATGATTTAAATCAAACTGCAAAATGCATTAGAAACAGAAAAGTTTGCAAAATTAGTATTTTGGTTTAAAGTTTTGAATTAAAAAAAATAAAAAAGAATACATTACAGAGATAATAAAGTAAACATAATAATTATTAGTTTTGTTTATTTGACTCAAATTACAGAATAACTGGAAATCAGAGAATTTTTTTGTTTAGGGAAAAGTCAGGGAATTTAAATCGAAAATAACCACAAATTAAAAAACTTTGATAAAAGTCAATTTAGTTTTTGTATAATATTTAATAAACGGGCATTGGCGGTTTATATTTAAATAAATAAATATAACTTTTTGAGCACGATTTAAATTGTAAATTTTCATTAACTTTTTTTTATAATAAAAGTTTTAAACACATTAAAAATTTTTTTTAACAAACAATTTTGAATTATCTTATGTTTTTCTTTCTAAATAAAATTGTTACTTAAAAAGCATTATTAAATTTTTAATTATCAATGCAGAATATTAAATAATTAAAAAATTTATTAATCAGGGAAACCGAAAAATTAGTCAGGAAATGTCAGAAAATTCTTAAAATAAAATTTTCTATTCACCCTATTATTATTAATTTTATAATTTTTAATATTAAAAAACGAAATACTTATAAAATAATTAAATATTTAAAATATTTAAAAAAATGATTTAAATAAAAAAAATCGGATTGTTTTGATTTTTTTAAAAAAGTCATGATTTTTATCAGCCCTGCACTATACAAATAATTGACAGCTTATTTGATGTCGGAAATAAACTTATATGACCTGGTCGCCTATAGAAAGGGATTTTAAAATAGTAGAATAAGTAATTATTGTTTTATAATAGAAAATTTATTAGCTCCAAATTTCTTTTAATATCTCATATAATTGAGGAATAAAAAAACATAATTAAATTAATTATTTTGATACAAAGGAATAAAATAAATAAATTTTTATAGACAAAAAAACATGATTAAAGATAATTTAACAAATATATAAGGTAAAAATTAATACTTTTTTATGATTTTGTAATTAATAATTAATTTTTGATTTTGTATAATTTTCCAATTACTAACACAGGCACACAAAAAAAAAAAGTTGTCTGTTCATTGAACCAGACCTACATGTCTTACAGTATTTTGGCCCCCTGAATACGAATATGAAGTCAGAATTGCTCCATCACCCTCTGTTTTTTTTTAATCGAAAAAACTACCCTTAAGTCTAAAATTCAAGAACTAAATTAAAAAAAATGAAATAACCGCGGTTTTCTTCTGAGTAGAAGAATATATTTATGCGTATTCTTCTTTCAACAACTTAGAAATAATGTCAAAATTGCTCTATCACCCCCTGTTTTTTTAAATCGAAGAAACTACCCTTAAATCAAAAATTCAAGAACTAAATTAAAAAAAATGAAATACCGCGGTTTTCTTCTGAGTAGAAGAATATATTTATGCGTATTCTTTTTTCAACAACTTAGAAATAATGTAAAAATTGCTCCATCACCCCCTTTTTTTTTAAATCGGAGAAACTACCCTTAAATCTAAAATTCAAGAACTAAATTTAAAAAAAATGAAATAACCGCGGTTAACTTCTGAGTAGAAGAATATATTTATGCGTTTTCTTCTTTCAACAACTCAGAAATAATGTTATTTCATTTTTTTTAAATTTAGTTCTTGAATTTTAGATTTAAGGGTAGTTTCTTCGATTTAAAAAAAACAGGGGGTGATGGAGCAATTTTGACATTATTTCTAAGTTGTTGAAAGAAGAATACGCATAAATATATTCTTCTACTCAGAAGAAAACCGCGGTTATTTCATTTTTTTTAATTTAGTTCTTGAATTTTAGACTTAAGGGTAGTTTTTTCGATTTAAAAAAAACAGAGGGTGATGGAGCAATTCTGACTTCATATTCGTATTCAGGGGGCCAAAATACTATAAGACATGTAGGTCTGGTTCAATGAACAGACAACTTTTTTTTTTGTGTGCCTGTGTAATTAACTAATTTACCAAAATAATACAAAAATATTCAATAAATTTTAGAAATAATTTAATTTTTTCAAAATTCTGTATATTTGTCATTTTTAATATTTTTATTAATTATACAATTTATTAAATTGTACCTCTAGAGGTACTAATTAGCAATTTTAATTTTTAATCATTTTAAAAAATTATTTTAATGAATAACAAAATTAAAAAAATTTTTTTTTATATTTTTCGTTTTAATTTAACATATTTTATATTATGTATATTTTTATAAACAAAAATCCCTTTATTTATATTCATTGTATTAGTTTTTATTACTGCAAAATATTATTTTTATAATTTTCAACAAAATAAAACTTATTGCCCTGTTTTATGATACTGTTATGCCTTTTCGTAGGCAACCCGCCTTACTCCACCTTTCCGTGCGGACATTTTTTTCTCAAATCAAGTCATCTACATCTGTAAATTGTAATCGTAGAAATCGTTTTGTGGCTCGTAGAAACATCGTATCGAGACAAAGTAAATTTTTACTAATTCTTTATTTAATTTTATTTTAGGGTAAAGAGCCCTTTTTTGAGAAAGTGTCAAATTATTTTATAAAAAATTGTCAAAGTAAAAAGTTTAGTATGAAGCAGTTGAAAGTGTTGGATACCGTCAACCGGGGCTATTTTGTGCACCAAATAGCTTTTTTTTATTCAAAGATTTATTTAAATTCAGAATTAAGAGAATAAAAAAAATCACCTTTTGATGTATGTTGTGGACATCCTTCTGAAGCTTTCCTATAAATTTGGCAAAGAAAAAAATTTTTTTGTCTTAGTTATAGTCATTGAAAGTCGTGCACAAAATAACTCCCGGAATGGGGCTATTTTGTGCATCGAACTTTGTTTTCCTATAATGTTGCGTAAACATTTTTTTAATCGTTTCTGCTTCATAAAATCTTTTGTGTATATATTTGAGAGTAAGTTAAGAAAAGAATGACCTAGTAAAATTTTTTTGTAGATATATTATACAAAAAATGTAAAATAAAGCACTAAAATTTTGCTAAAATCTGAATTTACTAAAAATTAACAATCTTTCTTTAAATTGTATATTACGCAGATAGTAAATAACATTTTTTTCTTTTTTAATATATATTTTATAATAATTAATATAATTATAAAATGATCGTTTAAACACTTATAAATAACTTTAAAACATCATTTCAATAGGAGCTTTTTTAATAGTTTTGAATGATATTTTTAAAAAACTTAAAATAAATATTTTTAAGGTTAAATAGATAACAATTTAATATCTAATATGCTTTTCAAGTTATTTTAAGAGAAACGAGAAAATAGTTTTAAAACTAATTTGAAAAACTTATAAATATTAATTAATGTTCATTTTTTGAGGTTACGTTGTGCACCGATTGAGCTTTTAATCGTTTTAATGATTTTAATTAACGTATTTACAGTTTTTTACAGAAAAGTAAGACAAAAATGTATTAAAATGATAAACTGAATCTTCTTTACTTACTAAATAAAACATTTATAAAAAATATTTGATTTTTTTAAGTGCACAAAATAGCCTCATGGAATCCTGGTTTTTCAGTTTCTTCCACTTTTCTCTTAAAATAATGAATAAAAAATTAGCGCATTACGTATGTATCATCACAACACAATTTACAACAAATATCTAACTCAGTTTATGAGACACATTAAAACTAGAAGATCTGGTATAATTTTTCCGAACTTTCAAAATTATTTAAACAATTTTTCCGTTTTTAGGAATTTTTTTCTCTTAATTGACAAAGAATTAAATAATAACATTTAGTGCTCTCTATTGCCATGTAATCAAACTTTCATTTTACAAAATAGCAGATTAAAATAATTCATTTTAATAATTTTTTTCATTAAAAAACTCGCGTGCACAAAATAGCCCCCGGATGCACAAAATAGCCCCACCCAATGGGAAATTTACAACTGGCGTAGTACTGCGCCAGCACTGGCAGCACTGGCGGCAAGGCTGATAGCCAGCACTGGCATGGCACTGGGATGATAACGCCGTCCGGCGCTGCCGAAGTACTGTCTGTCAGTGCTGCCAGACAGCGCTGGCGCAGCACTGGACCAGTGCTGGCTGAGAATATTGCCACAATAAATGCTGTATTGTTATTAATTAGTCGTAAATTCATAATTATAAATAATTTAACAACAAAATGGTAAATAATATTAATAAATAGTTATTATTCATAAAATATTTCTCTTCTTAAAGAAATTGTATTAAAGATGGAGACTAACAATATGGATATAGTAAATGAAGTGTAAAAAAATTGTTTATAACATTTAAAAATTAAATAATAAACAATTACAGTAATTGTGCATTAGATTTTCATATTTTAGTACCTAACGATTGGAATCTAGAAATATCGCAAACCTATGAAAATAAACAAAATTGCTGACAAGGGGAATCGAACCTACGACCTACGGACTAACGCTCTAACCACACGGAAAAAAAGTACGTGAATCCTTCCTTGAAAGTGCTTGACTTTTGGATAGAACACAAAGTACAAGGCTGTATCATATACTTTTTATTAGAAAATATAGAAAAGTCCTAGAGTTATTTTAGTACTAGTATGGGCAACAGTGTTTTTTAAATTTTAACGAAAAGTCATTTGTTCAGTTTTATAAAGTACGTGAAAGATTAGTTGACTGCGCTTGAAAATTCTGTAGAGCATGCGCTGATCGTCTGTTTCCGTTTGTGTTAATTTCAGATGTGAATATACTATTATTTTATGAAAAACAAATAGTGTTAATATATATTTGTCTTCAAGAATTGACTTTCAAAAAAATATTTTTTGTTTTGTGTTTCTCACAAAACAGACCCAGGCGCGAAGTGACGCCGAGTTCAGGCTTTATAAAGATTGGCCGAGCATTGGTCAACATTGATTGAGCATGAGTGAATCAGCGAGAGCATAGGAATGATCGAAGCTTTAATGTAACACCGATTCCAGAGTCTCCACAGAAAGGAACTACAGTTATGACGCATGCGCAAAATTGAATTTTCTCATTGGCTAGTACCACATGGTCTGATGTCAGACCACGGGGCCGGTCCAATTCAATAATAACGAGATGCTCGGTAGCAAGACGCCAGCTAGACATTAGCATCCAGACTGCAGCGCGAGCCTTGATTCAGCATTGGACATCAATGCTCAATCAATGCTGCGGACGCCTAATGCAGGACTGAAACAAGACTGCTTCCACTGTTCCCAGATTTACTCGTTTCTCACGTTTATTCAATATAATGTGAATATATGAATTATTAATAAAAATAATAAATATTATTGTTATTATTTTAATTCATGTGCGTATATATACATATATATTTAATGACAATAAGTTATTATTTGTAATAATTATATTATTTTCATATAAATAAGAATATATTACTAACAATAAATATCATTTGAATAGTAATTTAAAAAAAATAATTTTAGTAAAAAAAGACAATTTTTCTGTTAATCGTTACATTTTTTTCTTGATTTTTAACAGACTTTTAACATTATTTATAAACATGTTCACATTTTTTATTCACGATACAACACACAATTTTATTTTTTTATATAAACGCTTATAACAAAGAATGAAAAATATTCGCTCGCATGTGGGATCGAAACTCACGCACCCCGCCCCCCTAACGCATACCGGAAGTTGTCAACGCACGCATTTAAACCGCTCGGCCACAGAAGGCTTCTCGCCTAATCTACTATATCAATGCCAGTGCCGTCACTCAGTACCCAGTGGGCACCCTTGTTCAAAAGACGTCCTAAAGATGTCTTTTTGCGGACGTCTTTTGGACTTGTACAAAAAGACGTCTTTAAGACGTCTTAAAGACGTCCTATTCATGTTCTATGTCTTGGCCATTAGATGTCTTTAAGGTGTCTAAAAGACGTCTTTTTCATTCAACATTTGAAAATAGAAAAATTTTTATAAATAGAAAATATTATTTTCTAAGTGCAACTTGGACTTAGAAATTTTTGAATGTGAAATTCATTGGAATTTTTCTAAGTTAAATTCATTTCATTGACAAGTGAGATCGTTAACTTTGTAGAGGTTCATATCTGTCTTGAACGGCTGAGGTGCTTAAGGCGCAGTGTTTCAAGCCCAAGGTATCCGAGTTCGATCCCAGCTTCGTAGGAATTTTTTCATTATTTCTCCACATTTTAGAAAAAATAAAATTAAACTTAAAATAAATTTAATACAATATTACTGAATTTCAAATTAGAAAATGTTATAAAAGAAATGTTTATTTAAGATCTGAAGGAATGTAAAAAGGACTTCCAAAAGACGTCTTAAAGACGTCTTTTAGACGTCCCTTTTATGTCTTTTAGACGTCCAAAAGACGTCTTTTAGACGTACTTTAGACGTCCTTTTTTATGTCTTTTAGAAGTCTTTTGGACGTCTTTTGGACCAGACATAGAACGTCTTTTAGACGTCTTTTAACTGTCTTTTTGATGACTCAGAGACATTGCCATCATTGTCCCCGAATCGTCCGCGGACAAGAAGGGACGTCTTTAAGACGTCTTTTAGACGTCCCTGTGCCCACTGGGTATGGGACACCAATGTTCGTCCCATGCTCGATTCAAGACTCGGTCAATCTTGTTACAATATTCAGTTCCTTTATTGCCGTGTGCACTGTACAATATTAAATATAAATATTTATAAATTATTTAATATTAAAATATTTTTTCTGATAATTTTATAAGTTAAATTATATATTATTTTTTTTCTCGCACAGTGTCAAATTATTATTTTCAAAGTTCAAGAGTTTCGTTTATCTGTAAAATTTTCAGTGAAAAAAATGTACATTAGGTAGTAGTAAATATTTATGCCTAGTAGTTTTACACTAGGATTAACTGTTTACTGAATATTATCAAAAATATATTTTTCGTCAAACGCGCGCGACTAAACACAAATAACCTTGAGACTTTACAGCGTGACGTTGCGATTGTCGTGCTCCCACCATCCCATCTACACGGAAAAAATAATAGCACAAGAGATGCGCCAAACAGTAGGACAAGTCGTGTGCGTTAATTCAGCGCGTCTGGTGTGCCTTTTTGGAACAGCAGACAAACTTTGTCGGTGCAGACGCTGTGCTTATAAAATGTACAAGCTGTAAAGCACAGCGCCTGCGCCAAACTAAGTATGTCTGCTGTTCCAACAAGGCACACCAGACGCGCTGAATTAACGCACACGACTTGTCCTACTGTATGGCACATCTCTTGTGCTATTCTTTTTTCCGTGTACTCAATACACTCCCCGCCTGTGACGTCATAAGGGGAAAGCATTGAGTAGATGGGATGGTGGGAGCACGACAATCGCAACGTCTCAAGGTTATTTGTGTTTAGTCGCGCGCGTTTGACGAAAAATATATTTCTGATAATATTCAGTAAACAGTTAAACCTAGTGTAAAACTACTAGGCATAAATATTTATTACTACCTAATAAGCATTTTTTTCACTGAAAATTTTTCAGATAAACGAAACTCTTGAACTTTGAAATAATAATTTGACTCTGTGCAAGAAAAAAAATAATATATAATAATTTAACTTTATTGATATGAATCTTATGTAATTAATATAAATATTATACACTAAATAAATATTAATATTTATTTACCAATTGATATCTTAATAACAATAATAATAATACTTATTATATTATTTAATAATAATTAATAATAATAATTTTTAAATAGTATAAAAAATTACTAAAAATTATCAGAAATAATATTTTAATATTAAATAATTTATAAGTATTTATATCTAATATTGTTAAGTGCACACGGTAGTAAATAAACTATCAAGATTGATTCAAGCTTGAATAAAGACTGGATGTTGAAGCTCCACTCACGAAGATTGACCGAGTGTTAAATCGAGCATGGGACGAACATTGGTGTCCCATGCTGAACCAATATTGAGTGACAATGATATAAAGACTGCTTCAACTCTGGGTTACCCACGCTGGGCGTTCAAGACTCAGTCAAGTTTCAACCCATCGTCAGCACTGGTCTTTCGCGCCTGGGGAATGTTATGTAAGTCTCAGTTTTCAGTGAAATAGCATGTCTCAGAAGTCGTGAAAAATTTCACCATGTGGTATATAAGAACAATTCGATACGTACTTTTAAGTGTTAAGTGTGTGTTTATATTTAAGTTATACGCGAATATATGTGTGTGTTATAGGTTAGTTCATAAGTGTTGACGAACGTCGAAAAGTGATACAATAATTGTTCTTTGTTTGTGTGATTAATTATCCAAATATGTGAATATATGAGTGAATTTCAGAAAAACGGTGTGAACAAGTGGAAATTATTTTTTTTATTTTACAGTTTTTTTGAAAGTCAATGAAATTCTCAAGCAAGGTACTAGAAATTTTCATTGACTGCTTTTGAAACTCTCATGCAAAAGTACTAGACTGTTTTTAGTATTTTGTGTCGTATCCAAAAGTCAAGTACCGAGTCAATGAAAAATTCACGTACTTTTTTTTTCCGTGTAGTGAAAATAATATTGACGCTCGTAGAAACATCGTATATTATTACAAATAGATTTTTACTTAAATCCTTCCCAGGTGGAAATATTCCCGGGAATTCTCAGGGAGTAATAACCGGTAACTACTACCGGAGGTTTTTACCGGTAATAATACCGGAAATTTTGACCGGAATAACTACCGGTAATAACTACCGGTAATTTTTCCGGTAATTTTTTCCAAAAAATTTGAAAACATTTTTTTAATAATTTCTTTGAGCCATTTAAAGTTTTTAAGCTAATATTGAGTTACGAAAATTTGACATTCTGAAAGCACTGTTTAGGTAATCTTTTCTCAACATATTTTTAGAAGTTAAAACAAATTAGCATATCAAACAATGATTGCACGAGTTTTAGAATAATAATTTTTTGTATACTTTAACTACATCATTTTATTTTGCAATATTTTACAAGTGTAGAATTAGTTTACGATAATAACAAAAACCATCAGTACAAATTGTAACATTAGCAAAAAGAGTGTAAATTCTATCATCTGAGTATTTCAATGTGTTGAAGACGAATCTGAAGTACAAATTTTAAAACTCGTTAGATTTTTTAAATCCGAACAAATGTGTTTTAACCTAAAACTACATTTTTTTGAAAATTACACTTAAAACTCGTAATGACCGTAACACAAAAACTAATTAAATAATAATTTATAACAAACGAGTACATAATATTTACAAGGTATTTACAGGAATATTGTCGGAAATATAGCAACATTAAAAGATCTGTTCCGTACGTAAAAATAGAGACACGACAACAATTTTACAATTTAAGTTCAACGTCGTTTGGTGAAATACAAACATAATTGTTCACGCATACAAGTTTCCCTTCTATTTGTTCTATGGGTATAGCGTGCATGCAGTAGGAATCGCGAACTGGAATATAAACATTATTGAAATTCATTTCCAGATATGCATGCTTTATTTGATCTTTTGAATTAAAATCGGTAGACTTTAAAAGTTCTTAGACTACTGCAAATAGAGATTGTCCAATTTTGACAAACAAATGTATATTACCAAAAGTTTGCTTTTTATTCCAAAATATGGAATAATTATTTCGTTTGGTTTCTTTTTTATATAACAAGGAAGTGTATTTTTCGTTTCGAATTTGTATTCTACTGTAGATGAGTATGGGCCTGTGATTTAAAACATCTTCCATGTTTAAAACGGTTCTATTTATGGCAGCAATATGAAGCGGAGACAATCTGAAGTTTACTGGTACACCAAGAGGAACTCCACTGTAATTCTTCTCAATTTCATGCAACTCCATTAAATTGTTAACCAAATGTAATGCGTTTACAAGGTGCATGGTATTCGCTAATTCAATTTCTAATTTATTGGTACCATGTGTCATTCTAACCAAATACCCATTCCCATCTTCAAATGGGAAGGCAGACCACGACCAAATAGGCCCCCACATTCTTACATTTGCAGCTAGATGAAGTAATTGGTGGACATTAAAGGAACACCTTTCAATACCGTACAGTTCTTCTACCTCGGATACGAATATATAGAGTAATGTCTCAGCTAAATCAATTTCTTCGAGTTTTATGGTGGTTTGCAATAAAATGTATATAGCCCTAACAAGGAGTAAAAAGTGTTCATAATATTTTCGCCGTAGAATTTTATCGTTGTTTAAAAGAACCGGTCCGTAAAAAAGCAGAAAGGCTCTAAGTTCTGAAGCTTTCCAATGAGACAATACCTCTAACGGTCGCGGCGTTCTCGGTATACTGTCTGGAGGTTTGATTTCGTTCAAGTATTTGTCGATATCTTCACGTGCAGATTTCAAAATGTAAAAAGGCTTTTGGTGATTTTTAGAGTCGCACCAGAGAGACAACAACATGTTCATAACACCTAAGAGAACGGTGTGCATATAATCCGGTGGAAATCCTTTGGATGGGTCGAAGTGAGGTATTTTCATTGTGATAGATGGTCCTTTTACACCTTTGTAATGTTGCAAACCTTCATTAAGTGCTCTTATTCCTTGACTTAACATTCGTTCCTTCGTTCTTAAAGGATAGTTTTTATTATCTAATGGAAAAACATGATTAAAACCGTTTCCAATCTGGCTGGTTTGACCAGGATGCTCGCAAAATGGACAACTACCTTCTCCATTATACTGCATTACATTTTGTGCACAACATTTTGCTGGGGCATCCAACGTGGCTACAGGGGCAATTACTGTGGATTTAATAATTCTACCTGTCGTAGGATGCTTCCACTTAACCCCATTTGTAAACAAATCTTGCAGTTCTTCCGCAAATGGTTTAAGAAAAGTTGACATTGATGGTTTGCGTTTCCCTTTCTTGTTGCTATAATACAATCCACAAAGAATTTGAAACCTTCTTCGACTTCTAGGGCTCACATTGATCACTTGTGCCTGAATTACCCACAGCTCACCATTATCGTTATCTGACGGTACTCCATCAACACTCCAAAGCAAACACAAATCATATTCCTCAACCAATACTGTTTCTTCCAAGTACTGAAATTCATTGCCAGATGTAATATCATAAACTATTCCTTCGTGATGATTGACAATACGTTCATTTCGATACTTATCTATAAATTTATGAAGATTTCTCACTTCGAAAGCATCCTGTATTGCAGCACGAATGCTAAACTGCATTACGTTTCCCTTTAAATCTTGATTCGAGCAGATATCACAAACGGTGACTGGTGGAATTGCATCACATTTATTTAAATATCTAAAGCATGTATCACAAATTTTGTGTCTTATTACGGTTTCGGAGAATGAATGAGGATTTAGTCGTGATAGAAGTTTTAAAAAAAGTATCTATTTTTCGGAAAATTACTTGTACCTTCTGGCACTAAAGCTGCTGCAAGTTTTATCGTTTTATCTAAAACCTGTTTTGTTGATGCATTTGTTACGAAAATGTCAAGAATTTGTATCAAAATATGTCCATTTAAGCTGTTTGCTCCTTCATAAATCGGTTCGAAAAGCCATTCTATTTTAAAGTCTTCGTCAGTCGGGTCATTTAAACTTGTCATAGAAGAAGTGTTCGAGATACCAGAAACCTCAGATATCGAAAGAATTGAAGATAATTCATTATCTTCTATAACCGAAGCTTCGGCAGAAGATACATTGCTAAAAGTGCCAGAAAAAGAGTCTAAATTTTGATGTGGTAAGTTCAGTCTCTCGTGATCTTCGTCAATAATTAATTCTGAATTCTCTTCTATAGCGGCAATATCGGCAGAAGATACATTACTTACAGTATCAAAGGAAGAATTACATTGAAAGTTTTCAAGATTTAAGCTTTCATGAGTGCTGGAAAAAGAGTTCGTGTATTCATGTGGTAAGTTCAATCGTTCTTGATCTTCATCAATAATCATCTGTGCATTCTGTTCTACATCAGCAATATCGACAGAAGGTACATTGCTAAAAACATCAAAGGAAGAATCACTCTGAAAGTCTTCAAGATTTAAGCTTTCTTGACTGCTAGCAAAAGAATTCAAATGTTCATGTTGTAAGTTAAGTCTTTCTTGATCTTCGTCAATAATCATCTCGTCATTTTCTTCTATATTAGCAATATGGTCAGAAGATATGTGACTCAACGTATCAAAAGAAAAATCACTTGGAAAGTTTTCAAGGTTTATTTCTTCTTGATCATCCTCAGTAACTATTTCTTCAATATCCAATTCTGAATCCTGTATAAAAAAATAGTAAATGTCAATACCAATATCCTACGAAAAATTAATGTTGCACACATTTCAAATTAAAACTAAGTTTAATTTGAATAGTAGGTTAAAAAATTTTTTACACGAATTTATAGATAAATTTGATAAATCGTATGAAATGATTCTAAATCTCTCCACGAATAATTTAACGTAAGAAAAAAAACAATAATTAATTAATTAATTTAAAAAATTAAAATTATTAATTAATAATAATAAATTAATTAATAATTAATTAATATTATTATTAATATTATTAATTAATTAATATTATTAATAATATTATTAATTAATTAATAATATTAATAATAATATTAATTAATTAATTAATATTAATAATTATTAATTAATTATTATTTTTAATTATTAATTATTAATTATTTTATTATTTATTATTTATTAATTTTTTTTAACCAATTAATTTTTATTTAATTTGACATTCTCTTTGTAAGGAATCGTTGATTTTTGGAGTTTAGTTGTAATTTTGACTTCACAGTTTACACACTCAATTTATTTTACTTTATTTTAGTAGTTTTTATAGTGTAAATTGTTGAAAATATTCTTTGTGTATTATTTATTTATATTTTTTTCGTAATTTAATTTTTAATTTTGTTTTTATTTTCTTTACTACAATTTTTATTTAATTTTTTGATTATTTATTTTTTATTATATATTTTAGTTTTATATTTTTAAAATTTTATTATTTAATTTGATTTTATTAATCAACTCGGACGTAAAAGTTTATTCAAAACTAAGTTTGATACACAAAACATTTTTTTTATTAGCTACTAAATTTTATTTGATTTAATTATTATTTATTGTTTAATTTATTTTTCTGGTATAATTGACAGTTATTTGTATTTCTTTAAATATAAGTATTTGAATCATTTTTGACTGAATTTATATAATAATTTAATTATATCACCCTGGCAAAATGCTTAAAGAAAATTATATCTTACTTCTCCATTTGTATAGTTCTCATCGTCTTCCATGTTATCTGTTTCAATTTTATCACCCAGGCAATCAGTTTTTCATTTTCTCTTTAAAACCTACAAAATAGTTATTTTTTATGTAAATCGTACAACAAGGAAAGTCTTAAAATGATATGTTAATCAAATGGATATTTTTCAAACATAATAAAATAATAAAAAAAATTAAAAAATTAAAAATAAAAAAATTTTCTATTTACTTTATCAGTTATATAATTTCTAAAGATTTTTATTTTTCCATTACCACGTTTTACACGTATTCTTGAATACGTTTTCGCCTTCTAATTATTTTCAGTTTATATTTTTAATTTTTTAACGTTTAACAAATTGTTTAATCGATTTTCAGATTTTCTGTCAAACGCATTTTAATTTTCCATTGTTCTAACGCTAACCTTGAATTTTTCTGAAATTCAAACTTTCGCTCTACAGCGCAAAAAGAACAAACAAGTAATGATATGAAATTAGCTTCAAATGTTTTTAGTCTTATAAAGTTATTGTTTTAATTTTAAAACAAGAGAATAACCTTCATAAACTAATTTCCTGTCAGTTGACAAAATCAGGGTTAAAATGGAGGAGCAAATTTTATTAGAAGGTGACGGATGTTTCACAATAGTGAAAAAAAGTTCAATAATGTTTGATACAGAATTGCCGGAATTGACGTGCGGTGCAAGTGTGAAGTATTTGTGGCCAGAACGAGCTTTGCATAAAAAAATGTACACTGGGACCATAATTGCGATATCAAGTAAGTGTTTATGATGTGCTGCCATGACAATATGTATATATATAGATCTGTAAACTCTAAAAAAATTATTAACTATTATTTGAGAAGTATATGTATATTTTTTACAAATGAAATTTACAAAAATTAAACAGAATAAAAAACTGATATAATATATTGATATATTAAGACAAGTTAAAGTAAAATTAAAAACTAAAATAAAATTTTTAAAAATTAAAATTGAAATGAAGAAAATTAATAATTATTTTGACAATTTATTCTATTAAAAACATAATAAAAAAGTTGAATTGGATTTCTGTGTAATGTCAAAACAATAGGCAACGATATTTCAGCTTTATTTGCAAATTCTATACGGATTAAAAAAATGTTACCACATTTTTGCTATTTTATAAAATTTTGAATTGTATGAGTTCATTATTTGTATAAACTCATATATTATTAAATAAAAAAGTAAATTAATTAATAGTTTTATAATTTATTCAACTATTATTTTAGCTGATGAAAGTCAACTGTTTCAACTACAGGCCCAAAAAGTGAAAGAAGCGAAACGACCAAAAAAACGAAAATTACCAGAAGAGAAAATTGAAATGAATAAAGAAACTGAAAACGAAAAATTAGAGAAGGTAATAATAAATAATTAACCATTACAATAATAATAATAATAATAATAATAATAATAAGAAAATAATAAAATAATAAAATAGTAATAATAAAAAAATAACATAATATAAATAATAATAATCATAATAATTATTGTTATGAAGAGTAAAATAATAAAAAAATATTTTTTGATAACATTCTAGTTATTATAATAATGCAAACACTTTTTTACAGAAGAAGGAAAAATTACTTCGGAAAGAGGCCAACATAATAAGTGCAAAAGAATTACTATGGACTTTGAATGAATCCCACTCAGAATTAAGCCAATCTAATTTACACGATAAAATATCCAGAGCTTTGCGCATTTCGAGAAACTTAACGAAGATTTTAGAAGAAATAGAAAAAGTAATTATGAAATTTAATAAAATAACTTTAATATAATATGTATACGCGGAAAATCATGAGGATGAATAAATGTAAGGCTAATTAATAGAATATTCAATTTTGAACTTCATATTTTATTGGTTATTAATTTCAATATTAAATTATTTCAAATGAATTTATAGGAAACCAAAGATGATAAGGAAGCCACTTCTTCTTGTTCTTCAGATGTTAAGAAAGAAGAGAGCACAAACACTATATCATTGAAGAAAATCGTGACATCATCATATCCAGCAAAACAATTGGATTTAATTGTAATAATTTTATCCTATTCACTAAAATTTTGAATTTTGCACTTAATATATTATATATTTAATTGACAGCTGAATTAAAAATAATAAATTATTTTAATTGGTCGTGCAGGATATAGAAGATAATGATAAAGATGTCAGTACCCTCTTTTCTTCAAATGCTGAGAAAAAAGACAACACAAAATCCATAAAATCGAAGAAGATCCTGTCATCATCACCAGGAAAATCAATGGATTTAATTGTAATGATTAATACTCACTAATATTTTGAATTTTATACTTCATATCTTATATCTTTAATTGTCAGTTGAATTAAATAATAAAATATTTTAAATGGTCTAACAGGATATAGAAGATAAAGATGCGACTACCCCTATTTCTTCAATTGTTGAGATAGAAGACAACATGGAATCCATAAAATCGAAGAAGATCCTGATACCATCTCCAGGAAAATCAATGGATATAGGTTTAGTTGATTCAGAGATGCCATCAAATTCGTTTAATTTACCCTTAACAGCAGAGGAAGAGTCAATGTCATCAAAACCAACAACCTCGGCTACACCAGACAAATCTTTTCCCATTTCGACTCAATTGATGACAATTTTAAGTGATAAAAGAAATTATAACGAATCGTTAATGCTGGACAACAGTAACAAAGAAGATATTACTGGCGATATTAATTCCGCTGAAAAAGAGAAGGAAAACTCGAGTCATGATTTAGAAAAATCATCAACAAACAACCATCCAAATGAGAGTGTATTTGTCTTCACAAAAGATAACGCAGACGATAAGGTAAATTATTATTATAAGATTTTTATAATTTTGACATTTTATTAATAATAAAATGGTATAGCTTTTTAAATTATCAAAAAATACTAGTATTACTTCTTTATTGTAAATCATAAATTAGCAGCCAAAAACAATTTGGTTTAATGAAGTATAATTTTTGTGACATAGATTTGATTAAATCAACCAAACATTTGTTTAACCTTATGGTTGATCACATATCAACAAAAAATGTTACTGGCTTAAAATATATGTTCATTTGTAGAAAAATTGTCATTCTACAATTTGTCTAAACAATGTGATACATTTCTGTCTACAAGATGCTCAGTTTATATTATACATTAACGAATATAACAATAAAATAAATAAAATTAATAACATAATTTGTTTTAAATATAGGCAGTTTTACTACTCTCCGAAAGCGACGTATACATAAACAAGCAGGAATTGAGCAACATTAGAAGAAAAGCAACTTCTCAAACCAGTATGGCACGTATGTTGATGTGTGCCATCTTCAAAGAGGAACATTTGGCTATATGTAATCTCTCAGGAAGAGGAAAGCAGGAAAATAAAAAGCCCGGACTACCAGTCGCAGCGCTGAATGCAATATTAAGTAAGATTTTAAGTAAATTATTAGTTAATAAAACAATATATATTAACATTAAAAATAAAAATTTTATACATACAGAATCTAGGTATAAAACAAAAAGTTAATAATAATTGACTGTTTAACTATTCTTTTATGTATACTAGTATTTTTGAAAAAATTAAAATAATATTGCACATTATCTTTTCTGTATAAATGACAAAAATTTAAAAAACATTTCATAAATAATAATGAGATAAAATAGAGCTTCCATTATTGACAGTATTAAATTGTTATTGTTTTTTTCAGAGTATGCTCGTTTATATGCAAAAAGATCCAACTGGAAAATTGTCGAGGATCAAGCAGTTAAGGAAAGCATGAGGTCAAAACTTAAAGAATATAAAAAGAAAACAAACATTAATTTACCAAACAATGAAAACTAAATGGTGTTACTTAAAAAATCTTATTTTTCTCACAATTGTTGTAGCACAAATAAGTTAATTTTGTTTATTATCATTTGTTCCGTTCGATAAAAGCATTTATTAATATTATTAAACACATGTTAATTATTTTTCAATATTATAGTTGCTTTAAATAAAATAACTTAATAAATTACCTGGGCTTGTTGTTTCTTGTAAGTCGATATCTGATAAAATAAAGTTAACGTTAAGTAACCTAAAATTACAAAAACCTTTGACATTCTGGTGTTTGACAATTATTCAACTTCTTGGAATAAACTAAGTAAAAATTACTGAAACAATGCGTTTACAATGTGCAACTTCCGCTATTCAATGACAGCTTAATTGCGTTAATCTCGAAGAAACTGTCGAAAATCGTCTCATATACTCACTAATTATCTTTTTTATGTTAATCATCTGTCAACTGATGCAACTGATTGTAGATTCAACATGAATCTGCAATTTTCCTGAGTATTTTTATAAAAAAAGGATTTAAATATTTCTGAAAAATTACCGGAAAAATTACCGGTAGTTATTACCGGTAGTTATTTCGGTCAAAATTCCCGGTATTATTACCGGTAAAAACCTCCGGTAGTAGTTACTGGTTATTACTCCCTCAAAATTCCCGGGAATATTTCCACCTGGGTTATTTTATAATTTAATAAAGAGTCCTTTTCTCTATAAGTATCTGCTTTTATTCTTTCTTTTTAAATTATCCAACACTTTCGACTGATTTTTATGAAACTTTTTACTTTGTCAATTTTTAAAAAATAATTTGACACTTTCTCAAAAAAAGAGCTCTTTACCGTAAAGCGAAAATAAATAAAGAATTACCTAATTAAAATTTATTTTGTTTCGATATGATGTTTTTATAAGCCACAATCTTATTTCCACCATAAAAATTCACGGTGGGTTTTAAACTCATTTAACCCAAAGGTCCTGGCACCTGGGATTTTCTTCTTGGTTTCGATTCTGGAGTGTAAACACATGATTTTACAACAAAAATTAAAATAATCGCCGGAGCCGTTTTTGAGAACATCGATTTTTACTTTTAAAAAAACGAAAATTCAAATTTGCTTAAAAAATTTTTTATTTTAGAAAAAACTTTTTTTATATAAGTTACAGATAATAAAATAGGGAATATTTTTTATTCACGTCATTTTCTAATACAATCAATACTTTCCGAGATAATCGGAAATAATAACATTTTACATATTTTTATATCTAATTTGCTCAAAATTGCGGATACCTTCAATTTTCTTGTTGATTTTGATAGTATCATGTAAACATATGATTTTCCAATAAAATAGAAATATTTCCCCAAGCCTGTTTTGAGAATTGTCGATTTAAAAGTTTATTTTATAAAAAAGAAAATGTTTACGTGAAACAAAATTCATAGAAACTAGCGTCATATTCCTCGCTCGCTCGGAAAACACTTTACTTATTTATTTCCGCTTACATAAATTTTTATTATTATACATTATTAGGGGAGACTAGGTGCGGTTGTTACGCTGTGCAGTTGTTACAAATGGAATATCTTAGAAACAGTGAATTATAGAGGTGGGGTTCCTAAGGGAAAAATGTTTTTTTTATGTAAGAACTTGTTGTAATATGTTTAAAAATTATATGCAAGCTTTACAAGTAAAAAAATAGGCACATTGATTTTTAGAGGCCAAAAGTATATATTTCTCTGTCTGGTATGTTTTAAATAATTAATAGACCTTTATACTTAACAAAGTATATTTTTTAAATATCAATTCTATGAGGATTCAGCTTTAAAAAACTGCCTTGGTTATCCACATTTAATGTGTACTTTTTTAATAAAGTGTTTTATTGTAAATAATGTACCTGTTGTGGTAAAAAATGAGTGTGATTACATTTTTGACAAATATTTTACATTTCAAACAAATCTGCTGAATTTTAGAAAAAATTCTTTTGGCTTCTAAATACCAATATGCCTATTTTTTTACTTTTAAAGCTTGCATATAATTTTTAAACATATTACAAGTTCTTACATAAAAAAAAAACATTTTTCCCTTAGGAACCCCACCTCTATAATTCACTGTTTCCAAGATATTCCATTTGTAACAACTGCACAGCGTAACAACCGCACCTAGTCTCCCCTAATAATGTATAATAATAAAAGTTTATGTAAGTGGAAATAAATAAGTACAGTGTCTTCCGAGCGAGCGAGGAATATGACGCTAGTTTCTATGAATTTTGTTTCACGTAAACATTTTGTTTTTCATAAAATAAACTTTTAAATCGACAGTTCTCATAACAGGCTTGGGGAAATATTTCTATTTTATTGGAAAATCATATGTTTACATGATACTTTCAAAATCAACAAGAAAATTGAAGGTACCTGCAATTTTGAGCCAATTAGATTTAAAAATATGTAAAATGTTATTTTTTTTCGATTATCTCGGAAAGTGTTGATTGTATTAGAAAATGACCTGAATAAAAAATATTCCCTATTTTATTATCTGTAACTTTTATAAAAAAAGTTTTTTCTAAAATAAAAAATTTTTTAAGCAAATTTGAATTTTCGTTTTCTTTAAAAGTAAAAATCGATGTTCTCAAAAACGGCTCCGGCGATTATTTTAATTTTTGTTGTAAAATCATGTGTTTACACTCCAGAATCGAAAGCAAGAAGAAAATCCCAGGTGCCAGGACCTTTGGGTTAAATGAGTTTAAAACCCACCGTGAATTGAGAGCTGAATGTGACTTGTGAAAGAAAGTCTCCAGAAATTTTGTGAAGGTTGCCTACGTAAAAGACTAACAACATCAAAAAACTAGAAATTCAATTTGTCAAGTAATTTAAACGATATTTTGTAATAATGAAAGTTAAATATGTTGTTAGTCTTTTACGTAGGCAACCTTCACAAAATTTCTGTTTTAGAATAGAAAATTTATGAGCGATAAATTTCTTTTATTATCTTATATAATTGAGGAATAAAAAAACATAATTACATTAATTATTTTTATACAAAGGATTAAAATAAATAAATTTTTATAGACTAGAAAACATGATTACTAATAATTTAACCAATATATAAGGAAAAAAATAATACATATTTTTACGGTTTTTTAATTAATAAATAATTTTTAATTTTATATAATTTTCCAATTACTAATTAATTAATTTTTACATATAATAATACAAAAAAATTCAATTTTTATAAATAATTTAATTTTTCAAAATTCTGTATATTTGTCATTTTTATTATTTTTATTAATTACAATTCAATAAATTGTACCTCTAGAGGTACTAATTAGCAATTTTTATTTTTTATCTCTTTAAAAAATTATTTTAATGAATAACAAAATTAAAAAAAAATGTTTTTCATATTTTTCGTTTTAATTCAACATATTTTATATTATGTATATTATTATAAACAAAACCCCATTTATTTGTATTAATTATATTAGTTTTTACTACTGCAAAACGTTATTTTCATAATTTTCAACAAAATAAAACTTACTGCCCTGTATTATGATACTGTTATGCCTTTACGTAGGCAACCCCGCCTTACTCCACCGTCTGTTGTGCGGCCATTTTTTCCCCATATCAAGCCAACTACATCTATAAATTGTCATCGTAATAACCATATTGTGGCTCGTAGAAACATCGTATCGAGACAAAGTAAATTTTTACTAATTCTTTATTTAATTTTATTTTAGGGTAAAGAGCCCTTTTTTTGATTAAGTTCTTTGTTTTTTTTTAAAAGTAATCAAAGTGGAAAATTACACGAAACATACTGGACAGTGGGGGAGAGTGGGTTGGCAACACTTGACAGTTCCCGACCTCCAACGCCGTTTACCCGAATCAATTAAATAATGCCTATTTTGACATTATTTATTATTTTTACATCATACTAGAACAAACTCTGCGCGCTACGCGCGCCCATTTAATTTTTTTAACTATAAACTTTTATGCTACAAATTAAATTTTATACCAATACCACAACATAATTTTAAATTTTAAACATTTTTTCAGGTATTTGATTATTTTTATAAAATATAATAAACTCATTCAGAGTAATTCAACTAATTTCAAGAATATCAATATTCGTCACAAGAATTCTTTTTTTTCAAAAGTAATAAAATTTTTTAAAGAAATTCAATTATTCTTAAAAAATTTTATTCTTAAAAAAATTTACGAATATCTCGTCAAGAATTCAGTTATCAATTATATTCAAAATGTTTTAACAATTAAAAATTGTTCAATAATTACTATTTTTATAAAATCTATCAAATAATTTTACAAAAACATTTAATTATTTTCATAAATAATAAAATAAAATTTTATTTATGAATACAATTATTGTCATCGCAAAATTTCAAATTTTTTTAATACAATTTTAAATAAATTCTTCGAAAATTGTAATAACTATTCTTCATAATTTTATTGATACTTGCCGAAAGAAGTTAATTTTAAGAAACATTCAATTTATATTTAATTAAATAATAAAATTCGTTACAATAATCTATTATTTATTTACTTATTTATTATATATTATATTTATTATTTATTTTAAAAAATAACTTTTAATTCGTCGCAGAAATTCAATTAGGTATTTTGATAAATAACGAAATTTGTAACAAGAATTCAATTGTTTGAATAGTAATAAAATGCTTGAAAGAAATTATTTTCAAGTTTTTAAAAATTCTCGTCAAGAATTAAATTATGTTTATAAATAGGTCGTGAAACTTTTTCCAGTATTCAATTATTGTAAAAAATTTAAATAAAAATCTTGGCAAAATTTTAATTATTTAAAAAAAATTTAATAAAATTCTTCGCAGATAAACCAAAGGCCACAAAAACATTATCTGAATAATAATAATAATAATAATAATAATAAAAAATTAAAATAAATTTAATTATTATAATTTAAAAAACATAAAATATTTAAAAACAAAAAATTCTTATTTCTATTAATCAATAATAAATAAATATTTATTGTCTTTAAAAAAAAAATTCAAAGGAGTATAAGACAAGACGACCCAAATAACGTGACATCTTTTGTGAACGTTTCCCCTTATTAACAAAAATTAATGGAAAATTATAAATTAGAATATTTTAAAAATATTTCTGAAGCTAACATTGTAAAAAATCAAAATTAAAAATGTTATATTTATTTTACAATCAAAAATTAAATATCTATTTCTATGAATTAAAGAAAAATGCGATAATAAATTATTAATAGAGAAATCTTAATCATTAAAAATGTTATCTTATTTTTTGATGAATTTTTAGAAATAAAAACTAATTTATTTATATTCTATTATCTCCAATATATTAATTTGTGAAAATATTTTTAAAATTTTTTATTACAATTAATTTAAAAGAACATAGATTATATTTATTTTTCTTCTTATTTAAACTTTAGTAAGATTTCTTTTTTATGCATTTTATAAATTTATAACAATTTTTTTTTTAATTTTAAAAAATTGTAACTTAGATTCTACATTTTTTAATTAATTAAATTATAGTTTTAGAATATATCAGTAAATAATTTAATTATCCAAAATTGTTAATATTTTGTTTAAACTTTGTACATTGTTTTTTTTATTAAAATAATTTAATTTTATTATTATTACATATTATTAATTACTGAATTTATCCAATGTTTTATTTTATAAATAAAGAATTATTGTAAAAATTGTGTGGATTACATTTGCATTATTTAAAGAGTAGTTAATTTTTCTTTATTATTTTGACATGTTTACATACGTCAAATCACTTGAAATTATCCTTTTGACATAAAAATATTTCATGTAAAAATCAAAAGAAATCAGCTAGTATTCAAACGATTTTCTTCTTTCCAATAAACTTCTAACCTTTTTGTATTAAAAAGATTCCTTTTACAATAAAATTATTACTACTAATGGTTAAAAGACATGATTTAAAAGAAAATTAGTTTTAAAGTTAATAGATTATTTCCCTATTGAAAAGACCCACGTGGGATCCTACATAGGATCTTATGTAGATTCCTTCATAAAAACCTATACGAAATCCTAGGTCCTACGTAAGAATCTACATAGGAACCTATTATAAAGCACATGTGAATTTGGGATAGGATTTGAGGTATGATTTCATGTGGGAAATGTACAATTTTGTTCTTATATAAAAACCTATGTGGATTCCTACATTATTTCTTATAATTTTTCTGGCAATTTATTTTTGTCAATTCCCTATGTCAATTTCCTATATTATTTCCCATGTCAAATCTCATAAAATTTCTGACATAAATTCCTAAAAAAATTTTAATTAAAATTCTCCCATATCAAATCCTATGTATAATATTATATGAAATCTTTCAAAATACCTCATTTGAAATCCGATGTGGAATCCAATTTCGCCTTATTGAAAACACCTACATGGGATCCTACATAGGATCTTACGTGGGTTCTTATACAAAAACCTGTATAAAATCCCACGTAAGATCCTATGTAGGATCCCATTTTAAAGCACATGGGTATTTGGGATAGGATTTGGAGTAGGAATTCATGTGGGAATTTAAGTCCACATGGATTCCACATGGATTCCACATAGGAATCCACATAGGAATTCACATAGGAATCCACATGGATTCCTATGTGAGAACACATATAGGATCCTATAGTCAATTTTACCTTTTAATTTTTGCCTCTCACGATAACTTTTTTGAATTTCTGACCTACTTTGTTTAAGTGTTGTTGATACAATATTTCCTTCATTTATTTTATTTATTTCTGTCGGAAAAGAAATGGAAGTGTGTGCCTTCTCTGAATAATTTGCATTATCAATTTTACGTTTTAATTTTTGCCTCTCACGATAACTTTTTTGAATTTCAGCCCTACTTTGTTTAAGTGTTGTTGATGCAATATTTCCTTCATTTATTTTATTTATTATGCTCGGGAAAGACATTTCTTTCTTAATAGAGTTTTTAGAAAAGTTTGATTCTCCATACAGAAGTTGAATATCATTTTTATTTAAAAGGCAATTCCAGTCATAAGCAACTATGCAAGATCTACTATTAGAAAGTTGTACAGAGGGAAATTTACATAAACTATTGTTTTCGAACATTAGCATTAAATGATTTCTCATATTACAATAATAGTAATTGACAGAGTGGGGCATAATATTGAAAAACAACGATGTTGCGAATGCTATTGTAGGCCTGTGCGGTTATTGAATTCTGTAACCGGTTTCCGGTTATTGAAATAACCGGTTATAAACCCGGTTAACTGGTTACAGATAAATAACCGGTTATTCGGTTATAACCGGTTTTAACCATATAACCGATTAACCGGTCCTTCGGTTATTATGAAATAACCGATTAACCGTTTATTCGGTTATTATAAAATAACCGGTTAACCGTTTTTTCGGTTCTTTTGAAGTAACGAGTTACACGGTTTTCCGATTATTTTGAAATTATAGGGAAAGAGAATTATTATTTTTATTTGTGTAGAAAAAATTGTTTCTTAAACATCTAATTTGCAAAACGGAAGGCAAAATTTTCAAATCTAAATTTAAATATTTTAATAGTTTCTTAGATTTTTTAATGTAATTTTTAAAAAGTGAATTTTTCTTTAAGGGGACCGTACACCACTTTTGCGTGTTTTTTCAATATTTACTTATTCATAGTAAAATGTATTGAAACACTGGGCTCTTTTCACACATATTAACACACATATTGAGGATTAAGAAAAAAATATTTTTTTATTTAGTCTGCCCTTCATGGCGACAAAATGACGGCTGAAGTGATTGTCCGGAAAAAACTGGTTGACACGATATCTCTGCTTCAAAACGTCGGAAACAAAAAATCAAAAGAATTTCTTAAAATATATGTCAGTGGCTATGGCCTGAACCACAACCAACATTCTACATCCATTTTTAACCCATTTTTTTACCGTTTTAGGGGTGGAAAAGGGGTAAAAAAAATTTAAACCGACGCCATTTTCTTATTTTTTATTCAAATTCATTTTTTTCGGTTTACTGACATATATTTTAAGAAATTCTTTTGATTTTTTGTTTCCGACATTTTGAAGCAGAGATATCGTGTCAACCAGTTTTTTCCGGACAATCACTTCAGCCGTCATTTTGTCGCCATGAAGGGCAGACTAAATAAAAAAATATTTTTTTCATAACGCGGTGCAAAAAAGGGCACTTTTTTGCACCTTGTTATGAAAAATATCGTTCGTAATTAGTGCTAGCAGTTGCCAATTTTTGAACGAGCACTTTTTTTGGAACAAACTGTAGGCGAAGCTTCGCTTCGCCTACAGTTTGTTCCTAAAAAAGTGCTCATTCAAAAATTGACAACTGCTCGCACTCGTTACGAAATATACTATTTCCTAATCCTCAATATGTATGTTAATATGTGTGAAAAGAGCCCAGTGTTTCGATACATTTTACTATGAAAAAATAAATGTTGAAAAAACACGCAAAAGTGGTGTACGGTCCCCTTAAGCACATAGAGTTTAATTGCACACACTAATTTTATGTTTTTTGAAAATAGAAAATGAATAAACAATCGGTTATTCTAAAATAACCGGTTATTCCAGGTTATTCTAAAATAACCGGTTATTTCAAAATAACCGGTTATTCCAAAATAACCGGTTATTCCTAAATAACCGGTTATTCCTAAATAACCGGTTATTCCTAAATAACCGAAAAAAGGTTAACCGTTTGCTCAAAAATTTTATAACCGTTTAACCGGTTATGACAATAACCGGTTTTATAACCAGTTAACCGGTTAACCGCACAGGCCTATGCTATTGCATATACTCCACAAGAAAGACTGTATTCTGGTTGTTGATCAACAGTTGTGAAAACTACTGGTGGTTCAAAGGGATATAATCTAATTAAATAATCTCTTTGATCATGATTTAAATATTTTTTATTAAGGCTATCAAAAATGTAAAGGCTTATTCCATCATAATAAGTACAAATCCAATGACCGGATTTATAAGATCCACTAAAAAGTATTTGAATGTGCTGCTTACTTTTCTCGACTGGAACTATCAAATCAAGTGTTTGTAAACACAAAGTATTTTGCATATTATAAAAAAAATTTGATTGTCTTTCCAATAGCTTTTGAAATTCATACATATGATCATTATTTAGCATTGCTCCTTCAGTGACAATAATACTTAAATCATGAGTAGTCAAATTAACACTTTCTCCTTTGTTAGACATTGTTCTTTTATTTTATAAAATTTACTTATATCAAGGAATTAAAAATTTAAAAATAGTAATATTACATTAGAATTTTAAGATCAAGTTTTATACATTTAATTATAAATTTTTTAATTTCCTTTTAGTCAATGTTATTACTAAATTTTGCCTCTTATAGACAATAAAAACAAATTTACAATTCTCTCCTTATTCAAAACTTTTCCAATATAATCAATGTCCAATTTTGTCTTTCATCCAAAACTAATTTCCAATTTTGTCTCTTATCAAATATAATCAATTTCCAATTTTGCCTTTTATCCAATATAACCAATTTCCAATTTTGCTTTTTATCGAATATAACCAATTTCCAATTTTGACTTTTATCCAATATAACCAATTTCCAATTTTGCCTTTTATCTAATATAACCAATTTCCTATTTTGCAATTTAACCAATATAACCAATTTCCAGCTTTTGTATCCAATATAACCAATTTCTAATTTAACCAATATAACCAATTACCAGCTTTTGTATCCAATATAACCAATTTTCAATTTTGCCTTTAATCCAATATAACCAAATTCCAATTTTGCTTTTTATCGAATATAACCAATTTCCAGCTTTTTTTATCCAATATAACCAATTTCCAATTTTTATCCAATATAACCAATTTCCTATTTTGCAATTTAACCAATATAACCAATTTCCAGCTTTTGTATCCAATAAAACCAATTTCCAATTTAACCAATATAACTAATTTCCAGCTTTTGTATCCAATATAACCAATTTCCAATTTTGCCTTTTATCCAATATAACCAATTTCCTATTTTGCAATTTAACCAATATAACCAATTTCCAGGTTTGTATCCAATATAACCAATTCCAATTTTGCAATTTAACCAATATAACCAATTTCCAGCTTTTGTATCCAATTATAGATGATTTATAAATTATAACAAATTTTTATAAACTTATTAATAAACATAAAAAATTAACTTTATTAAAACTAAACACAACTCAATTTAATTATTTAAATAAATAATGATTGAAAGAAATTTACAAACAGTATGTTTATGTAATTTTATTATTAATTTACTATTCACTTATTATCACTAATTATATTCACTAATACTTACTATTCACTAATTCACGAAGTATTCACACTTATAATTCACTTATTTATTTAACTTTATATTCACTCACATATAGTGAGTGAATTCACCAGGAATTATAAATTTTTTTTTAACTTAATTTTTTCGTTGAAGACACGTAGAACGTGCCCCAAGGAAAATAATCGACGATATGATTTTGAAATTAAATTTTCGTTCTTATATTTAAGAACGTGGTGGTAAGCCCTAAGCGTGAGTGTCCTCTTCGCACTCGTAGATTGATTCTGAGGCCAATATATATATATATACCTGTATTAGACCCTACGAAGGATTACCACAAACAATACGAACCCTTGAACAATAGCCTTTGTAAATGAGGGACCCAGGTAACGGCTACCTTTCTTTCTTTCTCTAAAGGAAATATAAATAGGAATGTCTCTCTTTACCTAATTTGCATATCTGCTGATTTCATATAAGGATTTCACTAAATATTTGCATTATTTTGCCTCAAACCAAACTCTGACCAAACTTGGTCAGAGTTCGGTTTACCAAACCCGCCAGGGTGGTGACCAGAATTTCTGGCCAATGACTTGTCAGAATTAATGATCAGAAATCATGACCAGATAAACTATTTACTCACTTGTCAGAGACTTGACAGCTTATCTTGTCAAGTAAAACTCGCTATCAAATCGAAAGAATATATATAATAACGAACAAAATATGTAGTTAAAATTGTGAAAAATCGAAACTTTGGTAACATGAAAGTGAAACGATCATATCTTTTAAATCAAAAATACAAAAAATTTTATATTAATTAGTAGAAAATCATATTTTGAAATGCATGTATTTAAAATGCATTCTGAAATGCATGTTATTTAACCCTTAAAGCGCACACTTATTAATCCATCCTTAAACCGCACACTGGGTGTGCGAAAACCGGGGGACTTTAAAGTGTGTTCTCCAAGCTGGAATAGGATATTATCTTTTAGAAAAATTATCTTGTGTAGTTCAGTACATCTATTTTGAAGATTTTGAAAAATACGGGATATCCATAGTTAAGGTTGCTGCATCCATATTCTATGGCTGGCTGTATATTGTTGGATCAGCAAAAGATCTATGGTTGGGTGATCCATAGTAATGGAAATGGGAAACAAAAAAATTTGAATCAC
This sequence comes from Leptopilina syphax, assembly GCA_032872505.1. Classification (NCBI taxonomy): domain Eukaryota; kingdom Metazoa; phylum Arthropoda; class Insecta; order Hymenoptera; family Figitidae; genus Leptopilina; species Leptopilina syphax. Next base: position 38,502,132 of record CM065468.1, on the reverse strand, counting down.
TTAATTAGTTAAATTCAATGTCATTTGAGATATTTTATACACATTTTTGTTAATTAATACACACTACTTATTGGATAACCGCATTTCTCCTTAGGGAAAAAAACATTGGGAAAAAAGTTTGAAACCAACAAAAATTGTTTATTTAGACATTTTGCATATATGCATGATCAAAGTTTTCTTCATATGAAAAAGTTAAACTTTTTCAAAACTGATTCGATTTAAATCAATAATGCCCAGTAAAAAAAAAAGTATTGTAAGAGAGCGAATAGCATTGGCGGTGAGTTTCTGCCAATACGTTTTCGCGTGAAAACCGTATTGGGGGCATTCTTCCAATCCTGCTTTTTTACCGTCAATCCCGTCCTCTTGAATTTTTCAATTTCACGTTTATTGACTCGATTTGGCATTTTAATAAAAAAGACTGATTGATTTAATGTGTAAAAATGCTGATAACGAACAGGAAATATAAAATTTTGTTAAAATGTAAATAAATGAAATGTGACAAACTGTTGGTCTATTACCATATGATTTAGGGTATTTTCTAGATAAGCGCTATGACTTATACTCACAGCGCCCCTAGTGCGAACGTCGAAAGCTCCCTAAATCATGTGGTAATAGCAAGGTAATAGATCAACAATACACACTCAAGTCGAGTCAATGAACGTGAAATCGAAAGATTCAAGAGGACAGTAATGACGGTGAAAAAGCAGGATTGGAAGAATGCCCCCAATACGGTTTTCACGCGAAAACGTATTGGCAGAAACTCACCGCCATTGCTATTCGCTCTCTTCCAATACTTTTTTTTACTGGGTGGCTTATTTTTTCAGAAAATGATTCTTTATAACTTGACCGTTCAGATTTATAAACAATTACACGTTTTTAAAAGTATGCTTCTTTGTTTAAAAAAAATTTTGCATTTTTTTACACAAAGAAGCATACTTTTAAAACTGTGTATTTGTTTATAAATCTGAACGGTCAAGTTATAGAGAATTATTTTCTGAAGAAAATAAGCCATCATTGATTTAAATCGAATCAGTTTTAAAAAGGTTTAACCTTTTGATATGAAGAAAACTTTGATCATATGCAAAATGTCTAAATAAACAATTTTTGTAGGTTTCAATATTTTTTTCTTAAAAAAAATTGATATTTGTTTTTCCAGAAGATACGAATAAACATAATATTAAAAATTCTTTAATGTCAATTCAATATTTTTTCTGAAGGTCTGCATACCTGTAAACAACCTCCATAAGAAGACAAAAGACATTTTTTTAATTCGCATTATATTAAATAATAATATTTAACGAATAAATAATCATTTTCGCTCTTTATATTGGTGAAATGGCTAATTTTTCTTTTATAATTAAAAATTGTTTTGAAAAATGACATTTTGAGATGATAGTAAAATTATAAGTTTGATGATGCGATGATGAAATAAATATCCCTTAATTAATGGTTTGAAAATGCATGTAAATATAATTGCATTTTAAATTTGAATACGTTTTATTTGACTGACAAATAGAGATTCAATGATTGATTATCGTATCGGTTATTGAAACACAGAATTGATTATATTTCATAAACGGAATTGATTATCAGTCAATATAATAACTGTTCGAAATTTAGGTTTCTGAAATAATTATTTGACTTTCTCTTGTTCATAAGAAAACGATTATATTTCTTTACTCGATTTTAATTTATTTTAAGTATTAAAAAAAAATATTTTTTCTATAATAAGGATACGTGTATCAATCACTGCTCAATAATTGATACATTTTCAGTAAACACATGTTCCCTAAGTAGAGTTATCAAGTTAATCTTCAAGTACATCCTAGGTAGAAATTTGCTAAGTATTACTTGATTCCTTCCAGACGGAAAAAAATTTCTTATGAAAAACACAAGGTCTTTTGTAGAATATACGAATAGGTTAAGTTGTGCTTTATACAGGCGAGTTTAGTGTTTCTAACAAGCTGGTTTGGGCGTAGCACAAACCAATCTGTAATAGCACCAAGGAATCCTACAGTTCGTCTGCTGCAGTTTGTGACACATACAGTTTGGTTTGTGTATTTCCCAAACTCTGCCGTTTGTGGATACTACAACCGTGGCTCATAGATGGCGCAGGAAATCCTGTAAATTTTACAAGAAATTTTTTTCCGTGCAGTAGCAGTAGAGTCGAAAGCGAGTTCTACTTGCGAAGACAATGTGGCCAGTCCTGAATACTTATTAAATTTTTTTTAACATCTTGCTATAAGTGATTGACTACACGGAGCAAAAAATGGAAAGTTTCTGTTATTTAATTTAAATTTTACGACTTTTGAGTAAGCGAGTTGAAATTGATTGTAAGAATTTGATTTGACCCTCATATTTGTTTAACATTTTGATCTTTCTACTTTGTTTTTGTAGTTTTGGTTGTCTTTTCTGGTCGGTTAAAATTAAAGAGTAAATAACATTGTATGTTAATAGTATAGAGTATCATATGTTAAATATGTATATTAAATTTTATTTAAGAGAAATGGATCAGTTTGTTACTCGCGGTATTCTATTCTAAATACCCCTCCCTTCTCACAAAAAATTTCCATACATGAAAAAGATTGTTTGCGCCGTCCCTGGTTGCAAGAGTCTAATACCGAAAAAGCATAGGATTCTTGCAATCGCAGTATGCTGTCTTGCAGTCATAGTATTATATACTAACATTTTATACTTTTAAAATACAAAGCCAGATACAAAGCATTTATATGCTATAAACGATTGATTTTTCTCTCCGTGTACACAGAAAAAACTTAGTCTCAAAATGAGTAGCGTACGATACTCAAAATGAGTTGCAACAAAAATGAGACTCCTTGTCTCATTTTGAGCTTAGATAAAAATTACTCATGATGAGACCAATCATATTCATTATCCTTTCTAAAAAAAGACATGGGATAAAAGAATCGAATGCACTCGAAAGTGTAACTCGAAAAGTATCGAAAAGATTAAGCATCGGTAATTTGAATAGAAGGGCGAACTCATGTTTCCAAATGAAATTGTAGTAAATTAAAAATTCACATATACTTAAGAGATGGAGCTGCAGTCTGAAATATTATTCTTTTACTACTAAATAAATATCCTTTCTAAAAAAAGACATGGGATAAAAGAATCGAATGCACTCGAAAGTGTAACTCGAAAAGTATCGAAAAGATTAAGCATCGGTAATTTGAATAGAAGGGCGAACTCATGTTTCCAAATGAAATTGTAGTAAATTAAAAATTCACATATACTTAAGAGATGGAGCTGCAGTCTGAAATATTATTCTTTTACTACTAAATAAATAATAATATAAATAGTAAATAACATATAATTTGTAATTAAAAATATAATTAAATTAATAGAAAATTTTACACTTAAGCAAAAAAATATTTTAAGTAAAATAGAATTTTATTTTAAAAATTATTAAATTGAAAAAATTAACATTAAAACTTTTAAAAATTGAACAAAAATGAACATGGAATAGAAGCAACGAAGACGGCCGAAGGCCGTCTGAGGCGCTAGTGAGTATAAAAGATACGTGGAAATTTTCATCAAATAATGAATAACCCAATAAAAATATAAAATATATTAATTAACTGTGCGTAAATGACGTAAAAAATATTATGTAATATTCATTTCACATATATTTTGCCTACAATTTTTCAATAAAGGCAAGCAAATTTTTAGGTTATAAATGTTTGTTGACATACCAGCAGGCCTGCATACCTGCCATTAGAGATGCGAAAAGGTAATATTACCTGGAGAACGGGAACGAGAACGAGAATATAACCGAGAATATAACCGACCAAAATTCTCCAAGAGAATTTATGAGAATTTTTGTGCTTGTGTACGAAACATAGTTTCTATCGTTTCTATAGTTTAACTGGTATATCTGATTGGATAATTCGTTGGTGTACCACACTTTTGTGTGCTATTTTTATATGATTAGTATTATAATTATTAGTATTAATTAATAATAATTACTTTTAAAAGATATTAAACTGTTCGATTGAAATAGAACTTAAGATATGATTACAATATTCTTACAATAAGAAAACTAATACGAAAATGTGATCCAGACATAACCTAAAAATCTAAATTTATCAATTATATCTTAAAAACATTATTTATTTCATTCAAATTACTTTAAGTAGTTTATACGTCAATTTAACATTTATTTTATACAATACTAGCTGTCGTACCCGTCTTCGACGGGTTTTAGTTTCTACCAATATATTTAAGTTTCTACCAATCTGGAAAATCAGGAAATAGCTAGGGAATTTAATTTGACCGGAAAAAAATAATAATTAGTTACCATTATAGCTATTTTAGTAGGAAAATATTTCTATTTGAATCAGTGATTGACTTTTTGTTATCAAATTAGTTATTTTAACCAATTCAAATGCAGAGAACAATATTTATCAATTTGTAGTACTTTAATTAATGTATTAAAAAAATTAAATTTTCCATACAGTTTTTGGAGTTATAGTAGAGTCTAATTGGAACTAATTGTATCGCAAGTAGACCCTACGTTACGACTGCTAAAACCTAACATAAGACCTAAATTTTAGGCTGAAAGTAGGGCTTAAATTTTGACTCGGGTCTGTTTTCATAAATATTATACATCAATAAAAATTGAAGTAAAAAGCAATTTTTTAAAAGCGAATTAATATAATGAAACTTTTTCTTAATTTGATAGGAAAATTCCCGGTTCGGCATATTCCCAGCTTTTTACAGTTTTTCCCGTTTGGTAGATACCCAGTTAAATGTATTAGTATAAACAGAAAACTGTACGACAGCAAGTAATACAATCTATATTTATATGAACTTAAGAAACAGTATTTTCATAAAATAAGTAAATTTTTATAGCCATTTGTAGATTTATTTATGGATAAAATCAAGTAAATTTAAATTTGACAAAAAAGAGATAAACCGTGAAAAGTTTGGACAAAGCAGGGAATTTTGTTAAACAAAAATAGACACCGTGTTAACTTTTGTCTTTACATTGCTCAAAACATCTCTTAAAGTTAAATCTAGAGTTAAAATGAAAAAACGTTTTAACATGTAAGTTTTTGCCTAGTGGCATAATATGCTTGTATTGTATCACAGGTGACTTACAATTCTTGACATCCTGCGAAATCATTTTAATCATAAAAAATTTCCATTTTCAATATTTCTGAACTTCTTGAAAATATTAGATTGATTTGATAAATAATTTTGAATTGCACTATTTTGACATCAAAATATTAATCAGAGACTCCAAAAATACTACTGAATTATACTTCATATAGTAATTAGTATCGATTTTTTGATATATTGAAAATTTTTTTATATTTCTTGTAGGATAGTATTTTTTGCAAAATTATGATAAAATCTGACTAAATTACATATAATATTCATTTTTAGAAAGTTTAAAAGCTATCCATTAAAAATTGTGAAATTTGGAAATTTTCCATTTTTCAAGTTTTTGAAAATATTTTTATACTTACATCTTAGTTGTAGAATAGTATTTTTTGAAAAATTATGCTAAAATGTGACCAAATAACATGTAATACTCAAATATAGAAAGTTTAAAAGCAATCCATAAAAAAATGTAAAATTTTGAAATTTTCGATTTTTTGAAAACATTTTTATACTTACATATTAGTTATAGGACTTTATTTTTTGCAAAGTTATGCTATAATGTGACTAAATAACATATAATACTCAAGTATATAAACTTCAAAAGCAATCCATGAAAAATAAAAAATTTTGAAATTTTCGATTTTTTGAATTTTTTGAAAAAATTGAATATCTCCCGTTCTAATTAATATTTTTTAAATCTGTAAATTTATAAACCTTCCTTGGGTCAATACCTAATAACCTACCAAGTTGGACTTAAATCGATTCACATGTTTTTGTGTGATTGGGGTACAAAGTTTTTGTGACAGACAAACATACATACATACATACATACATACATACACTGGGGTCAAAAAGTTTCAGTACATTTGTACTAATTATTGTTAAGTGCTCGCTTCACTTAAAATTCAAATATTTCTGTAAAAATAGATGTAAGAGCTATCAAAGTAAGATCATTTTAAAGTTCAATAAATTTAGAGTCAAGTAGGATAAGATATAACCAATTTAATAGTGTAAATATTAAAAATATAATTCTTTAAAGTTAGAGATTTTTTGTAAAAATTGCGATTTTGAAATCTGTAATTCAAGCGTACGCCAATTGAAGAAAAATTTTTTTTAAGTTTTGATAGTTGCACAATAAAAAGTACAAATTTCATTCTTTAATTCTAGACCAAAATAATTCACATATATTAAGTATTTGCTTCAAATTCTATAAAAATAATATCTCTTGCTCTAAATTTTTCGAAGAATATAAATTGCGAATTCGTCGTTTTCATTCACTTGTTCTATCAAATAACCACACTTTTGAAAAATATAGAACCTCTTCATCTTAGAAAATTTAAGATATTTACATGAAATTTATCTCTCTTCTTATTGTTTTACAAATTTTAACTCTATCATTATTCCTTATTTTCCTTCTAGGTGACTATTTTTTTATTTTACAATAACAAAAAGGTGCATATTTTTCAAAAGTGTGGTTAATTGATAAAACAAGTGAACGGAAACGACGAATTTGCAATTAATATTCTTTGAAAAATTTCGAGAGCAAGGGAAGTTATTTTTATAGAATTTGAAAAAATTACTTAATATTTGTGAATTATTTTGGTCTAGAATTAAAGAATGGAATTTATACTTGATATTGTGCAACTGTCAAATCTTAAAAAAAAATTTTGTTCAATTGGCGTACGCTTGAATTCCAAATTTCAAAATCGCAATTTTCACAAAAAATCTCTAACTTTAAAGAATTATATTTTTAATATTTACACTATCAAATTGGTTATGTCTTAGCCTATTTGACTCTAAATTTATTGAACTTCAAAATGATCCTAGTTTGATATCTCTAACACCAATTTTTACAGAAATATTTAAATTTGAAGTAAAGCGAGCATTTTAAAGTTATCAGTACAAATGTACTGAAACTTTTTGACCCCAGTGTACATACATACATTAAATTTTTTAAGAACATTTTTGGAATCTCTGATGTCCATAATAACCAATCATGTTAACATTTTGAAGTTTTAAGCAATGTACAGACAGACATCTGATTTTATTAATAAGGATTATTGAAATTATATTGGTTTTTTTCAGTTGCACGGGAACATAGGTTTTTTATTTTCAAAAACATTAAGTTACACTGAGAGAAGACCGATACGTAATAGTTCCCGCTAGACGTCGCTATGAGCTACTCTGCTTGTCGTGTTTGAGTTGTTCCGAATCGGGTGCTGAGACTCCCCGATCCAGTCAAACATTGTTCTCGCATGTGAGAAAACAACTGGTGGCAAACACTGAAAGTTCTGCGTAATCTCGCTTCAGGACGTTCCACGTTTCGCATCGGGGCTTGAGACATCCCGATTCGAGGGTTCACATAAAAACATTCAAAAGTACAACTCAAGGCTCGCACGGGACGTATTAGTTCCCGGACTTCTCTCAGTGTATTTATTTATTCTAACGAAATTATATTGTTACGGAATTATTTATTTTATTTATTAATATTATGTAATGTTAATTATTTCATTAATTATTTTATCAATTTTAATTTATACAATTTTTTTATTTTAAAACAGATAAGTGCACGCATGCATTTCAATGTAGAGAAAATTCTCTTAAATTCTCCGGAAGGAGAATATTCTCGGTCATATTCTCGAGAATATAACCGGATTTTAAATTACCGATAATTTTGCATCTCTACCTGCCATTAGTGCCAATCTGATTTCACACAACTTACTTCAATTAAATGGCGTTAAGTTTGAAAATTTATTCATCCTGTTATGTGTAATTTACTTTAATTAAGTTAATTTTTAATTAATAAATTGATTTTTAAATAAAAAGACATTAAAATATTTTCAAATTAATCAAAATTAATATTTTTCACAGTAAATATATATAAAATATCACAAAATGACAAAACTGCAAATGTTACCAACCCAACATTTTGAAAATGTTTATTGACAGGTAATACTCATTTTGAGCAACTTGAAGTTATAGTAATTTGTTCAAATTGAGTAGTACTCACACTGAAAAAAAAATCAATAGAATTTGCTTTTTCCTAAAGCAATTTTTGCCTTAGTAAAAAAGCAATGCAGGTAAAGCAATTGTTTCTTTAAAAAAAGGCAATTTTTGCCTTAGTAACTAAGGTTAATATCACATGTTATTTATCAATAAAATGTTACATATGAGGCATTCCATTTCAAAACGACCCCCTTCGTAAACAATAGCCAATGTAAGACAATTTTTAAATGAATATTTCTTCCATTCTATAGAACCAAATTACTTTTTATATTAGTGATTTCGAAAGTAGAATTTCTGAACTTTCTGATAATAAAAAAATATATTTTTTTTAATAATTTAATTTAAATAGAAAATTGAGTTTAAAAGTTAAACTTTGAAAAATCTCAAAACACGTTACCTCCGATTTTAATAAAATTCATATCAAACGAAAGCTTGAATATTCTTCTTTTTATTTATCAAACGATAATAATGGACATTTCAGTGGCTTTTGAGAAAATAATTAAATTTTACAAACATTTCGAAGGTTATATTGAGAAAACCATTTATTAAGTATAGGGCGGCATTTGTTTTTCTCAATTTATGCTAATAACCTTCTAAATGTCTGTAAAATTTAATTATTTTCTCAAATGCACTGAAATGTCCATTATTATCGTTTGATAAATAAAAAGAAGAATATTCAAGCTTTCGTTTGATATGAATTTTATTAAAATCGGAGGTAACGTGTTTTGAGATTTTTCAAAGTTTAACTTTTAAACTCAATTTTCTATTTGAATTAAATTATTAAAAAAATATATTTTTTTATTATTAGAAAGTTCAGAAATTCTACTTTCGAAATCACTAATATAAAAAGTAATTTGGTTCTACAGAATGGAAGAAATATTCATTTAAAAATTGTCTTACATTGGCAATTGTTTACGAAGGGGGTCGTTTTGAAATGGAATGCCTCATATATATGAGGCATTATTCCTGAACTGCCCCAAAAATAAAAAAAAGTTCTTGGATTTCCTTTATACTTTGGAAATATGTTACCCTAGTAGGTACAAGTTACTACACCAATTTACTGGTCCAACCCCCCACCCCTATCAAAAGGGTGGGGGTTGAAATTTCAGCTTAAACTCGAACATGCGTTTTTTAAACATTTGTAGTTTCTACTTAAATTATTCGATTAAAAAAAGTAAGTAGTGTTTTGGAAAGGTTTTTTTGTGTACTTTTAAAATATTTTATTTATTTAATAAAAAAAAATATTTATGAAAAAATATTTAAAAATAAATAGTTTTTTGCAATTTTGTGCAAGTTCGGCAGTTTTTATTTTCATATTTTTCATTGTTATTAACAATTATATAAACAATAATCAACTTCCTTTTGTATTTGTAGACATTTTCATCATTTTTTAAACTATAAATATTTATATCATATGTATATTTTTTCAAAAAATTCTTCATTTTTAAACAAATAACCCAGGCGCGAAAGACCAATGCTGACGATAGATTAAAGGTTGATTGAGTCTTGAACGCTCAGTGTGGGTAACTCACAGTAGAAGCAGTCTTTACATCACTGTCAATCAATATTAGTTCAATATTGGTTCAACATTGGACCCAATGCTCGTCCCATGCTCGATTCAAGACTCGGTCAATCTTTATGAGTGAAGCTCGAACATCTAATCTGGATTCAAGCTTGAATCAATCTTTACTCAATATTCAGTTTATCTTTATTTATTACCGTGTTCACTTAATTAAATAATATTATAATAATTATAATTATAATAATTGTTTCAAATAATAATAATAATAATTAACATTAAGTTATCAATTGATAAATAAATATATTATTAATTGTAACATTCATATTTAAAGAAAGTTAAATGGAAAATTTTTTTTATAAATGTTTTCAAAATTATTATAGATAATTAATAAATAATAATTAAAATGTGCAATAAATATTCCTGACACTGCATCATATTTAATCATTTTATTAATTATGTTAACTTTTAATATTAATTTAATTAATTATTATTTATTTATTTATTAATTATTATAATTTTAATAATTATTATTCAATTACACTGAAAAAAATTCGGTCGAAATCTTTAACTACTATTACCTAGTTGAGTTGAAAGTTGTCAAATTAATTACTTTTTTAGTTTTACTAACAATTTTTGTGTAGTTGATTTTACTACTTTGAATATAGTTGAAGAATAATAGTTTATATAACTAAAAAAAAGTAGTTAAATTGCAAAAACAACTACAAAATCTAATTACATCAACTAAATTCTTAGTTCTTTTTACTACTTTCGGTAGTAAATATAAATTTTTAAATTCAGTTGAGGACCTATTGAATCACTCAGGGTAGTTAAAAAGTAGTCAAATCTACTAGTTTTTTTTTTGAGTGTAATAAATATTATTATAATTAATAATAATTATAATATTTAACATTATAATTCATTATTATTCCAAATTATATTTATTTACATAATATATTATTAATATATCTAATAATAAATGTTAATAATTTTGTTACTGAATAATAAAAAATATCAATTATTTATCGATGTTTATTAAATTATCCATTAAATATTTTTAATTGTAAAATGTTTTAAAAGTTGAATTTTGTAATGATTACAATTTTATTATGAATTATTTAATATTCATTTTTAATAATTAAAATAATTCAGGATTAGTATGTGTAAAATTTTTAGTCATAGTTTTCACTTTGCCCTTATAAGTAACAAAGTATACGGCACTGGCATTAATATATTTGATTAGTCCGAGGTCTCATCGAGACTCAGTGGCCGTGCGGTTTAAGTGGTTGCGTCAAGGACTTCCGGAATGCGTCTGGGGCGGGGGGACGTGAGTTCGATCCCACATGCGAGCGGATTTTTTCATTATAAGCGGTTACATAAAATAATAAAATTACTATTTAATCTGTATAATTAATAAGTGTTGTGAATAAAAACTTGTGAACTTGTTTGTAAATAATATTAAAAGTCTGTCACAAATGAAGTTAAAAAATGTACAAATTATCACAAATTGTGTTTTTTTTGCTAAAATTATTTTTCAATATTATTATGTTAAATGACATTTATTGTTAGTCATATAATATTTATATGAAAATAATATAATTATTATAATAATAACTTATTGTCATTAAATATGTAAATACATATATATTAATAACAATACTGTTTATTATAAATAATAATAATTAATATATTCACGTTATATTGAATGAACGCGTGAGAAGCGTGTAAATTTGGGAACAGTGGAAGCAGTCTTGTTCAGTCCTGTTTTCGGCTTCCGCAGCATTGATTGAAGATTGAACGCCAGTCTTCAACAAAGACTGAGCGTCAGGTTTACATCGATGTTACTATTCCGGACTCAAGTAGCCTTGCTTTCGCTGTCCCACCAATCTTCAACCAATACTGACCAAGTCTCAATCAAGCTTCGTAAAGACTGAACTCACTGTCAGCTCGCGCCTGGGAAGTAGCTTTCTTCAACAAACAAAATTTTTTCCTTTTTTTATATTTACTATCATAAAAAAGAACTCCTTAATGAAATAGGAATACCTTAAATAATTCATATAATTTTAATAAACATTATAAGTTAAGAAATATTTATATTTTTAATTTTTAAGTTAAAACAGTATACATTTAAATGTATATAAGTAATTATATTTTGTCTGTGAATAAAGAACAAATTTAAATATTTGTTAACTCCCTGGTTAAAAAACCGGACAGATTTCGGACTAATCCGAAATTTGTCCGAAACAATGCGGTTTATGGTCAGGTTTTTGTCACCCGCAATTAATCCGGAAAAATCCGAATTCTATACGGTTTGTGAACAACTAGTGAAACCGGAGTTGGTCCGATGAAGTCCGAAATTAATCAGTTAATTTTAACTAGTGAATCCGGAATTAGTCCGAAACAGTCAAAAGTTAGTCCGGACAATTTAGTGAATGTTAATAAAAAAATAATTATACAAGTTACACATATTAATTATTATTACTTTATGGTACATTCAACATATTTTTCGATTTACCTGTCGCAATTTTATTTACATTAACTTAAAATTTCTAACGCTTTGGGATTCGAACCTACACCTATCTAACATTATATCGCATCGAAATCGAATACACTAACCACTATACCACGCTCGCATGGGAGTTCAAATTCATAATAGAATTTATCAAGTGCCACGAAAAGAAATGACAAGAAACTAACACATAGTCAGTGTTAATTTTAATATTGAAACAATATAACTAATAATACTAGTAAATTTGTAAAAACAAATTGACTGCAAAATTAAATATTTTATTTACCATAAGTAAATACCCTGAATAAAAAGTGGGACCGATTTCGGACTAATCTGGAATTTGTCCGTAACAGTACGGTTTATTGTGGAGTTTTTTCACCATGAATTAAGTTTGAAATCAATACCGTTTTTTATAACTATTGAATCCGTAATTAGCCCGGTTTAGTCTGTAGTTAGTCAGATCATATGCAACAAGTAAACGCAGAATAATCCAGTTGGTTTAACCAGTGAATCCGCAACTAATCCGAAAAAGTCTGCTTTATGTACAGGTTGTTGTCGCCCGGAATTTATCCGGATAAATTTAAACTCAATGCGGTTTGTGTATAACCAGTGAATCCGGAATTAGTCCGATCTAGTCCGAAGTTAGTCTAATAATACGCAACTTGCAAATGTGAAATTATTAAATCCGGAATTAATCTGGTTTTGGTCAGGTTTTTGTCGTACACGGAAAAAATTAATTCAGTACATTTTACGAAACTAATTTTGGAATAGCGGATACGGAGAGGAGTTTAGTATAAGATAAAACAGAATCAATAGTAATATATGATGACTGCGTTTCTCGAAAACTCAAAAAAAATTCTATGGAATTCACAAATGATCGGTTGGACGTTCTAATTCAAGAGTTTTGTAAAATGTTTAGCCTGAAGCGCATGCGCCACGGAAAAAAATATTCACGGAGAAAAAAACGAATAAAGCAGAAAAAAGAATTTCTTTATGTACCAATGAGCTCTCAAGACCATTTTTTCTCGTCTTCTATAGGAGATAGATGATTGGTTCGACACATGTGACTGCACTCTACAACGCAATGGTTCGCTTGGATTGGCTTATTTTATTCTGACACTAACTTAACGGAAATACGCATACATATAAACGAATTCTGACGCAACGCACATACAATATAACTCGCACTTGTAGATGAAAGAATTGAGTTTCTTTATATACTAACTGAGGAGATTAAAACTGCACTTGTGAGAAATGTCAATATACTGAATATTAATTTAAAAAAAAATCATTTTTTTAAAAGTTATACAAAATATTTTATGGTTTTTAAAATAACATTTTTTGATTATAATTAGTTATAAAATCTCTATAAAATTTTTCAATTTTTAGAAAATAATTTTATTCTTAATTTTAAATTATAAATAAATTGACAAAAAATTTTCAAAATTAAATTCAAACTCAAAAAATGTTTATATTAAATTGTCTAAAATTTGAAGTAATAACAGTTAAAACTTGAGAAATTAATATATATATATTGTCATCGGTAAATATTATGATAAACTATAAAATGTAAATGAATGTAAATTAAAAGAAATTAATAATAATTAAAAGTTTGGATTACAAAAGCACATAAAAAATGTTACGAATTTGGAACAATGAAATGTGAAATACGTAAAAGAAAACAATTATCCAAATGTTACCGGCAGGTAAAGCAGTTCTCTTTTTCCTTCCACATATTATCTCTATATACAGCAGACAAGTTAATACCGACGCGACGAGACAAGCTTCAACATATCTATTTATAACGCGACTTTTGGTACACCCCGTATAGAATTTTACGAAACTTTGTGTTCGAGAATTCACGATAGACAGCGAAGTGGAAACTCAAACCACGCGTTTTTAGATTGCACGAAACATTTTTACCATTTTCTGATAAAATGTTCACCAGAAAATACGAAACATTTCTACATTCAAGCTTGTTTTATAAATTACAACACTGGTTGCAGTTTCTCGACAATTGTTCTGCTGAAAGTAGTGAAAGTTTCTGGGTTTTTGAAAAACTTCGTCAAGGAATCTTAAATATCCGCTAGTGCGAAATTAGTTTCGTAAAATCTGCTGAACTTATTTTTTCCGTGTACGAAATTATAATTATAGTTTGAATTTATCTGCATTTAATACAAATTGTTTTTAATATACCAATTCAATATTATAACAAAATCATTCCGGATTAAGTCTTTGAATTGGATTGAATATGGATTGTTTTGAACTGTATATGGATTGTACATATTTACAAATTCTTATAATAATAAGACTTATTTTCAGACTGGGGTCTTTTGATCGGATATTATTCGGATTGACGCTGACTATTATCGAAAATTTGGATTATTGCGGACTGATTTTGTATTCTTTACATATTGATTTCGGATTATTTTGTATTTGTTTCGGATTATACTTTTTAGTTGGATTAAATCTTGATTGTTGCAGACAATTTTTGGATTCTTAGCATACAGATTTCGGATTGTTTCGTACTTGTTTCGGAATAGGATTTTGCCACACTTAATTTTAAATTGTTGCTGACTAATACCGGATTTCTTGCTTAGAGAGTTCGGATTGCTCCGGACATTTTGCGGATTAAGTTTTTTTAACTAGATTAAACTCGGATTGTTGCGGACTGATTCCGTATTCTTTACATATTGATATCGGATAATTCCGTACTTACTTTAGAAGAATTCTTCACTGGTCATAAATTCGGATTGTTGCGGACTAATTACGGACTGAATTCGTAGACATTCAGGATTACTCCGCAGTGTTTTCGGATTTAGGTTTTCGATCGGATTGATATCAGACTATCGCGGATCATTTTCGGACCTTTTTCGAACAATTTTCGGACTAATCCGTACTAATCTGTCCGTATTTAATCCGGAATTAGTCCGAAATTTTTACCAGGGCTTATAATGTTTATTAAAATTAAAAGAATAATTTAATGTATTCCCATTTCATTAAGGAGTTCTTTTTTATGATAGTAAATATAAAAAAAGGAAAAAATTTTGTTTGTTGAAGAAAGCTACTTATTTGTTTAAAAATGAAGAATTTGTTTATAACAAATGTAATTGTTTAAGCTAATAATTTTTTTAGGTTTTTGAAAAAATATACATATGATATAAATATTTATAGTTTAAAAAATGACGAAAATGTCTACAAATACAAAAGAAAGTTGATTATTGTTTATATAATTGTTAATAACAATGATAATTTTTAACTTAAAAATAATTTTTTACTAAATTAGACTTAAATTTAATCTTGTCTGCAAAAAAGCCAATTTTTTTTATGAAGAACCCAGGCGCGAAAGACCAATGCTGACGATAGATTAAAGGTTGATTGAGTCTTGAACGCTTAGTGTTGGTAACTCACAGTAGAAGCAGTCTTTACATCACTGTCAATCAATATTAGTTCAATATTGGTTCAACATTGGACCCAATGCTCGTCCCATGCTCGATTCAAGACTCGGTCAATCTTTATGAGTGAAGCTCGAACATCTAATCTTGATTCAAGCTTGAATAAATCTTTACTCAATATTCAGTTTATCTTTATTTATTACCGTGTTCACTTAATTAAATAATATTATAATAATTATAATTATAATAATTGTTTCAAATAATAATAATAATAATTAACATTAAGTTATCAATTGATAAATAAATATATTATTAATGTTACAACATTCATATTTAAAGAAAGTTAAATCCCGTGTGGAAAAAGCCACGTTCGAGCCCCACAGCTCCGGGGCCCCCGTCAGGGGCCCTCGTGGAAGATCCATGAGGAGAAATCCACGAGGGCACCAGCAGGGGCCCCGTTCTTTGCCCTTACGGTTGCCCTGCTCAAAAATTTATCTAAGTTTAAAAAAAAAAATTTTTTTGTTGAAAAACTTTAGTTCAGAATGCATTAAATTACGTTTCAAAGCACCTGAAATAAACATTAAGTGACATTTTTCCAGAAATCCTATCACAAAGTTATGGAAATTTACGAGGGCACCAGCAGGGCCCCTGCTCTTAGCCATTATGAATGCCCTGCTCAACAATTTTTCTAAGTCCAAACGAAAAATTTTTTTACAACAAAAAATTATTGTTTACTATCATTTTAAACAATGAAAAACACGTTTTTAACAAATATTTAATGTTACTTTTTTTGAAAATATTGAACTTACCTAAGGGCAAATCCATGAGGGCCCACGCGAGGGCCCTCATGGATTGCCCACATCATTAACTAGAAAAAATTTCTAAGTCCAAAAAAAAAATTTTTTTTACTTAAAAAAATTAATGTTTATAATGATTTTAAACTATGGAAAACGCGTTTTTAACACAAATGTTTTGACATTTTTTTTTTTTTTTTTGAAATTATAAAAATATTAATTTATGAATATTTATGGTCTATTATTATATTATTGATATTGTTATTATTATTATTATTATTAAACTATTTAATTATTTGTCATGGTGTATTAGTGTTAATAAATAATTTATTGAATCATCAAAAGCAAGTCAGCAAGTCACCTACATTAAAGCAATAATTTTCAAGTAGGTCCCGTAGCATAGTGGTAAGAGTGTTGTCTGGTAGTCAGTAGGTCGTAGGCTCAATTCCCGCGTGAGTCAGATTTTTTTTTTTGGTCACGATTTAATTAAAAAAGTAAAAATTGTTAAATAAGAATGTTATTTATGAATAATTGGACTAATTTGTTATTAATAAATAATTAATTTATTAATTTAATTGAAAATAAAGTTGAGGGAATTTTATGAAATCCACGAGGGCACCGCGTGGAAAATCCATATGGAATCCATGAGGATTTTCCTCGAGGGCACCCATGAGGGAAAGCATGTCACGCCTTCGAGGGCTCCGCGTGGATTGCCATTATGGATTCCACATGGCAAGAGGGCAATCCACGAGGGCCCCGCCGGGGGCCCTCACCATTTTTCTGCACGGGATGGAAAATTTTTTTTTATAAATGTTTTCAAAATTATTATAGATAATTAATAAATAATAATTCAAATGTGCAATAAATATTCCTGACACTGCATCATATTTAATCATTTTATTAATTATGTTAACTTTTAATATTAATTTAATTAATTATTATTTATTTATTTATTTATTATTATAATTTTAATAATTATTATTCAATTAATAAATATTATTATAATTAATAATAATTATAATATTTAACATTATAATTCATTATTATTCCAAATTATATTTATTTACATAATATATTATTAATATATCTAATAATAAATGTTAATAATTTTGTTACTGAATAATAAAAAATATCAATTATTTATCGATGTTTATTAAATTATCCATTAAATATTTTTAATTGTAAAATGTTTTAAAAGTTGAATTTTGTAATGATTACAATTTTATTATGAATTATTTAATATTCATTTTTAATAATTAAAATAATTCAGGATTAGTATGTGTAAAATTTTTAGTCATAGTTTTCACTTTGCCCTTATAAGTAACAAAGTATACGGCACTGGCCTTAATATATTACATTAGCCCGAGGTCTCATCGAGACTCAGTGGCCGTGCGGATTAAGTGGTTGCGTCTAGGACTTCCGGAATGCGTCTGGGGCGGGGGGACGTGAGTTCGATCCCACATGCGAGCGGATTTTTTTATTATAAGCGGTTACATAAAATAATAAAATTACTATTTAATCTGTATAATTAATAACTGTTGTGAATAAAAACTTGTGAACTTGTTTGTAAATAATATTAAAAGTCTGTCAAAAATGAAGTTAAAAAATGTACAAATTATCACAAATTGTGTTTTTTTTGCTAAAATTATTTTTCAATATTATTATGTTAAATGACATTTATTGTTAGTTATATAATATTTATATGAAAATAATATAATTATTATAATAATAACTTATTGTCATTAAATATGTAAATACATATATATTAATAACAATACTGTTTATTATTAATAATAATAATTAATATATTCACGTTATATTGAATGAACGCGTGAGAAGCGTGTAAATTTGAAGAGAAGCGTTTGTAAATAATATTAAAAGTCTGTCAAAAATGAAGTTAAAAAATGTACAAATTATCACAAATTGTGTTTTTTTTTGCTAAAATTATTTTTCAATATTATTATGTTAAATGACATTTATTGTTAGTTATATAATATTTATATGAAAATAATATAATTATTATAATAATAACTTATTGTCATTAAATATATAAATACATATATATTAATAACAATACTGTTTATTATTAATAATAATAATTAATATATTCACGTTATATTGAATGAACGCGTGAGAAGCGTGTAAATTTGGGAACAGTCTTGTTCAGTCCTGCTTTCGGCTTCCGCAGCATTGATTGAAAATTGAACGCCAGTCTTCAACAAAGACTGAGCGTCAGGTTTACATCGATGTTACTACTTCTCATAATTGGTACTTATACCTATAAGTACCAATTATGGGACGCTGTTTAAGCTAAACTAAATTTCTATGATAAATTTCTTGAAATCAGGAGTGTTAATATGAATAATTAGGGTATAGATTGAAAGATTGATATGTTATGAATAATATTAAGACCCAAAAATGGTTATTTTTCATGAAATAAAATTATTATTAATTAAATTTTGAAACTCTGCACTGCACTAATTATGAGACAATGATTTCTGTATGTACGGGTGTCCCATAATGAATGTTCCTATTATGAGACATTTATTTAATTCAATAAGTAATTAGAATTCTATTGACTTATCTTAATAATTTGAATAATAATTATAAAGAATAAAATACAATAAAAAAAATACAATAAATTCTGGTTTAATAAATAATTATAAGACTAATTTTTCTGGTAGAAAATTAATGCTAAAATACTGAAAATAATTGAGGTTATGTTTGCTGTATATTTCCTGTGTGTCTCATAATTGGGTCATCAAATAATAAGTGTACCTAATGTGGGACGGTAGTCTGACGAAAAACCTGGCATACCTTAAGAGCAATTCCACGCCAAGTGATCATAAGAATTTTCGATGATTTTAGCAATATTAAAAATACTTTCAGAATTTCTTCCTTTTTATACATGAAATAAAAGTGTATAAAAGTTTTTTTAAAATTTTTAAAATTTTTTGAGTTACCTCTTACTCAAAATTTTGGTCGGTTTTTCAAAAAATGCACATAACTTTTTTTCTTGTTAACCGATTAAGATAATTTTTTTTGGAAAATACTCATAATAAGAAGTACTTTAAAGAAAAAAAATAAAATTTAATAAAAAAAATTTTTTTTGCCCGAAAAAAATTTCAAAAAATTTTTTGAATTCAAATTTTGAAAAAAATATATCTTCGATTTAAAAATTTTTTTTTGGTAAATATTGTCAATTAAGTAAAGAATACTTCCTGTATATTTAATTATGGGACAAAAATAACTTTACGAGAAAAAAAATAAAGTGTGCAGCGCGGCGTGCCGGGACTTGTGCATGTATTCACTTATGGCCGCGCAAGTTTCGTTTCAAATCATACTATAGGTCACAATTCTTTACCAAAACGCTTTTTCTTTTTTATAAATCTTCGTAATTAAATTCTCTATCAATCTCTCGAGCCTTATTTTTGAATTTTTGTTTTAAACATTTTTTAAATAACAATGAGTATTAAAAAAATCATAAAATCGTAAAACATATGTTTTTTAGTTTTGTTGATTAAGAAAATTATTTAAAAAACCTATTAAAATAATGTTTGATTGATAAAGAATAAATTAATTAAACACTTTTTAATTAATTAATTGTTGTTATTTTTTATAAACTGTATACTTAGACCTAGAAATTACTAGTTTCTTCTCAATTGTACAATTTTTCATGAGTAATATATCTACTGATGATAAAAAACAATTATTTATTAAAACATTGTTTAAACAATTAATTGTTGCTATTTTTTCATAAACTATTTATACTTAGGGTAAGAAATTTATATTTGTTTCTTATGTACTTTTTTCATTTTTTCATAAGTTTCATTTGGGTTAGAAATTTCTAATTTTTTCTAATCAATTAATTGAAAAATTGAAAATTATAAACTGTTTAAACAAGGGTTAAATAATAAATTTTTAGTTTTTCTTTTATACTTGAATACTTTACTTATGAAAAATTGCACAATTCAGAAAAAATAGAAATTTTTAACCCTAAGTACAGTTTATGACAAAATAATAAATTTTTATTGTATAACAATTTTTGACTAAAGAATTTTTTATTTTTTATCAATCAAAAATTATTTTAATAAGTTTTTTGATTAATTTTCTTAATTAATAAAACTAAAAAAATATATTTTACGATTTTATGATTTTTTTAATACTTATTGTCATTTAAAAAATGTTTAAAAACAAAAATTTAAAAATAAGGCTCGAGAGATTGATAGAGAATTTAATTACGAAGATTTTGAAAAAAAGAAAAAGCGTTTTGGTAAAGAATTGTGACCTATTAGAGTGATTTGAAACGAAACTTGCGCCGCCATAAGCACAAGTCCCGGCACGCCGCGCTGCACACTTTATTTTTTTTCTCGTAAAGTTATTTTTGTCCCATAATTAAATTTACAGGAAGTATTCTTTACTTAATTGACAATATTTACCAAAAAAAAATTTTTAAATCGAAGATATATTTTTTTCAAAATTTGAATTCAAAAAATTTTTTGAAATTTTTTTCGGGCAAAAAAAATTTTTTTATTAAATTTTATTTTTTTTCTTTAAAGTACTTCTTATTATGAGTATTTTCCAAAAAAAATTATCTTAATCGGTTAACAAGAAAAAAAGTTATGTGCATTTTTTGAAAAACCGACCAAAATTTTGAGTAAGAGGTAACTCAAAAAATTTTGAAAATTTTAAAAAAACTTTTATACACTTTTATTTCATGTATAAAAAGAAAGAAATTCTGAAAGTATTTTTAATATTGCTAAAATCATCGAAAATTTTTATGATCACTTGGCGTGGAATTGCTCTTAATTTAAAAGCTAAAATGCAAATAAACATTTCTTATTAAATTAAATGCTATACACAAATAATTATTCATTATAACGTGTAAAATTTTTTGAAGTAAGTAGAAATTTCTTATGACCAATTTTAATTGCATTTATTTTATTTTTTGTAATACTGTCTCATAATAGGGACAAAATTGTAAATTGTCCCATAATTGGGACCTTTACCTTATTCCGGACTCAAGTAGCCTTGCTTTCGCTGTCCCACCAATCTTCAACCAATACTGACCAAGTCTCAATCAAGCTTCGTAAAGCCTGAACTCACTGTCAGCTCGCGCCTGGGAAGGTCCGAAGTAATCTATTTGTTAATTAACATTGTTTGCAACAATTTAAACAAATTGTATTATGCATTATTAATTGTCCGGTGATCATACTAGACTAATTTAAATTGATTTCGATCATGTGCAATGTAAAAAAAAAATAAACATGATTTTTTCTAAAAATATTGTAATTTGTCAACTTTTTGAGTAACAGGAAAAAAATAAAAATTCAAAAATCGACTCTGATGGATCTTTTAGTAATTTTAGACTAAGAACATCATTATCCGATAAAATTTGTAGTTTCTAGACAATTTTCAATAGTAAATTGTAAAAAAATTTCACTGTTCATCGCTCTGGAGTGCGCGAGCGGACGGACAAATTTTACTTATTACACTATATCTTTGGCAAACTTTTTCGGCCCATTTTCAAACTTATATCTTCTTTTAGGGGAAATCCCAAGCTTTCATTTGAGATTATTAAAAAGAAAATAAAAACTGCCGAACTTGCACAAAATTGCAAAAAACTATTTATTTTTAAATATTTTTTCATAAATTTTTTTTTTTATTAAATAAATAAAATATTTTAAAAGTACACAAAAAAACCTTTCCAAAACACTACTTACTTTTTTTAATCGAATAATTTAAGTAGAAACTACAAATGTTTAAAAAACGCATGTTCGAGTTTAAGCTGAAATTTCAACCCCCCACCTTTTTGATAGGGGTGGGGGGTTGGACCTGTAAATTGGTGTAGTAACTTGTACCTACTACACTGAGAGAAGTTAAGCGCAGATGCTGAATAGAGCACAGTACAGATGTTGAACCTAACCTTCGAGCACCATCGGTTCCACTTTGGAATAGATTCTGCGTTTTTGGTGGACAAATTCTGTACTAAAACGTTCGTCCTCCAAGGAAAGACATAGTCCGTACTTTTTTTGGCGTGATCTTCCCCCTCTTTTAACCTTCTGAATTAGACACTGTATTTTATGGTTCAAAGTTCTCTCCGTGTATAAAGGAAATCCAAGAACTTTTTTTTATTTTTGGGGCAGTTCAGGAATAATGCCTCATATATACGGCAAATTTTAATTTGATTACTTAGAGAATGCGACATGAAATATTAATAAATTTATTTTCTGAAATATTTAAATTATTTAATGAAAAGGTTAAATAGTACGCATATAATTAATATTATAAATATATATTTTAATATCGTGAATATAGCGATAATATTTTTTTTTAAATTAAAAAATTAATTAAAGAATTTATGTCAAAAAATTTGTTTTTGTAAGAAATCAATAGAAAATTATACAATGCTATTAAATAAAATAAAATTAAAATGTTTTCCATATTTAGTTACTATATAAATTTAAATTAATACGTAATAATTATTAAAAATTTAGCTGAATAAAGAACATTCTCTTATTATTTGGTTTTAATGCGATTAAAATGGTAAAGAAATTTAGTTTTTTTATACATTAATGTATCAAATTAATCACATGGCAAATTTTGCTTTCACTGTCTTAAAATATAATTACTCAATATACATTTTTTAAAGAATATTTATTTAACACAGTATGAACAATATAAAATAGAACGAAATACTTAAAATATCACTAAGTACATTTTAGTAGAAAAAAGTTAAAGTTTGTACTTTGTTACAGCAAATGAAAATTCTCCTCTGTTAATCAGAGTACAAGGAGAAATGTTTGGTAACAAAGTTGCCTTTTTTAAGACACAAATTAAACTTGGTTCAATTCTGTACGCTTGGAAGTGTTCGTCAAAGTACAATAAATTGACTCAAAGGTTGAAGAAGTACGTAAATTTCTGTACCTTTGAAAAATATTTGTTTTATTTTTCCAAAGTTAATTGTGTCATTTCCGATTTCAGTAACAATTACCATATTTATTTTATAAACGATTTCTTTGTATTTTAAATAATCGGTTTTAAAAACTCTATCGTTTCGGTCTATTTCGAGGAAGTGTAAATCAATTTCTTCTGAATTATTGTACAGCAATTCAGAAGATGTATTGACATTTATTCTTAAATAAGCCAATTGTAATTGAAATCTTAAAGATAGGGGAGAGTCTCCAGTTGTGAGACGGGTTTCATTTTTGACCCGTAAATTGTAAACAGGTAAACGAAATTGTAAATAAAATACACCGTTTGAAAGGTAACAGAAATACGCAACTTTTATTAAAAGAAAGTATAGTATTTCGATGAACTCAAAAAATTTTACGATACATTTTCCGAGCACATCGCTTTTTTCAAAAAAAAAAAAAATGTCTCCAGTTGTGAGACACTCATTAAAAATTGCTAAAATTTAATAAGTTTGACATAAAACGTTATGTTTAGTAGAAATAATTAAATATATTAATAATATATATTATTATATACTAAATAATAATATTTATTCGCCAAAATATGAATATCAAATAAACACAATTTAATAGCTTCAACAAGAGCATTAAAATTGATTTCTTCTGAATCAATTGACTTTTTTCCACTTGACATGCCCAAAAATACTAGAAAAAGAAATCAAAACATCATTTAAATAGTATGCCTGCAAATTTGTATTTTTTATGCTGCCCAGATGGGTGTTGACACCGTCTCACAACTGGTGATATGCTGTGTCTCACACCCAGAAATTGGCGCTATTTTGAAAAAGGAAAATTAAATTATTTTCAACCGTAGATTGGAACAATGCAATATTGCATCACAAAATATAAGAAAAAGACTAAAAGAAAATGCATTACATTTACCTTTTCCAATTAATTAACTTGGAAAAAAAGTACTTTGCATTTATTGAAAAAACGCTTTTTAGTCGATTATCACACACAGTGTTGGTATTTAACAAAAACACTTTATATATCCGCTTCGGCGTACATGAAAAAGTTGGCTCATGTAAAAAGAAATGTTTTTATATAAACCAATCGGATTTTTAATATTGCATGTTAAAAAAAATTGACTGTCTCACAACTGGAGGTGTCTCACAACTGGAGACTCTCCCCTACGGTTTTAATTAAATTTTTTTTACAATTTGTTGCAACAGCAGTCTGTTTTAGAATTCTATGTTTCGCTTCATAGCGCATTGACCAGAAATGTACCATTGGTCCATTAAAACTTAAACATTCAGGTATATGCGTGTAATTAATTTCTTTTACGAAACTAAAAAGTCTGGAATCAAAATTTTTAATTGTTGGATATAACCATTTACTAATCGAGGAGAAAGCAAAATATCATTGATTTTATGAAGAAGAATGTACAAATTCCATTGTTCACAATCTTTTACTTTATCTCCGATAAGCAATTCAAAATATGTACAAAAATTTAACATTTCTGCCGCTGACATTTTTAATTTCTTTTTTACACAAAGATGTTCTTTTTTAATCAATAGTATCTTGTTTGATATTTCTGTTTGCTGTAAATTGAAAGTCTTTATCCGTGCACTGAGAGAAGACCGATACGTAATAGTTCCCGCTAGACGTCGCTATGAGCTACTCTGCTTGTCGTGTTTGAGTTGTTCCGAATCGGGTGCTGAGACTCCCCGATCCAGTCAAACATTGTTCTCGCATGTGAGAAAACAACTGGTGGCAAACACTGAAAGTTCTGCGTAATCTCGCTTCAGGACGTTCCACGTTTCGCATCGGGGCTTGAGACATCCCGATTCGAGGGTTCACATAAAAACATTCAAAAGTACAACTCAAGGCTCGCACGGGACGTATTAGTTCCCGGACTTCTCTCAGTGTGTATTTAATGAATTTAAAGAAAATGCTTCTTTAACGTAAATCAAGTCATAACATACGTTAGTCATTGTATAATTAGCAACCCCTTCAAAGTCATCATGCATTAAATCTAATGATATATTTGTAGTTACTTCATACCCTTGCACAGAATTAAACACGCATAATTCTTTGATCCCAGTAATTGATGAATTATTTTGCATATATTGAATAGAATACGATTCCTTTGTTCTTCTTAAATCCTTATTTTCTTTAATTAAATTTTTTATTTCGTTAGCACTAGCTGTACGAATTCGACAAGAATTTCCGGAATTAAAGTTTTCTACATATCCTAAAATATGGTTCAAACCCAAGTTGTCTCCTAATATTAAGCCTAATTGAAAATAAACTAGAACCAAAAGGGCGCGCGTTGCGCGCCTACTTCTGGTCCTTTCCCACAACAAAAACCTTAATATAACCTTAAATTAAATCTTAATTAAATAAAAACATATGTTTATATTTTAAAAATTATTTCTCTGTTAATAAGATTGTTTAAAAGTTTTTTAATTTTTTAAATGTAAGTTTGACAAATTAAATTTTCTAAAAAAAATTAGACGTTAATGCCTATAAAAATTCTCATTCTAGAGAAAATCACCTTTAAAATAAGCATAACATCATTAAAAAGCATTCAGTATTTTAGAAGTTATTAACATTTTTGTAAAACATTGAAAATTATCATTTTTTAAAAATGTCTAAATAAAATATTGATCAAATGACTTCTAAAAGATCTTGATCTATTCAAAATTTAAACATCTTTTAAAACTTAAAATATACAAAAATTTTAGGTTCCGTACATGATACGTTTTAAAATGTTTTTCATTCTCCTGAAAATGGGTATGGTCTCTAAATTTTAACTGGTAGTGTATATTATATTTTTATTAGAGTTTTTCTTATATTTAATATTGAAATAATATTTATATAATATATATTACAAAACTAATTGTGTTCATAATATGGAAATTACAAAGTAAAAACGCTACAGATATTTTCCATCAGTTTATTATATTTTTACTTATATTAGGGACAAAATAAATGAAACCGACCACTTGAAAAATTATGGCAAAACTCCATGGATTAATTTAAAGAAAGAAAAATCAGTAAACTTCTATATTATAGAAATTGTGTAGATTTTTCTGCCAAAATACAGGCGAAAATTTTTTTAAATTAATACTTGGAGTTTTGCACATCAATACATGGTAATTTAATTTTTCCAAAATATTAAGAACATTCTTGAATTTGCAATTGTTTATAAGAATTGTTAATAACAATTTAAAATTTTAATTTTTTAACAACCCGTGTGGAAAAAGCCACGTTCGAGCCCCACAGCTCCGGGGCCCCCGTCGGGGGGCCTCGTGGAAGATCCATGAGGAGAAATCCACGAGGGCACCAGCAGGGGCCCCGTTCTTTGCCCTTACGGTTGCCCTGCTCAAAAATTTATCTAAGTTTTAAAAAAAAAATTTTTTTCTTGAAAAACTTTAGTTCAGAATGCATTAAATTACGTTTTAAAGCACCTGAAGTAAACATTAAGTGACATTTTTCCAGAAATCCTATCACAAAGTTATGGAAATTTACGAGGGCACCAGCAGGGTCCCTGCTCTTAGCCATTATGAATGCCCTGCTCAACAATTTTTCTAAGTCCAAACGAAAAAATTTTTTTACAACAAAAAATTATTGTTTACTATCATTTTAAACAATGAAAAACACGTTTTTAACAAATATTTAATGTTACTTTTTTTGAAAATATTGAACTTACCTAAGGGAAAATCCATGAGGGCCCACGCGAGGGCATGTCACGCCTTCGAGGGCTCCGCGTGGATTGCCCCTGCGGGTTCCACATGGCAAGAGGGCAATCCACGAGGGCCCCGCCGGGGGCCCTCACCATTTTTCTGCACGGGAATCTTTTTATTTTATCATTAAAGTATAGACATTAAGCTTTATTTAAAAGAAATTACTTTATTATCATTATTTGTTTTAAAGTAATAATAACATGAAAATAAAATGATCCAGAACTTCAACACCAAATTACTTTAATAATAAAATTTTTTTTGAAATTGTTTCACTTATTTGGACCCATTATATTAAAACATCAAAGATTTTTTTGTTGGGAATAAATTATTCTCTGACAAATGATTTATTACCATTTATTAAATCAATTTTAATTAATTATACACTATCTGCGAAAATTGTGTAAATACTACATGTTAGTGCTATAAATAATTTTTTTATTTTGCAAAATGTAGGTATTAATTAACATTTTTCCCGTCTAAGGCACTTAAAATTATTTAAAAATTAATCTTAAAAGTAAAATTTAACTATCTTTCTAAAATCATTAAAAAGATACTTGAGTTTGTTTTGTTTTAATAAAATTAATATAATTTTAGAAATACTTTACACGTGTTTATTTTCTTTGGATAAAGCTGAAATATGCATTCAGTTTATTTTAATACAATTAATGTTTTTTAAAGATAGTATTAAACATTAAAATTTACAAGTAAATATGTAAATAAAAAAGCTGAACAAGACAGAACTTTATGTAGAAACCTAACTTCTATGCTTGGCCATTTCTGGTTAAAAAAATATCAAGCTAAAACAAAAATTGTGCCTTTTTTAAAACATTTACAATATAAAATTTTTTTAATTTCTTATTTTAACTCATAGTAATCATAGTAATACAACACTATCCTACCTAATTTTTTTACACAAAAAACATTTTTATAATAAA
Organism: Leptopilina syphax; assembly: GCA_032872505.1. NCBI lineage: Eukaryota > Metazoa > Arthropoda > Insecta > Hymenoptera > Figitidae > Leptopilina > Leptopilina syphax. The sequence continues at coordinate 38,474,187 of CM065468.1, read as the reverse complement.
GTTCAAAAATTTAGAAATTAAAAAGTTACATTATTTTATTATTATTACTTCCTCATAGAGGAAGTATTGTAATACCGAAATTTTTCGAGTTCGATTTTTGACATATCTTTATGTTATTTGACCTCAGGAGTTCAAAATGACATTTTTAAAAAATGTCATTCCGTATGTGTGTGTGTGTGTGTGTAAACATCACATTTTCATAAATATCTCGAAATCATGAAGAGCTTTTGGGTTGAATTTTTTTTAAATTGTAGATCTCACCTGCGGACATAAAATGAGAGTACTTTGAGATAGATTAATAAAGTTTAACTAAATTTTTTTTGGATTTTTAATTTTGCAAAAAAACGTTTTTTGTCCATAACTTTAAAAAAATGTTAGGACACCTATAAATGTTTTTCCATAATTTTGTAGAGTTTTTTTAGACGCATCTTTTGAGCCCTAATTGAACATTTTTCGTCCATATTAACCGGAGATATTAAACTTTTAAAAATTCAAAATTTTGGAAAATAAGACTTTTTTGAAAATTTTGTTGAAAAATGTAGAAGTAATCTCAAAATTATCATTACCGACTTGTAGAGCTTCAAAAAACGCTTCGATTGACCTATTTTTGAACCTAATTCGATAATAAATTTCGAAATTATTGGTATTTTAAAAACCAAAAATTGTGGAAAATGACATTTTCTCAACTTTTTTGTTTAAAAATTTTTGTTTAACTATTAAATTATTGTAATTATCTTGTAGGGTATTTAAAAATAAATTGATTGACCCAAAATTCAATCACTTTTACCATATTTATAAAAAGTTATTCATATATTTCTATTATTTTTATCTCCATGAGAAAGTAAAGTGTTCATGAAATGAGCACCAAAATTATAAAAAAAAATTATACAACTTGGCAGTGGTTTTTTATTATTATATTATTTATATTAATTTATTTTTATATTTACAAGAAAATACAAAATTTTTATAAATTAAAAGAAATTTAAATTTTAGTCAGTTAAGTAATTTTTAGTTTTATTTAAGTATTTTAACATTAAATACTATTATAAAAATACTTTAAAATGAACAGTACAGATGGTCACTTTAAGCTTTAATTTTTTACCAATTTTTAAGAATTTAAAGTTAAAAATCAGTAATCAAAATTACTTCTAAAATAAGTCAAAAACATGATTCTTATACTGGCACCTTATTATTATGGCACCTGTTTATTACCTTAAAGACTCTAATTTTGAACTAAAATAAAAAATATTCTTTTTTTTAAGACAACATAAATTTTTTTATAATAAGAAACTGGGTACTTGTTAAGATTCATTAAAAAAATATTAAACCATGTAAAGTATTATTCTGAAATTATATTAAGTTTTTAATAAAACAAGGAAAACTCAAGGATTCTTTAACTGATTCTAGAAAGTTATTTAAATTTCTTTACAAGTTTAATTGTTGAAAAAGTAGATAATGTTAGTGACTTAGACGGGAAAGATGTTAATTTATTAATTGCAATTCTTAATTACAAATAAGAAAAATTATTTTATATAATTAAAAAGCAGTATTTTACACAATTTTTTAAAACTGACCTCCTTATCCTTATTTTTAATCACAAAATTTTTTTTGTCTTATTTTTTTTTAATTTGGAAGAGAGAAAAAAACGTGTTCTTAACTTTGCACTTTTATTTTTCTGTATTATATACTGTAAAAATCTGTTAATAAACTGTAACTACTGTAAACTGTAACTACTGTTGAAGCTCTTATAAACAAAGAAAATACACCAATAGCAAGCGTCTCCGCTAGGATTTCTGACTAATAGCGACCGTCATCATCGGTTTTCAGCCAATAGCGACCGTCATCATCGTCTTTCAACCAATCGCGACCGTCACCATGATATTTTCAACCAACAGCGACCAACATCATGAAATTTTAGCCAATAGCGACCGTCATCATCGGATTTTAACCAATCACGACCGTTATCACCGTATTTCAACCACTTACGACCGTCATCATGTCATTTTCACAACCAATCACGACCGTCACTCTCAAACTCCAGCCAAAAAAATAGCTGTTTTTCTATTAAGGATTCGATAACTTTTTCCATCAACATTAATTATTAATCCCACATTTCTTAGTTCATTCAGCTCACAAATTAATCTTTGAAATAGTATTTTATTGTTACTATATTTCTTTTTCTCATCAGCATAATATAACATACATAACAATATATGATTCAATTTAGAAGACACGACTGGAGGAAGACAAGGAATTGTTATATATGTCGTAGGCGAGGGGCTGTTCACTCTCGAATCCAAGATTCGTAAGGGAACGATTATTTACGAATACAAAGAAATCCGTGGAGAATCCGCCCGAATTTTAAGAAATCATAAGGATTCGCCTTTTACGAATCCATGTGAATCCAAGATTCAGAGAATTCGTCACCTACGATTCCAGTCGATTCCATGTGAATCCATGCAAATAATAATAAATTTTCAAATTATTGTTGAATTGGATTCTGAGTGGTCCTGCGTTATCTTCACAATAACGCAGGAAGCATATAGTATATTTCAAAGAGCTCAGTGAATCTCGGGGTGCATGTAGCTCAGTAGACAGAGCAATCTACTGGCAATAGAAAGGTCATGGGCTCGTATCCCATCATGCTACCGTTTTTTTCTGAGTTTCTTGATAATTTTGAAATTATTAATTAATTTATAAAAATGTTTTTCAGAAAAAGCAGGTTTCTGTATTCGGGCAGCGGTGCTGTCGATACCTTAACTTATGAAGCTTCAAAAAATTGATTAGAAGTGATTGTTAACTTCTTCCATCCTTTAACATTAATATTAAATGATAAATTCATTTTCCTTTAATTATTTAGAAATTAATTTTAAAAAAATATTTAAAAATTAAATATACTTGTCATTAATGCTTCCTCTACGAGGAAGCAAATTTTTTTGCTGATCGTAAAGACGATCAATCAAAATGTTCATGTAATGAACATCTGGATTCACAACTTGTTTAATTTGTTTTTACACTGAAAGAAAAAACTAGTAGATTTGACTACTTTTCAACTACTTTTTAACTCTGCATGATTCAATAGGTCCTCAACTGAATTTTATTAGTTGTACTGACTATCATAAAAGTAGTTAAAACAACTAAAAATGTAGTTGCTTGAATGTGATTTAGTAGTTCCTTTGACTAACTTTAAAGAAATTATAACAACTAAGATTTTAGAAGTAGATTTTACTACTTAAAGTAATTCGATAGGCTTTAAGAATATTTTTGTTGTAGAATCAACTATTATTTTGTCATTAAAACTACTACATTAAGTAGTAAATTTTACTACCTAATGTAATTCGATAGGATTCAACAACATTTTTGTTGTAGATTGAACTATTAAAAGTAGGTAATGATCTGTTTTATACAGTTAAAATTTACATCTTTGTGTATTTAGTAAAATTTTAAATTTAAATTAAAAATTTTTATTTAGTAAAATGGAATTATTTATTATTATTCATTAATTATTATTACTAAAATCCATTTTTTCATCTTCTTTCCCATTCCTATCGGTCTCATATATTCTACATTGAAAAAAGAATTATTTGATTTAATTAATTCAAATTATTTGAAAAATATTTATTTGATTCCAATAATTTTTATTTGGATCTAATAAATATTTATTTGATTCAAATAACTTGAATTATTTGAATCACATTTATTTGGTATTAATTAAAATTATTTGACGCAATTAATTAATTTTATGGCTTCAACTAACTAAATTATTTAATACAAATAATGCATTATTTAATGCTAATAAAGTATTTAATAAAAACAAATAAAAAAATATTTGGATCAAATAAATCACTGATTGAAACGATAATAAGTTATTTAAAACTATTAATTTATTTATTTCATTCAAATAAATGGATGTTAGATATAAATACAAATTATTTGTTTCAATTAATTTTATGTAATTTTCTTTTAACAATATAAAAATCTATTATTTATGAATAATAAATATATGTTAAATATATTAAATATAATAATTTTAGTAAGATTTATATTAATTTAAAATAATTTTATTAAAATATTAAGAAATCTTGAAATTTTTACACTTACAATTTATTTAGAGGAAAGGCTTGCAAGTTGTCCCACTTGCGTTATTTTTTATTGTAGAAATGCCATAATTAAAAACGCGACTAATACTGTTGTCAAATGATTAGTTATTATGATCTTTTTATGATCTTTTGGAGCAAAAAGAAGCAATAAAAATGTTATTGTTAAACAAATTCTGAAATTGACTTATGTGGAAAAATTAAAAATGTGACTTTTTCATGTTCTTACAAATGAAATATTTTTATGGATAATTTTAGTTACAATTTTTTTCTGAGTTGCTTTTTTATCAATTTTGATAATCCAAAAGGAATTTTTAAAATATTATGATTTAATATTTTTTTTCATCGATTTAAAAAAAAAGTTCAAAATTGCAGATTGACTCACTTTACGGTTTGCAGGTCCGAAATGCGAATCCGCAATGATAATTTAGAGTACACGATTTCATTTTTTTCACATATCTTGCTTTTCGTTTGGTTTTTAATTAAAAAAAAAAATTATTTATTAATAAATTGTTTAAAAAATTTAAATTATTATGTGCAGAAACATTAAATGTAAGTGAAATTTAATAAATTTATTAGAGTTGTTCCATATTATTATCAATTTTTTAAAGGTGGGTCAACCTGCAATAAATTTCAAAACGTTGATTTTACATCATTTTTTAAAATTGATGTAAAAATTTTATTTTTTGCTAATTTAAATTATTATCTATGGGTCAAATTTGTAGCTTTTTAGGTCCTCTTTCCGATGGTATATTCATATAAATTATTATTTTTCTTTTTAATGAGTTATGAGCAAAAAAGCTTAGGTACGGCAACCTGCAAGCCGAAAGGCTTGCATAACATATCCAACCTATAGACATCCTTAATATGAAACGAGTAGATATACAAATTAGGTAAAGAGAGACATTCTTATTTATATTGCCTTTAGAGAAAGAGAGAACCCAGAGCCGACGTTACTGGCGCCGTTACCCAGACGTTACCTATTGTGTTTCAATTATAAAAGTATATATATGGGACATTCTGTGCCAAGCGGACCACCCCATCTCTCCATTTTTGTTTTCATTAGAAAAATTCAAAACCTTCTGGAACAATTAGATTAAAATGTCTATTTTCGTATACCGTTGGGCGATATTAAAAATCCAAGATGGCGGCTAAGATATAGAGCTTACAGTCGAGAAAATACAATATTTGCTTACATTAAAAGCTAATAAATAGATAATGATTGCTCTGAACACTTCAGAATAAGCTTGCAAGGGTGTTTTTGAGGTCGTATGACAAAACTCAGAAGTTAGATTTCTAAAATTTAAAATGGCGGTAAAATTTAAAATTATCTCCGATTTGCTTAAAATTTGTTACTCAGGGGTTTTTAGGGTCGCTGATTATGAATTCAAAGTTGGATTTGATAAATACAAAATGGCGGATCCAATATGGCGGAAATTTTTTTTAAAAGTTCCTCCGATATGCTTGAAATTTATTAGTCAGGGGTTTTTGGGGTCGCAGAATAAGAATCTGAAGTTACATTTACAAAATTCAAAATGGCGGATCCAATGTGACAGTATAATTTTTAAATAAAAAATTTATTTAATTTTGTGTTAAAATTTTGTTTTAAAATTTTTTAAATTTGCTTAAATCTTAATATTTGCTTATTATTGAGGTCGCTTAGCAAGAATCGGAATTTTAATTTGTAAAATTCAAAATGCCATATAATTTTTAAAACGATTTCTGATTGGCTGAAAACTATTTTTTTGGGGTGACAAAATCTATTTAAAATTTCGGAAATCGAACTTCAGATTCTTATTTAGCGACCCCATAAACCCCTGAGTAACAAGTTTCAAGCATATCGGAGGAACTTTTAAAAAAAATTTCCGCCATATTGGATCCGCCATTTTGTATTTATCAAATCCAACTTTGAATTCATAATCAGCGACCCTACGGTATACAAAAATAGACATTTTAAGCTAATTGTTCCAAAAGGTTTTGAATTTTTTTAATGAAAACAAAAATGGAGAGATGGGGTTATCCGCTTGGCAAAGAATGTCCCATATATACAATATATATATATATATATATATATATATATATATATATATATATATATATATATATATATATATATATATACTAGGGGGGCTTCGCCCCCCTGCGCGCTTCGCGCGCCAACCCCCTATCTCTATTTTTATATTAATTTTAATTTTTATAAATTTAAAGTAATTTTTTCTTAATATCAATGAATCTTAATAAATTGCATACAATACATGACAAAAAACACATAGATTTTGACGTAATGTAATAATCGTTATGGACATTTTTTATATATATGTCAAAAATTAGATTAAACTTTGACATATATTTTGACCCATTTTAACCTATAGGTTAAAAAGGCGTCAAATTTTAAATAGATTTTGACGTATCATAGATACGTTTATTGTCCTTTATTGTCCCTTTTTAAGTTGTAGTAAAATAAAAGTCAAATTACACATAGATTATGACGTAACTAAATAAGGAAGTAAAAATAAAACGTCAAAATTAGGTCAAAATGATAGGTGTAAGAGCAAACACAATTTTAAAATTACCTTACATTGTTAGGTAAGATGCCAAACTTCACCTCATCATTAAGTCTGCGCGCGGAAATTGTTTGACAAATTTTGACGTCTATGTCAAAGCTGCCCTCAAACTTGACCTAAATTTTGAGGGTAGCGGGAATTCTTTGTCAAATTTTGATGTGTAGGTCAAAACTGCCCTCAAAATTGACCTAAATTTTGAGGGTAGCGGAAATTGTTTGTCAAACTTTAACGTCTAGGTCAAAACTGCCCTCAAAATTGACCTTAATTTTAAGGGTAGCGGGAATTCTTTGTCAAATTTTGACGTCTGGGTCAAAACTGCCCTCAAAATTGACCTAAATTTTGAGGGTAGTGGAAATTGTTTGTCAATTTTTGATGGGTAGGTCAAAATTGCCCTTAAAATTGACCTAAATTCTGAGGGTAGCGAAAATTGTTAGTCAAATTTTGACGTCTAGGTCAAAACTGCTCTCAAAATTGACCTTAATTTTGAGGGTAGCGGAAATTCTTTGTCAAATTTTGACGCCTAGGTCAAAACTGCCCTCATATTTGACCTATATTAACGTAATGTGAGGCCTTTATTTATCCTCTTTTTGACCTACAGGTAAAAAAATATGTCAAATTAGACATAGATTTTGACGTAATGTGAGGCCGTTATTTATCCTCTTTTTGACCTATAGGTCAAAAAATAGGTCAATTTTGACATAATATTTGACGGCCCCTTTGGGATAGGGCGCCCTTACAGAATCTTGAAACAGCGGCGGCGGCGGCGATATCTTTTTGTAATATAGGTAGATATATACCCACATAACACGTAATATTGCAGAAATATTGCTGCAACATTTCGTTGAGATATTGGAAACATTTAAATGCAATGTTGCTGATAAGTTCCAGCAACATTGCTATGTCCGACTCATGGAACATTGCAGTGAAATATTCCAGAAATATTATCTTAATATATTCAAGAAAATTCTTTGAAAGTTGCTAGAAAATTTTTTTATAACATTGCTAGAACATTACTTTGAAAGATTCTGAAACATTGCAATTTAATGTTCCAGTAGCAATCAAAAAATATATTGAGAACCGTTTTTTAAACAATTTTATCATAAAAAAGAAAAATTTTACGTTTTAAAAAGAAAATTATCTAATCAGAAATCTGTTAAAAAAATAATAAAGCACAAAACATTACTCTTTATTAGAATTGAGTTTATTGTAAACTATTAAGTAAGGTTAACAAACATTAAATTATATTAACTTTATTTAAATTTTCCTAATTTTAATTTAGAACGTCATAAAAATGAAAATAAAGAAAGTAATAATTAAAATTATTGCAGCATTTTATTTTTCTCGTTTTTCGTCGACAGTAATGTGGTGAAAGTATTAACTTCAGATTCTGTTCTCACAGATTTGTCATTTCGATTTTTTTCTATAAAGTAAAATTAATAATTAAACAATATCGTAAACATGGTAAGTAAATTTTAATTATAAACATTTTCATTATATTTCTTTTATTTTTGCAAAATAAGTAAAGGTAAGTAAACATAATTAAATTTAAAATATTAAAAATTGGAAACTATACTTAAATATTAAAAAGCACAAATATTTAATATATTTTATAACACTTTAATATATGGTGTTTAATATTAATTTTTTAGTTTAAAGGGACGTTACCTATTTGAGTTCTACGTAGCTTATTCAGAAACTGTATGAAGTAACGGGAATACTAAGGACTTTTTATTTCTTACAGGAATCTTCCAAAATTTAGCTGCTATTTCTGATAAAGGCCAGGAAACTAATTCATTACTATCATTTTCAACAATTTCTTGAATATTGTAATTACTTGATTTGCAAGGAACTTCATATACATCTTTCTGGGGAATGCATTTCTTTCCTATCAAGTGGATATCATTTTCTTCATATTTTACGATATTTAAAATTATGGCAATAGAGTCATCTTTGAGAAGAACACAATTATTTCTTTGGCTCGTACAATCAAGAGAAATTTGATCATAATTGAGAATCTTAAATTGCTTGGTTACTCTATTATAATTAAGTAAGGGTCCATTGAAATGAGAGTTTTTCAAAATTTTCTTTTCACTTTTTGAGTCGATTTCTATTTCAGAAGCTTGAATTTCGGCAAATCTTTTACTCAATTGTTGCAAAGGCTTACTTTTTTTTCTTAATTTAGATTTGATAGTAGTCATAAAATTTTCAAACTTGAATGCACTAAATTTATCAAGATGTCCATATTTTTCAACGTCCTTAACAATATGAAGTGCATTATGAACATTGTGCGAAGCGAACTCTTTTCCATATGTTACTTCAAATGTTTGGACAAAATATTCCATAAGCTTTTGGGCGTAATTAAGATTTTCTTGAATTTTAATCCAAACAGAGCTTGCAAGAATTGTAACTGCTACATGAAGAGACATAAAATTGGAGTACACATCTTTATTTTTGACAACCTTAAGAACGATTGGGCCACTGTACAATAAAAAATTTCTAAATTCTGTCGCTTTCCAATACTTTACATCTCTTAAAGATCTTGGCCGTCTGGAAAAATCTGTTGGCTGACTTTGTCTTAATTCTATTAATTTCACAGAAATTTGATCAATTTCATTTGCAGAAAGTCTTACTTTAGGAGGACCGTATAACCATAAAGAAATCAATTTTTTTACTAAACCCAATAATATAAGATGCATGTAATCGATTGGTACATTGGACACAGCCCCAAATCTAGGAATCTTCGTCAAAATTGTTAATTCTTCTCCTTGATAAGTGCCTGCGTAAGCATGATTAGCAAATTTTACGTCAGTTCTTTCTTTAAATGGCCCTATTCCTGGAAAACAAACTCGTCGTTTTTTCTTTTTTTGATTTCTCTTTTTGTGTGCAGGTAAAATACCCTTTCCTTTAGTTTCGCATTTTGGACATGAATTGTATCCCGTATGACCTTTGACCTATAAGATGTTAATTATTAATATTATATTATTATTATTATATTGTTGTTACTATTATTATTAAAAAATTATTAATAATTTAATATACGAATCACCTTTAATACCAGACTTTTGGCTGGAGTATCACAAACCAATCCTGAAATGTTAACTTGAAATTGCCGATTTTTAAAAGTGGTAACATCTTTACATATTACTTGTGCTTCGTCCACAAACATTGTTAAAAACTCGTTGGAATCTTGAGGATGATGGCTAGCAAAATAAGCTCCAATTAAATAAACATCAGCTGAATCTTCTTCAGAACACATTATTAGCCATAGAGAATTTTTCGAAGCTTTATAAATTGGTAAACCATCGATATTGATTAATAAGTTTATATTACTATCTTCATTTCCCCTGTAGATCCGTTTCTTAACAATCAAATCCAAAGCTCTCTTCATGCCAAAATGAATATATTCTCCTCCATCAGACAGGGTAATTATTTGTTCCGTATTTCTCGGAGTTTTTAATAAAGTTCGAGCAGTTCTTGGTAACATGTAATTCGTAAATTGAGATAAAATTAGAAGTAATGCGGTAACAATAATAAGAGGAACGTTAAATAGAAGTGCCCAATTGCGTAATGCGCTTTTGAATAGATTGTTCTTATCAGGTTGATCTCTTTCTTCGTTGTCTTCATCTTCAGAAGAGGAAGAATCTGTACTCGAGGCAATGTTTCTATCTGAATCGCTATCTGATAAATTAAAATCGAATTCTTTGTTTTCCAAATCATAGTCTACCGTACAGTCTGAATCTTCTTCATTGTCGGTATCAATTTCATTATGTTTATCATCTGTACCTTTTTCGAGACAATTATTCATTTTATCAAAATCAAAACACTCAGCTTCACTACTATCGGAATCACATGAAGAAAGCAGTAGATTCTTCGGCTGATCATCATCAGTAGAGAAGTTTTCATTAGCCATTGAAAAATCATCATCACTAATATTTTCTTCAAATTTTTCAAAATTTCTATTACGTTTTACTTTTAAACTTTCATGATCATTGTCTAACTTTACATTAAAATTTTGATAAGATAATTGTTTTATTTCTGAAATTGTCTGCTTATGTCGAAGTCGACGAATATGTCTATTCGAATATGAATATTCTTTACTTGCTTTTGGCATAATTTTACAAAAGATGCAAGAAATGAATTGAATCTGAAATAATCTAAGAAATATTCGAACGAATAAAATTAACAATTTTAAATTCAATTTCACTATTTACACTAAAAAATATATAAATTATTTAACGAAAAGATTAACGATTTAGAAAAAAGTGTCCCTAAAAAAATTGACTATTTAATAAACATCTAAAATTCAAAAAATTTCATGTAAAAATCAGAATCAAGTATACTAAAGTTCAAAATAAAATTTTAGGTATCAATTAAATAATTTTGATTTGACTCTTAGGAAGAAAATGTAAATTATTAAAATTATTTATTGAATAAAATTTTAAAACTTACAAAGGATTTTACATTTGTGCATTTTAGAAAATATTTTGTTTGTATCAAATTAGAAGAATTTTTAGTTAACAAAATTAAAAATATTTTGTTATAAATAATTAGCAAAATAGTTAATAAAAAATTGTTTAAATCAATTGAATAAAATTTTTTTATAATAAATAAAATTCAAAATTACCAAAATTGAAAAATGTATGCCATCAAAATTTTTTAAATTGATTTTTCACTTTTTTATAAATAAAAATTTGTCTTTATAAATCAGTGTACAAAAAATGAATCTATATTTCAATCTTAAAACTAAAAAATATAACGACGTAATTTGCAATTTGTTAATTAATTTTAATTTGAACTGATTACATGTAACTAACCATGCGAAAAATATTTCTTAATAAGTATAGAAAATATATTTAAGAACATTTAATTCGTTATAATTAAAAAAAAAATATTTTTATTAATTTAGTATAATTAATCTTACGCATTAACAGTATAAGATAAATGACGTTTATAGTTCGAATAATTATTTTTCAAATTTGATCACTCGTATATTCAGGATTTCTATCCAATTGCATTATAAAGTAGATAGGTACATTTTTAAATTGCAATATAAAATAAGTTCAAAATTATAACACCAGATATCACCACAATAATACCTTTTATATTTAAGCATGGAAAAAATAATTAATTTGCCTTGGTTACCAATAAACAAACTGTGGTTGTTTAATAATTGCGCTAACGTTCACGTCATTGTAAAAGTAAACAGTTGTGACAGTTGTCAAATTAATGAACAATTGATTGCAATGGAGAAGATTGCAGGTAAAATATAGAATTTGAAAAACACAAATTTAATTAGAACTCTTGATTTATATTCTTAACATAAAAAAATAAAATTTATAATTCTGAAAATTCTGCAGAAGACTTGACGTATTCCGTTGTCGAACTGAAAGATGGTGTGGTTTTAGTTCCAACCAAATGGATTATAAATTCACAGGATGACAGTACATCTTATTGTTATTATCCACCTAAGAAAGATGCTTCAAAACTTAATGAGATGGTCACCAAATTAGCGGATCCTCTAATTACATGGAAACAATATGTAATTGTGAAATGTTTAAAACAAACAGGTTAGACTAAATACCTAATAGTGATCCTAAAGTTATACTTATATTTTAATAAAGCAAAAAAATTATTAATTGCAAAAAATTTTGTAAAAAATGTGAAAAAATTTCTGGAAATCTTTCTACGTGGAATATTAGATTTTTAAATAAATATTTTCGAGACACAAACAATTATAAATTAAAATTTTAAAACATTTAATTATTGTCTAATTAAAAATAAGACAATAAAAACATAAAGCGTATAATTATTATATATAAAAAATATACAAATGATTAAATAAACAATCAATATATTAATTTAGTTTATAATTGGAATTCTTCAATTATATTTATAAATCATTTTTCTTTTCAGCCTCTTTCGAAAAAGGAAAGAAAAAACTTTTGGAAGCTCTTGTTATGTCCGAAATTGATAGCGATATGACAGAAAATTATTCAGAAAAATATAAAAGATCAAGGCATGAACGGGTTAAGAAATCAGAAGATCTCAATTTAAAAGGTTAACTAAAAAATACCTTTTATAATTTAATTAAAACTAATAATTTAATATTAAATAATTTTATGTTTTTAAGTTTCTGTCGCTAGTACATCATCTGAAAAATTTCCGAAAAGCAGGCAAGAACCAACAATAAATGGGCATATCAGCTTGGACTCGAAAATTGATCTTCCATTGCCTCCGGCAAAAAAATCTAAACTAGAGATTGATCACAGTAACAAATTTAATATGAAATTAATTTAAGAATTTATTATAGATCATTTAGTAAATAATATATGACAGTTTCAATAGCATCTTATAAATCAGACATTACAGCCCTTCAAGAAGCGAGTAATTCTAACCCTTGCACATCTTCCGGAAGAATTTCAAATGAAGAAATTTCCTCAAAAATTAGAGAAAAGCCAAAAATAATTGATCAAAGAAGACTCGAGACGAAAATTAATATTCCATTGCCGCCATTGAGACAATATAAATAAGAGATTGCTCAGCGTGACCAATTCAACGGTAAATTAATTACAGCAGTTATTCAGGGTTGATATAATATTTGATTATATTTTTTCTTAACTTTCTCTAAATTCCCAACTGGACTTTTTCTTTTTTCTGATCCAAATTTTAAAATTTCAAAAAGTTTTTAATTATAAATAAATTAGACAAGAATTTTAAAAAGTAAAAATTTGAATAAAAATTTTAAAAACTGTTTATAGCATTCCGAAGAATTTTATATTTTCATATTACTTTTTTTAAAATTTCTTGACTTTTCTCTTATTTTCCTGACCTTTTGACATCCTTAATATTATGAAAATTATGGTATATTTTTTATAAATCAAATCAGATTCATCTGCTCTTCAAGAAGTCAGTGATCTTACCACCAGTACATCTTTCGAAAATGCTTCGAATAAAAAAAACATTACGGAAAAAAAACCACAACCGACAAAAGAAGATCATAAAAAGCTGGAAACGAATATTAATCTCTCATTGCCACCAGCGAATCGATCGAGCTTAGAGAATGATGAAAATAATGATTTTAACGGTAAATTTAAACAAAATTACGGCTATAAATTATATTATTAATTTATTTTATTACCTATATGAATGATAAACTAATATATTACTAATTACTCCTAAGAAAATATTAATTTTATTATTCAATTAATTTTCTTATCACTGTTAATTTTTAATGTTTTAAATTTATAATTTGAAAATAATTTTTATTGCAATAAATTAATTAATCAACAATTAATTAACATTTATACTTTGTGTTCTTTATTCTTAAATTATTTTTTTATTGAAATAATAAAATTATAGCTTTATATGTTTTTGCCTTTTTAAAGAATCTTTTGAAAACACTCATGCGTTTGAAAGAGACGAAAAAGATTCAGCTAGAACACAAAAAAAAAGAAGTTCAACAAAACCCAAAAATTCCATGACAAGACTCGCTTATCAAGATATCAAATCTGGTAATTTAAATAATAAAGGAACTATCTATAAAATTTAGATAAACATTGAAGTAATATGAATAAATTAAATAAATATGATATATATATATATATATATATAATATAATATATATATCATAATATGATATATATATCAATAAATATGAATAGAATTTAATTTAATAATTTGTGATTAATAAATTTTTATAACTAATCAAAAAACTTTTTTAAGATTATTATTCAAAATTGGATAATTTAAGAATTAGAGAAATCAGACTCTAAAACTTTTGTTTTAAATCACAGATTCAATTATTCAGTACAATGTATCTGAATAATGTTATCAGTTATTTAATCACCTATCTATTATTATTAAATTATATTAATAATAAAGAACAATATTTTATAAGCATAATTAATAGATTAAAATAAATAAAAACATTTTAATATCTTTTTATAAAAACAGGATTGTCTTACGAAGAACTGTCTTTGCAAAAGCTGAATGAGATAATTTTATTATTAAGAGAGCTAAAAGTTCATCAAGGAAATAAGACCAATAGTGTGACCAGTACCTGTCGATCATTTTTCGATTCGGATAAGTGTCCTAAATTGCCAATAGCTTCTGAGTTGGACCTAATAACAGCTGATGGAAAATTGCAACACAAATCATTGAGAATGAAACTGGTAAATATAGAAAAAGTGGTTAAAAATAAAGCTATTTGAATTGCGAAAACATTTTTCATAAATAAATTGAATTGATAAGTAAATGAAAATTTAATTTAAGTTTTATGATATTTAATTAGAATTATTTTTTATCAAAAATTCACAATTTATCTATAAAAATGAAATTTATGAGATTGAATAATAAATAAATGACCGCACAATTGTGACCTTTGCAATTATTTTAATGTTTTACAGATACAAGCATTAGGATCTATTGGTGGGCGGGATATGAAAAATACCGTAGCTAATATTTGCTTAAAACTTTTTACAAACTCAGTAGCAACTAAATACAGTTGGTCTGGCAGAAAGAAAGGCAAATCGTCACTTCAAAACACAGTTTTCACGGACATAATTATAGGTAAAATTATATACAAAATAAATTACACAAGAAATAATAATGGCATATTTCCACAAATATATTTGACACTTAAAATTTTATGAATAAAACAATGAAAATAACAAATTTTAAATTGCAGAAAGCGTCAGAATGAATTTTCCAAACGAAACAGAGGAAGTAATTAAATTGGTTGGCTCAAAATGGCTAGCACAAGCCAAAACTCGATTGGATAGAGAAACGTGATTCCATAATTATTTTGCACATTTTTAAAAATGAAACAGATAAGCCCAACGCAGAATAAAATAGTAACGTGAACGTAAGCATACGATAGAAAGGACAAACTTACTTTTGTCTTTTTCTATCTCATGCTTGCGTTATGCTCTCGTTTTATTCTGCTGAAGGCTATAATAATGTTCTTAAATTAAGAGTTTACTTTGTGTTTACAGAGAAAAGAAAAATGGTAAATCTGATGGGAATAATTCTACAGAGGAAGCTGAAGAATTGGATCACTTTACAGATGCAGACGACGAAGGAGAAGAATCAGAATGTTAAAGTCCTTAAATTTTTTTCTTTATATTTTTATAGTATTAAATATTATATTTGTTTGTTAAATTAATATTTCACAATAAACTCAAATATAACTTGGAGTAATGGCTTGTTCTTTATTATTTTTAACATCTTTCTGATTAAAGATTATTTTCTTTTCAAAACGTAAAATTTCACTTTTTTCTAAACAACTATTTAAAAAAATTTAGCTAAAATTTATATAATATTGTTATAAAATGTTACTGCAATATTACATTGCAATATTTCAACAATGTTACTAAAAAATTTTCTAACAACATTTAAAGAATGTTTTTGAAAATTTTTTTGCAATATTTCTGGAATATTTCATTGCAATATTTCATGAGTCGGACATAGCAATGTTTCTGAAACATTACAGCAACATTGTATTAAAATGTTTCAAATGTCTCAATGAAATGTTGCAGCAATATTGCTGCAATATTACGTGTTATGTGGGTATATATATATATATATATATATATATATATATATATATATATATATATATATATATATTGACTTTTATCTATAGTTTTCCTTGCGATGAAGGAAGAAACAAAATATTATTACCTGGGTCCCTCATTTACAAACAATAGTTCAAGGGTTTCGTATTGTTTGTGGTAATCCTTCGTAGGGTCTAATACAGGTTTAATATATGTATATGTATATTGGCCTCAGAATCAATCTACGAGTGCGAAAAGGACACTCACGCTTAGGGCCAACCACCTAAATATAAGAACCAATATTTTTTTAAATTTAAAAATCATATCGTAGATTATTTTTCTTGATACACGTTCTACGTGTCTTCAACGAAAATTAAATTAAAAAATCTTTATAATTCTCTGGTGAATTCACTAACTATATGTGAGTGAATATAAAGTTAAATAAGTGAATTATTAATGAATACTTTGTGAATTAGTAAATAGTGATGAAGTGAATAGTAAGTATTAGTGAATATAATTAGTGATAATAAGTGAATACCCAGTGGGCAAAAAACCATCATTGTTTTAAAAACGTTCCAATAACGTTTTTAGAACGTTTCATGTCTGCTAAATAACGTCTTAAAAACGCTATATGGTTCTAAAACGTTTTAAAAGCAATTGAACGTTTTTGGAACATTATTTTGCAGACATGAAACGTTCTAAAAACGTTTTTGGATTGTTTTTATAACAATGATGGTTTTTTGCCCACTGGGTAGTAAATAATAATAGAATTACATTAAGATACTGTTTTCTAAATTTTTTCAATTATTAAATAATTAATTGAGTTAAGTTTTGTTTTTGATGTTAATTACACAGCCACACAAAAAAAATTTTGGTTCTGACCTGGAGGTCTCACTATGTGTACCTTATGTTTTTGGGGTCGCTGAATCCGAATCCGAGGTCCATTTAACCCCATCAGATCAGGGTTTTGACATAACCACAAAAAACCAATATGACTATTTCTAGATCTGCCTACATTAAATACAAAATTGCTGTAAGAGATAAAAAATTTAATCAATTTTTATATGGAGGTAGATTGTTTCAACAATGGGTAGTTAAAAATGATGTAAAAATAGAAAAAGATAGATTAAGATTTTGTACAAATAATCAAGCTAAAGTGAGAAGTGAAAGGTATAAAGGACTCATGGATTATTTACACAATCATGTGTTGGGAAATGATGTACACGTGTGAAGAACGCTTATATTGCCTTCTACTTTTATAGGATCACCTCGAAATATGATGCAACAATATCAGGATTCGATGGCTATTGTTGCTCGTCATGGTAGACCAGATTTATTTATCACAATGACGTGTAATCCAAATTGGAAAGAGATACAGGAAAATTTATTTTCCTATCAAACTGCTGCTGATAGACCTGATATAGTAACTAGGGTTTTCGCATTAAAATTTAAACATCTACTTAAACCTATTGTTGATAATAAAGTATTTGAAGAAGTCAAATCTTATGTTTATGTTATTGAATTTCAAAAGCGAGGATTGACACACATTCATTTGTTAGTTATATTGAAAGAAAATTCTAAAATATTAACAGTTGAAAGTGTTGATCGTTATATTTCTGTTGAAATTCCTGATGAAAATATCAATCCTATTTTACATAAAATAATAATTCAAAATAATATTCACGGATCTTGTGGAGATTGGTGTTTAATTGATGGGAAATATTCAAAAAAAATTCCAAAAAGTTACCAAGAAGAAACTACAATTGAAGAAAATTGCTATGTTCATTGTCGTCGAAGAAATAATAATAAAGCGTATAAACGACCAAATAAATTTATTGTTGATAATTCTAATGTTGTTCCGTATTGCCCTAAACTTTCAAAAATATTTAATTGACATATTAATGTAGAAATAGTTTCGAGTATCAAGTCTGTTAAATATTTATATAAATAGATAGTAATGCTTAAAAGTATTATTCAGATATACCAGAGCATTATACATGTGTAACAAAATCTCTTGAATGGAAACAAAGAATTCGTAATGTAAAAGTATAGGGAAGAATGTATTCAGTTAATCCACATCATTTGGAGTTATTTCATCTTAGATTATTGTTGCTTACAGTAAAAGGAGCAACTTCTTTTGAAAGTTTGAAAACAGTTTTTATTCATTTATACACTCGTATTTTGCCTTAATCTAGCGTTACAAGTGTCCCCGTGGAATTTTTCTTACAAACTATACTTATATATTAAATTTTGCGTCTACAGAACGGCTTGAAATTAGGAGTACTCGCATTTGCCTGGACCACCCGTCTAATGGGTTTTCTCGCCAGTGGAGAGGGAAACTGTAGAAATCCTCTCCGAGTGGAACCGGTTTATCGACAGTCGAATTCTAATGGTGTGTACCGAACAATAATCGACGGTACACATCATTATACTTCGACGTCAAACCTCCCGCTCAGATTATCTCACGTGCCGGAAAAATCCCAGGCTAATGGGCGCGAACCAAGTACCCTTGGTCCTAAGCGTCCGCCGAGCCAGGCATTTATCCGACCGAGCTAATCTGTCGGTTAAGTTTGAGAACAGCTAATGGAGTTGTTCATGAATCTTTTACAACTGCTTGTTTAGCATTAGGACTTGTAGAAGATGATAGTGAGTGGATTAGGACAATGGAAGAAGCTGCATTATGGATGATGCCTTATTCACTTCGCCAATTATTCACAAGAATTTTAATTCATTGTCATCCTGTACATCCGAATAACCTATGGGAACAATTTAAGGGTAAAAAAGTGGGTAAAAAAAATCAATTCTTGAAATTAATTTTAAAAAATCGAAATGTCATATAGAAGGTATTATTCTAAAGTTTGAAAAAAACGTTGGTTTCTTTGTTTTAGAAAAAAATTCAGAGCGCTAGAATGTTCACAGATAAAATGAGGTGCCATGGACGCGGTGTATATTTCCATACTAAAAATGTTTTGTTTTTTCTCCAAAAATTTTTTTAGACTCTCAAGACATGTATTAAAGTACCCTATAAATTACAAAACGTTTGGAGTTATTTTACCCGAGAAAAAAGATCCCAAAAATGATGCATTTTTCGATCGTCTAAAGGAGGTTCCCCCCTTAAAAGACACCTCAAAGTTGTCACTCCCAGTTAAAGTAATGGCATATTATTAAGAGTATGATGGGAATATAATAAAACTCATAAATCCCGTGTGGAAAAAGCCACGTTCGAGCCCCACAGCTCCGGGGCCCTCGTGGAAAATCGAGGAGAATTCGAGGAGAAATCCACGAGGGCACCAGCAGGGGCCCCGTTCTTTGCCCTTACGGTTGCCCTGCTCAAAAATTTATCTAAGTTAAAAAAAAAAAATTTTTTTGTTGAAAAACTTTAGTTCAGAATGCATTAAATTACGTTTCAAAGCACCTGAAATAAACATTAAGTGACATTTTTCCATAAATCCTGTCACAAAGTTATGGAAATTTACGAGGGCACCAGCAGGGCCCCTGCTCTTAGCCATTATGAATGCCCTGCTCAACAATTTTTCTAAGTCCAAACGAAAAATTTTTTTTACAACAAAAAATTATGGTTTACTATCATTTTAAACAATGAAAAACACGTTTTTAACAAATATTTAATGTTAGTTTTTTTGAAAAATATTGAACTTACCTAAGGGCAAATCCATGAGGGCCCACGCGAGGGCCCTCATGGAACTAGAAAAATTTCCAAAAAAAAAAAAAAGTCCAAAAAAAAAATTTTTTTTATCAACAAATTAATGTTTATAATGATTTTAAACAATGAAAAACACGTTTTTAACAAATATTTAATGTTACTTTTTTTGAAAATATTGAATTTACCTAAGGGCAAATCCATGAGGGCCCACGCGAGGGCCCTTATGGATTGCCCACATCATTAATTAGAAAAAATTTCTAAGTCCAAAAAAAAATTTTTTTTACATAAAAAATTAATGTTTATAATGATTTTAAACTATGAAAAACGCGTTTTTAACACAAATGTTTTGACATTTTTTTTTTTTTTTTGAAATTATAAAAATATTAATTTATGAATATTTATGGTCTATTATTATATTATTGATATTGTTATTATTATTATTAAACTATTTAATTATTTGTCATAATGTATTAGTGTTAATAAATAATTTGTTGAATCATCAAAAGCAAGTCAGCAAGTCACCTACATTAAAGCAATAATTTTCAAGTAGGTCCCGTAGCATAGTGGTAAGAGTGTTGTCTGGTAGTCAGTAGGTCGTAGGCTCAATTCCCACGTGCGTCAGATTTTTTTTTTTTTTTTGGTCACGATTTAATTAAAAAAGTAAAAATTGTTAAATAAGAATGTTATTTATGAATAATTGGACTAATTTGTTATTAATAAATAATTAATTTATTAATTTAATTAAAAATAAAGTTGAGGGAATTTTATGAAATCCACGAGGGCACCCATGAGGGAAAGCATGTCACGCCTTCGAGGGCTCCGCGTGGATTGCCCCTGCGGGTTCCACATGGCAAGAGGGCAATCCACGAGGGCCCCGCCGGGGGCCCTCACCATTTTTCTGCACGGGTATATAAAAATATCTATTTTATTTTAGATGTAAGTTTTGTTTATAATAACTCCATGTAAACAAAAATTACATCTAAATAAAAATTTTCTTAATCTAAACAAACCGAAACATCAAAAATACCTATTTTATATTCGTCGTTCTATTTTATAGTGTCATATATAAACAGAAAATTTTTTAATTCTTAAAAGTGAAATCACATTTTTTGCAATTTTATAAAGGAAATAAAACTTTTTATAATTGTTAAAATTAAAATAACATATTTTAATTCTTAAAATTAAGATCACATTCTTTAACGCTTGACAGGACAAAAATCTTTGGAAAGCGGCTGTAATATAAATTTACATTCTTTCACCTAAAAAATTATATTATAAAACAAAGTTTACAAAAACTTAATTATTAAATATTGTTAAATAATGTCAAAGATGTTTATTAATTATCAAAGAACTGATCAATATAATCATTATTTTCAAATCGAGCTTTCGCCTCTACGAAGTAAAAAAAGTAAATAAAAAAAAAAAAAAAGTAAATAATGATTATATTGATCAGTTCTTTGACAATTAATAAACATCTTTGACAATAATTTGACTCTGATCAACAATAAATTCTTACATCTTCTATATTGTTAAATAATATTATTAGATCCTTATAAGAAAGCTATTAATCTCTCTAAGTCATTTTGTTTTAAATACAACAAAATTTTACATTTTAACAGTACAATCAAGTACAACTGACCTTACCGCAATTTAATAGGGTAAGTCCGGGGGAGATGGCCATAGTTTTTTTAAAGTAGTTTAAAATTTATAAAAAAGCTTTTTTTGTCTAAACTTTTATTGATAATTAAACATTGAACACTTAACTTGAAAATAAAGAAACATAAAATAAAATATTTTCATTGCAACAATCTTAAAATTTACATTTTCGAAAAAGTGCATTTGGTTATTTCTCTGGAATGTCCGGGTGAGATGGCCACATGTGTTCGGGAGAGATGGCCACTACCTATAATTTTTGGCTTTTATCTTAAATTTAATTTTTAATCGTTCACATCACTTTCCTCTTTTTCTGGTTGCATTTTGAAAATTTTTCATGGGGTTCAGAGCAGTTTTCATGTAGCCACAAGTGTCAAATTCTGCATTGAATTCAATCTTCAATTAATGTCGTTCGGTTGTAACTTTTAGCACAACCTACAAATAAATCTCCATCTCTGGTGTCAATTAGATCAATTATTTTGTTCTCAGACATTTTTAATTTGCTTTTCTTTAATATTTCTCAAGTATCTAACATTAACATAAAAAATTTTAAATAAAAGTCATTAATGGCCATCTTACCCAAAAATTCATGATAAAAGTAAACATCAAAATATTAAATAAATAAAATAATTTTTCCTTTCATTTTTCGTTTATATCAAAGCGTGGGTTATACACTACTCAATAAAACTTAAATTTGAAAATTATGTTAACAAATAACAATATAGCAACAAGAAATCTAAAATTTTCAAATTATTTTGGACCCATGCAAAAAAAATAAACAAGGATTACACTTACAGCTTCATTATTTTTCATCAAATTATTGTTTAGATTTATTATTAATCACAAAAGGTTGAAGAATAACCCATAAAAAGTGATATTTCTTTACAAATTCTGTAAAATATTCGAACTGGCCATCTCTCCCATATGGCTATCTCCCCCGGACTTACCCTATAAATATTTATAAAACGATTTATTAGAAATAAGTAAGAACAAATAATTGCTGGTGCAATAATGTAATTCACAAATTAAAAAGATTCTTAAAAAAACTTTTAAAATAACACTGTCAAAGAGAATAAGGTAAATAAGATCCTGAATCACATCCTTTTATAAAACAATCACTCGGCATTATAATAATTAATAAAATTCACTAAACGAAAAAAATTTGGCTTGCGAAATCGAAAATAAAATTTCTAATACTCATGAAATGTTTGTGATGACTGTGAATAAACGTGGTGTTTATATTAAAAAAAGGTTAAATAAAATATTATTTAAAAATGTTAAAAATTTTCTTTTACACTCAAAAGAAA
The DNA here is from genome assembly GCA_032872505.1 of Leptopilina syphax. Classification (NCBI taxonomy): domain Eukaryota; kingdom Metazoa; phylum Arthropoda; class Insecta; order Hymenoptera; family Figitidae; genus Leptopilina; species Leptopilina syphax. Next base: position 38,451,351 of record CM065468.1, on the reverse strand, counting down.
AAGAAATGAAACCTTTGTTTTAATGTAGGGGAGAGTAGGCTATATTGAACCAGGTTTTTTATGAAGTCCAAGAACTAATTAAATTTTACAAATTTTGCTTCCTCGTGAGGAACCTTTGTAGTCGTTTAATTTACAAAATTTTTAAAAATCCTTTTAACCAATTTTCTTCTATATAGGACTATGTTATATAAGACCCTGAACAATTGTCCGGATGTATGTATGTGTGTGTGGATTCCGATTTTTGTGAACACGATAATTCGAAGAGGTTTTAACGAATTTGGCTTAAATTTACCAGGTATATTTATCATAAAAATATCTCGAAATGGATAGATAGACTTAGTTGCTGTATAAAAAAATCTTACTCATTTATTTCTAAAATCTTATTCTTTGCACTAAGACAGATCAATTGGTATATTAGTGTGGAAAAAGCCACGTTCGAGCCCCACAGCTCCGAGGCTTTTTTTTTGGTCACGATTCAATTAAAAAAAGTAAAAATTGTTAAATAAGAATGTTATTTATCAATAATTGGACTAATTTGTTATTAATAAATAATTAATTTATTAATTTAATTGAAAATAAAGTTGAGGGCGAGGGGGTATTTTCTTGCGTATTGGAGTGTACACATTCCTGGTAATAGCTATGTAATACCCGTAATAGTGCGTAATGGTGCGTAATAGTCAGTAATATAGCGTATTACCGAGTAATAGCTGTGTAATAGTAAGTAATATCGTGTAATAGTCGCGTTATAGTATTGTTATTTGCATAGTTCAATTTATCAAATAATTAATTAACTAGATTGTCAAACACAGAAATTTGACTCTTATAAATATGGATGTTCATGAGTACTATGATATTAAAAATTATATTTGTACAGTACCACACCCTTAAATAGAGGAAAATAATTTTAAGTTACTATGTACATTAAACTCGATTTTAAATGCTTCAAGTGTTTCATGATTTAAAACAGTGTTCTCGTTTGCTTTATAATTTTTTATTCTTGTAAATTAATGAAAATTTTTCATCTCGTTTCATGTGCATTATTTATTTATTTAAAGTAAATATTATGCACGAATAGATTGATGTATATAAAGTATATAGTCTATTGAAAATTATAGAATTAATTACAATTAAAGTTAAAAAATACACTTTTTTACTAAATTTTTTTTGTTTATTTAGACTTATATTACTGTATAAGAAAGTTTTATTCTTTCTATTAAGACGAATGAACTTTATTTTATAAATGATAAATTGTATTAAAAATGATTTAAAAATAAAATATACTTATTGTTAATGCTTCCTTCACGAGGAAGCACATTTTTTTTGCTGATCGTAAAGAGGAAGCAAAATGTTTATGTAATGAACATCTGGATTGACAACTTGTTGATCAGGTTTTTGTATAAAAATAAAACTAAAGTACTCCTTCGGTTAATACACACGTTACAAACACAAATTATTATAATTAAATAATGAAATTTAATTTTTTTCTAATCAGTTACACTTTTCTTATTTTGAAGAATGTGTGTCTACATTGAACCACCTCTAATAAAACACTACAATTTACTTCAAAAATAATATTTCCACTTACACATTGTAAAAAATTTTATTTTTTACTTTAAAAAATAGAATATTGTTGTTAAATAGTTATTATTTGTTAATATAGGAGATTAATATATTTCGATGTCAGGTTAGGTAGCAAAAGTGACAGTTTAAGTTTATCTCGTTCACAATTGTGATGAAAGCATGTCTTCCAGTATTTTTCTTACTAATTAGTAGAGCAGACAACTTTATCACTGTTAAGGGGAGACCCTAGCTTTATTTTGACTTCTTTAAAATAAAACTATTAAACGAGGTAATATTTTTTTTCTGGCATCATTTTTAACATTAACTTGAAAACATATAAGATGGTCAAAAATATTTAATTTTAATTTTTAACCCAGTGGGCACCCTTGTTCAAAAGACGTCCTAAGGATGTCTTTTTGCGGACGTCTTTTGGACTTGTACAAAAAGACGTCTTTAAGACGTCTTAAAGACGTCCTATTCATGTTCTATGTCTTGGCCATTAGATGTCTTTAAGGTGTCTAAAAGACGTCTTTTTCATTCAACATTTGAAAATAGAAAAATTTTCATAAATAGAAAATATTATTTTCTAAGTGCAACTTGGACTTAGAAATTTTTGAATGTGAAATTCATTGGAATTTTTCTAAGTTAAATTCATTTCATTGACAAGTGAGATCGTTAACTTTGTAGAGGTTCATATCTGTCTTGAACGGCTGAGGTGCTTAAGGCGCAGTGTTTCAAGCCCAAGGTATCCGAGTTCGATCCCAGCTTCGTAGGAATTTTTTCATTATTTCTCCACATTTTAGAAAAAATAAAATTAAACTTAAAATAAATTTAATACAATATTACTGAATTTCAAATTAGAAAATGTTATAAAAGAAATGTTTATTTAAGATCTGAAGGAATGTAAAAAGGACGTCCAAAAGACGTCTTAAAGACGTCTTTTAGACGTCCCTTTTATGTCTTTTAGACGTACTTTAGACGTCCTTTTTTATGTCTTTTAGAAGTCTTTTGGACGTCTTTTGGACCAGACATAGAACGTCTTTTAGACGTCTTTTAGCTGTCTTTTTGATGACTCAGAGACATTGCCATCATTGTCCCCGAATCGTCCGCGGACAAGAAGGGACGTCTTTAAGACGTCTTTTAGACGTCCCTGTGCCCACTGGGAAAGAGGTTAGAATTTTTTCTTTTGACCTATTGCATATTATTGCAAATCTATGCGAGAAGTTGTTTAGAATGGTAAAATATGTACGGAAAAAAAATTTCGTTAAAAAATATTGAAAACTGTAAGAGAAGATCAATTTTTAATATTCAAATCTTTAACTTTTGCCGAAATTTCGAAAGCCTTAAATCTTTAATTTTTTTCCAAATTGTGTATATTTACGTAATTTGATGCTATTATTCAAAAAGCATTGTTAAAATTGACATTTAGCTCATTTTCGTGGTAAAAACCATAAAAATCATAGTCCGAAGCTTTTATGATATACTTTATATATTAGGGTGTCCGTTATTTACCAAGTTGTTTATATTTCTTGCGACACCCCCTAAATTATTAGTTTACCGTCTAAAACAAAATGTCAGACCAAAATAAACCCTTAAGGGGTTACACCACTGTAGACATTAAAAAAATTTTTTTATTTTTTTATTAGCTTAAAAAATTTTTTGAACCTTCTAGAATAAGGAAAAAAAGGATTTATACGGGTGATTAAATTTAAAATGTCATTTTTGATCCTACTAACTTTGATTTTTCGATGTTGGATTTTGAACTTAACGATACTCTATTTTGGTTGACTAGAATATATGATGGACAAAAATAATAGTGGTCGAGCAGGTGGAAGCAAATTTTAATTTTCACCAGGTGAAAAACGATAGGCAGAAATGATAAGAAATTTTCTGTTTTCGTTTATTCTTTTCTAAAATAAATTCTTACAATTTTAAAAAGTTAAAATTGTTCAAATTACAATAATGAATGTTTTAACATGACTTAAAAAATATTTGTAATGAGTTCTGCCATAAATTAATATACTTTTGAAGACCAAAAAGACATATAAACATTGAGGGACACCACTGATATTTTTGAAAGATTTCACTGATAATTTTTTTTTGAATAGTGAGAATAAAATCAGCTTATAAATTACAATCTTGTATCAAATCTTCATTAACTGCATATAAGGAGTAAATTTAACACAAATTTATTAAAAATAAAATAATAAGCTGCAAGAAACAGAATTTTGAGGGGACACCACTGACAAGGGACACCACTGACATTTTGCTTTATTTCACATTTTCGAAAAAGAAAGACTTTATTTTTAAGTCAAAGTCGGTGCGGTTTTTAAAGTATGTGTAATACCTGAAAACGAGATACAATAATATTTAAAAAATATTAATATTATGAGCAATTTTTTGATGGGGACACCACTGACATGGTGTGCTCGACAAAGTGATACTTGCTTTCTGCCACTAACCGTACAAGTTATAGATGTGATAGAATGTTGCAATGTTTTTTCTTTAAGAAGCTATACATGTCACCAATACTATTAACGCTTAATAAGGCAATTATCTGCACTAGGTTATTTAAATATCAGGCATGATATTCAAAATTTGCGATAATTACTTAAAAATATGAAACTTACGGACAGGCGATTTTGATTTTTTTTCTAGCACTGGATCAAAATTATTCTGCTAGCACAATTACTATATAAAATAATATAGACTCTTAGCTGTACAAAATAATTTTTCTGGTACTAAAAATGTGAGAATCAAAATTTTTATTATTACGTAAAGTTCTGATTTCTTAAGTGCGGACAGGGGACACCACTGACATTTTGCTTCTAATTCTTCTGCCAAATTTTTTCAGAGAATTTCTAGCGACTAAGAATTATTATTTTAAGTAGAAGAAGTGATTAAGAAAATTAATTGACTTCAAAAACTTTTATATATGAACTAGTATTCCAGATTTTTGGGCAGGACATGAAAATGACATTTTAAATTTAATCACCCATACATGTCTGAAATCGATTTCATTGAAATTTCAAGCTATTTTACCGGAGAAGAATTTTAACTTACATAAAACATGCATTACAAAAATGGCTCCAGTGCGGACATTTTGGAATATTTATTAATTAAAATTTGTAATTTTTAAGTTGAATATATAAGTTTAATAACTACTTAAAATATTGTTACTGTATTTCCTTTCCTTACACTAAAAAAAAATTATTGAACAAATGCTTCTTACAGTCCGCTGTAGTAGTGTTGCTCTTTTAACGCGTTTTTCTCAAAACACAGTTTTTGAAATCTGCAAGCAGTATAACTCAAACAATTTTCAATGTTTTCAATCGGGTTTTTTTATTACATTTTTAAAATTAAATTTTGAACAGAAATACGTAGGGGTTTTTTGATAAGTTAATTTACACAATTGTTATAAACAATTAAGTGTCGTTTTTTTGGTCGAAAAATGAGTTTTTTCTTCAAATGCTTGCCAATTACACAAAAATCAATATTTTTAAAATACCCTACGTATTTCTGTAGCTATTCTCATGTAGATTAAGAAAAAAAATTTATTTGTTTCTAGACTGAAAGTTACATTACTTATACTGCTTGCCGTAGAGCTCCTGGGAAAAAATATGCATTACCTACTAAAATGGTTCCTGTGCCGCCATTTTGGAATATTTATTAATAAAAATTTGTAATTTTTTACTTGAATATACAGTCAATAACTTCCTAAAACATTATAACTATATGTCATTTCCTTCCATTAAAAAAAAATTCCTGAAAAAACGTTGTTTTTGAGGCATTTACAGTGGTGTAACCCCTTAATATTCACAATAAACCTTGCCCCAAAGACGATACATTTCCCATTTAAAATACATGGAATTTTGCTACTTTTTACAAATTATTTTTTTTTTCTTTAAATATTTCATTTTGCATCAATGACAAATATATATTCTTATAGGAAATTTAACGCTCTAAAAAAAGTTTCTTATGATTTTTTGATAAATTATCTCCTTTAAGAGTTATTTAAAGTTAAAGTTCAACACTGTGTAAATTTTTAGATATTTGTACTTTTACTGCAAAATTATTATGAAAGGATCCATATCAATTCATACAGGCATTCCGACGATATAAATTGCGAATTATTTTCGCAATGACATATGTTACCCTAACTCAAAAAATAATAAAATGCGTATTTTTTAAAATTTTGAATAGGATTCTGTTTGCACTTTTTACGAATATTTTAAGATTTTAGCAAAAAAATTACTTTTTTGTATTTTCTTCTATAGAATTGCGTAATTTTCATATTTTTTGTCGCTCTTGAGGCTAATTTTTTCCTTTTTCATACTCTTTTATGTAAAATTACGCAAAATAAAAAATAATAAAAAAAATCAGTGAGAGAAGCAGGCGCAATGCGCGTAGGCGCATCTTAGGGTTTCGTGGCCTGAAATGACAAAGAAAAAATAATAAAATCAATCATAAACTCCACATAATGATTTTAATAACAAGCGTTGCTATGCTATTAAAATTGTTGCTAAATTAAAATAAATTATAAATTGTTTAATCATAAAATTGTTGCTATGGCAACAATACCATGGCAACGGTTGTTATGGCAACAATTACAATAGCAACCGTTGTTATGGTAACCATCACCATAGCAACGGTTGCCATGGCAACTGTTGCTAGGGAAAACTACGGACGGACACCAGAGCCTCGCTATAAGGGTTTCGGCCCTTGGCCACAAAACCCTAACAAGTGATAGGTACAAATTCAATTAAAAAAAAAATTTTCTTAAAAAGGACATCTGGGTCAAAATTCGTGAAGTGGGCAACTAATTTTCAGTTAGTCTAGATTTTTTCATGAAATTTATAATTTTCTGTTTAAAATAATAAATAAAAAATATAAGTTGAACAATTTTGCAAAATTCGATTTTTTGTTCTAGTTATTTGTTAAATAAACTTTTTAGGATGACTTTAGAAAAGTTTTTTTTTCTAATAAAGTAATAGGTAAAATTTAATAATTTTTGGTATGATTATATAAAAATAACTCGGTTTTTGATTGACCTTTTTCATTTTAAAATTTAACGTAATTTGATAAAATTATAAACAATTTATTTAAACAAATGAAAATAAATTCAACTTCTCGATCTGTTTGTTTATTTTTCAAAATTATATATTGTTCCTTATTTAATGCGCAAGTATTTCCAAAAATAAAAAATTGGTATTTTACATTTGTTCAAAAGATATAATTATAATTATGTTAATAACAATCAGCATTAAAAAATCAAAATCTTAAAAATGTTTTTTTAGCTTTATTAATTAAGAAAATTAAAAAAACTTTTTAAAAGAGTGTTTGAGTGTTTTTGATGTATGAAAAAAGTATGACATTTTATTAAATTACTTGAACAATTAATTGTTATTTTTTTTAATCTGTACTTAAGGCTAGAAATTTCTAGTTTTTTCTCAATAATTGTGCAATTTGTCAAGAGTAAAACTTAAAACATCTGGTAATGATAAAAAATAAATTAATTAACCATTGTTTAAACAATTAATTGTTATTTTTTTCATAAAGTGTAGTTAGGGCTAAAAATATCTAGTTTTTTCTAAATTCAATCAACTGGAAAATTAAATAAAAAAAATAATAAAATAAATGTTAATAAATTGTTTAAACAATGGTTAAATAATACATTTTTAGTTTTTCTATTATACTTAAGTATTTAAGTTATATAAAAAATGTCACAATTAAGAAAAAACTATAGGAATTTATAGTTTTAAGTACAGTAAATTGAAAAATTAAAAGAATAAATTGTTTAAACAATGTTTAAATATTTAATTTTTTGTTTTTCTTTGATACTTAAATGTGGTAGTTACAAGAAAATGCACAATACAGAAAAAACTAGAAATTTCTAACCCCAAGTACAATTTATAAAAAATGTAACAACAATTAATTGTTTAGTCATTGTTTAATTAATTACATTCTCATCAAAAATGAGAAAGTCTTGGATTTGTGCGATTTTGAGCACTGTCTAATTTTGCTAAATCTTTACCTTTCATGACCCCCTGATTCCAAAAAAATGGTTTCCAGAAAAGTGTCTGTCCGTCTGTCTGTCTGTCGTCTGTCTGTAGAAAAATTTGTCGTTACGATAACTCGAATAAATTTTTATGAATCGTCTTGCAATTTGGCACACTTTTTTAGTCCATAAAAATGAAGCCTGAGTTCGTTGGGCAGCCTATTTCGTCAAAAAACAACAAAAATACAAAATTTTGTATTTTTTACAATTGAGTGCTTGGATACAACAAGGGGACGTTCATTAATTTTGTTAATTAATGAAGCTGAAAAAAAAAATTTTTAAGATTTTATGACTTTTTAATGCTTATTGTAATTAACATAATTAATTATGTCTTTTAAACAAATGCAAAATACCAATTTTTTCTTTTTGGTAATTCTTAGGCATTAAATAAGAAACAATATTCAATTATTTTTAAAAATAAAATAACAGATCGAGAAGTTGCATTTATTTTCATTTATTTAAATAAATTGTTTATAATTTTATCAAATTACGTTAAATTTTAAAATGAAAAATGTTAAGCAAAAATCGTGTTATTTTTATATAATCATACCAAAAATCATTAAATTTTACCTATTACTTTATTAAAAAAAAAGTTTTCTAAATTCATGCAAAAAACTTTGTTTAACAATATGTACGATAGGGTGCAAAGATGCCTTCTCAGTTTGAACGTGTCGCACTCATATGTTTCCATGGAAACATATGAGTGTGACACGTTCAAACTAGGAAGGCATCTTTGCACTCTACTGTACAACAAAAAAACGAATTCTGCAAAACTGTTCAACTTGAATTTTTTATTTATTATTTCAAACAGAAAAACATAAATTTTATGAAAAATATTGATCAACTAAAAATTAGTTGCCCACTTCACGAATTTTGACCCATCTTTAAGAGATGTTTAAAAAAGAGAACTCTTTATTTTCAGGATTTATTGATACTCATGTGTAGTATTTAACACTCGATTTAACATCAAAATTCTATTTTGTATTTTTTTGTATATTAAGAAAGAAAAATTACCTACTTTCAATTTTTTACTAAAAATTCTAAAATTTTGCAACTTTTCAGGTTTCTATACTTGTACTATCAACAATGTTTTACAAAAGACAAGAAAAAATTCTTCTACTATTTTTTTTTATATTGGAATCCATAAATACAATTTTTATGTTATTTTTTTAAGTTGTTTAAAAGAATATCCTTTTTTAATAACATTAAAATTTTTTTGTTCATAAGAATTATTATATTATATATAATTTACATTTATTTCAGAGGCAATATCTATTAAAAGAGAAAAAAATTTCTATTTATAGTTGAAATTTTTCTTTTAATTAATCGACTCAATCAGGCAGTAATATTCTCTCATAATAAGTTATGTTCAATTTTATTGACAAAAAAATTTAACCTTTATTTAAAAAATTTGAACGTCTTAAATAAACTAACCGGGATAAATAACATTTTCGAACATCATCATTATCATAGATAATTAACATAATTTTCGGACATCATGTTAATTATCTATATTTTTTACTATTGACAAGATTTTTCAAACTGATGTTAAAAATTAAAAAATAAGCGATGGTACGAATATAGAAACCTGAAAAGTTGCAAAATTTTTAGAATTTTTAGTAAAAAAATTGAAAGTAGGTAATTTTGTTTCTTAATATACAAAAAAATACAAAATTGTATTTTTATGTTAAATCGAGTGTTACTACATGTTTTGACATTTGTACACATTGTTTATGCAAAGTTTTTTGTGGTTTTTATGCTTATAAAATTTTGTATTTACAAGAAAATTTTATTTTAGGGATTTGAGTGTATAACATTTTAATTAAGGCTATTTATTTTGATATATTTACATATTTATAGGAACAAATTCTCCTAAAAAAATATGAATTGAAATATAGAGCAAATAAATATTGCAACAATATTTTTAATTCTCAACATTCATCAGTATTTTTATACTGAGTGATAAACTCTTACTATTGCATAAATTAAGAAAAAATTCGGGAATTTTATGAAAAGTACTGGAGAAATTAATATTAAATTTACAAAATTGAGAAAAAAATTCTGGTTTTTCCGGTGTCCGCAAATTAATCTTTGTTAATATTAATACGTTTAGGAATTTTTCTTATAATTCACTTTCTAAATTTTGAAATCATTACTAATTTTCATACAGAACTTTGGACTTTTTCCATTTTTGACAATAATTGCAATTTATTTTAAATAATTTAAATCTTGAATTAAAAAACTTTCATAATATTATTATTTATAAATTTTTCAGGGAATAATTTTACTTAAAAAGTCGAAAAATGATTGAATTTTCGAAGAGTTAGTTGCAATTGCAATTTTTATAAATAATTGAGTTTTAGAAGGTTTTATATTTATAATTTTTGTAAATTATTAATGTTTCAAATAAAAGTTTAGAATTGAAAATATTCTCAAATAAATGTGAAAAAGTCAAAATCATATTTGGAAATCAGGAAAAAACAAAATTAAACAAGAACAAAGTAAATACGAATTAGTAAAAATATTTAGTAATTTAAATCAGTGACTGACTTTTTTACTTTTGAATTAGTACATTTTACTAATAAATTAGTAGAAATTACTATTCATTAGTAAAACTAAAATAAAATTAAATTAAAGTTTTACAAATTGAATTACTAAAGTGTCTAAAGTTAGTGTCGATGTTGAGCATCGAAAAATATTTTTTTTTACAAAACCGAAAAAATGAAATAATTATTTCAAAGATTTTAGATTTACAGGGTGGCCACATGTCCCCAGGGGGAAATTTCCCACTGGCATGGTACCGCGCCAGTACAAACGTCGGTAAGACTGTACTGGCATGGATCCGCCTGACGACCAGATCGGTGCAAATAATGTACTGGAACCTGACAATGTGTTGTAGTGGCTACACGCCTGGCTCGGTACAGATTTAATACCGCCAAACATCCGGCGTTGTACCGGCATTCGTCCGCCAAACATCCGGCGTTGTACCAGCATTCGTCCGTCTGGCAACCAGGACGGGCCAAATTTTGTTCCGAAAGATAACTTTCGACTGGCGTTCTACTGGCATTCGTCCGCCTAGCAAGCGACGCGGGCCAAATTATATTCTCTATTGAAAAATAAAATAAAAAAAATATTTAATTAACTATGCATGGTGCATGTTAATTAATATTTGTTTACAGATCATTTGAAACATTTTTTACACATTTAACATTTTTTTTACACATTAAAATTCTAAACGCTCGCAGGGGGATACGAAACCCAAGCCTATCCTAATCTACGCACCGAAGTCTAATACGCTAACCACTACGCTATTCGCTCGCTTGCGGATGAGAGCAAAACAAAACCCATATACAGTACCGCTAGGGAGCAAACAATTTTAGCAACTTATATACAACAATAAATAATAATTTAAAAACAAATTGAATATTTTAGCATTTTATGAATATTATGTAAATAAATCTAGTGTTTTATATTTATAAATAATTAGCTGTATACTTTATTTAAATTCAAAATTTTTAGTAAAAATCCTTAATGAGTAACGAAATTTGGACTTGAGTCAAACTTAAATCAGTAACTATTAAGGAAAAATTAATATAATTTACCAGATATTTTTTGATCAAATTTATTTATTTATTTATGTAAAGCTAACTTCACTATGAAAAAATTGATACAGGACTGTACATATAATTGTAATGTAATAAACCTGAAATTTTATATTAAAAAAACAATTTAATACTATTCTTTTTAAGTTTTCATTGATTGAACATAATTTTTTTTTAATTCAGTTAAATTTAATTAATTTATAATAATTATTATAGAAACTTGAATATAACAAAAAAAATTAAATATTTAATTTATTAATTCTTATTAATTAATAAATAAATAATAAATATTATTAAAAAATATAATTATAACCTATTTTTCAAATTCATTCATTTTTACAATTAAATTTTATATTCTTGCATTATTAATTCCTTCTTTAGTATTTAAACTTCAAAAAATTCTCCTATACAAAAATTTTTACAACGTAAAGGATTTAAAATTTTTATTACTTTAATTATTATCTTATCCATTTTATTTAATCAATTTTTATTGGAAACAATAAAAATATAGCTAAATTTCCAGTTTGTAAAAAATCTATTTTAGACGATTCTAAATAATGTGTTGATTAAAAAAATAATTATCCTATGAAAGCATTAAATTGTTTTGAAAGAATAGATAACAATTACCATATTCTTAGCTTATTATTATCAATTAAAATCTTATTAATAATAATATAAATTATTTAGTTCTCAGTCAGTAGAATGCCTGTACCGCTCGGGTCGTTAGACGGACGAATGCCAGTACAACGCCGGTTGTTAGTTGGTATAAATTTTGATCCGGCGGCCGGATCAAATCCTGTACCGCTCGGGTCGTTAAACGGACGAACGCCAGTACAACGCCGGTTGTTAGTTGGTATAAATTTTGATCCGGCGTCGGATCAAATCTTGTACCGCGCCTGTAGTGCCGACAGTAGAAAGAGTGTATCGAAAGTCGCATCCGCCTTTGTACCGCGCCAGCAGAAATTCGCATCCGAATCGGTACAAACTGCCTGTACTGATATTGACTCTCCAATTCAACCGGCGCGGACGCTAGACGGTTGGACGATCCGGCATTCGCCCGACTTTTCCCCCTGGGTCAGTAAAGTCAGGGAAATGTCAGGAAAAAATTTTTTGTCAAAGAAAATTGAGACTTTTTTCAACTTACCAAAAATTGCAACTTTTTCGACTTTTCTTCCAAACATTGCAACAAAATATCACAATTTTTAATAAAAAAAAGTACAGTTTATTTTGATTTTTATAATGCGAAAAATAACTATAAACAAATCTTTCAAAAATTGGTTTTGATTCATTTTTTAAGATAATTAAATTTTTCAATTATATATCTATAAGAAAAATCTTTTTAAATAATAATTGAAATTTTGTACAATTTTATTGAAAATAATTAATTTTTTTAAAGTATTTTGTTACAATTTTTGAAAATCAACTTTTAAAGAATTTTAATTGCAAATTTTCAAAATAATTGAATTATCAAAAAACTTCAAACAACCCAAGTGCGAAATGCCAAGACTGCAAAAACGGACTATCATTGGTCTAGTAATGTCTGCCGAGAATTGGCAGTAGTTACTGGGCCATTACTGGTGTTCAAAACGTCCCATTGATGGGCCAATGATAGCGCCGATGGTCAGATTTTCAAATTTTTTAAGACTGGGCCAGCTCTTGGCCCAATAGTGGCTCATTCATGGCAAAGTTGATCAATCTTTAATGGCAAAAAGCAATTGCCAGTGATGTGCCGACCATCGGCCCATTAATGGCAGTTTAATGGCAAAAATTTTGTGTCTTTGATGTCAAATTATAATTGGCAGAATTGGGGCGTAGGTTGGCCCAATAACGGCACATTATTGGCAAAGTTGATAAATCTTTAAAGGAAAAATTCAATTGCCAGTGATGTGACGAAGATCAGCCCATTAATGATACATTAGTGGCACTTTAATGGCAAACATTTTGTATCTTTGATGACAAATTGTAATTGCCAGAATTGGGACGTAGATTGGCCCAATAACGGTACATTCACGGCAAAGTTGATCAATCTTTAATGGCAAAAGACAATTGCCAATGATGTGACAAAGATCGGCCCATTAAAGGCACATTAGTGGCACTTTAATGGCAAAAATTTTGTATTTTTGAAGGCAAATTATGATTACCATAGTATTGGGGCGTAGCTTGGCTCAATAATGGCACATTCATGGCAAAGTTGATCAATCTTTAATGACAATATTCAATTGCTAGTGATGTGACGAAGATCGGTTCATTAATGGAAACATTTTGTGTATTTGATGGCAAATTATAATTGCCAGAATTGGGACGTACCTTGGCCCAGGAATGGCACATTAATGTCTATCATTTTGTATCTATAATGGCAAATTATAATTGCCAATATTGGGACGTAGCTCGGCCTAATAATGGCACAGTATCGGCCAGTGTAGTGTAGCTTATAAGAACCCTTTGCTTCCTCGACTTCAAGTCAGAGTAGCAGAGTGGTCAGAGTGTTAGGCTGTGGTGCGTCAGGTATCGATCCCCGCGAGCGGTAAGAATTTTTCAAATATTTGTAAGTTTGCGATTAATTTAGGGAAATAAACTGTATAAATATTATGAATTAATTAGTTAATTAAATTGAAAAAAAGAATTTTTTTTCAAATTTTTTCAACACTGGGGAGTAATGGCAGCCAATAATGTGCCATTAATGTTTACCGAGAATCGGCCGATGATTGGCTGCCGACGGCCTACCGCGGTTAACCTCCCGACAGTCGGGCCACTATTGTCTGCCAAGACTAGGCACTGACAATACCGTCACTGGGCCAGTTTTAGGCCGTTTTTAATTTCGCACTTGGGAATGTAAAAAAAATTATTTTAATATATTTTTAAAAAATTAATTGTAAGAATTTCTCTGTAATTTTTTGAATTATACATTAATAACTTAAGAAAAAACTATGGAGAGTTACAATTTATTATTATAAAAAATTAAGATTTTTGTATTTAAATAATTAAATTCTAGAAGAACTTTTGAAAAATTATTTAAATTAATTGATTAAGAGATAAAGTTTAGTTGAAAATTGTAGAAAATAATTTTTCCGTAAACATTCATATTTTCCTGTAAAAAGAATTTTGTTAGGAAAAGCAATTTTAAAGTCAGTAAATTGTCAGAAAAATTGATACTTATGAAACCACTCTGATTTAAAAAAGTAAAATTTACAAATTAAAAAGCGAAAAGTCAGTCACTGATTCAAATTAGTAAACATTTTTACTAATTCAAAAATAGAGAGTAGGTACATTTATTCTTATTAGAAAACATTTAATTTAATTAAATATGCTTAATTCTTCGCAATATTCCATACCGTAAAATTCTAAATTAGAAAAAATATAAGTTTGGATGCTTTAATTTAATTATTAACATTAAATTACACAATTGCAAAAAACAAATTACAATAATTAAAATTAAGAAAAATTACACAAATTACAAAAAAAATTACAAATTACACAAATATTTTTAAATAAATAATATTAAATTAAAAAAAATAAATTAAAATATTAAGAAATTAATTGTTACAAATAAATTTAGTAAAGTAAATATATATAAAAAATTGAGAATTAGGTTAAATTAAGTATATTTAATTATATTTTGTAGAATTTATTTTTTGTAAAACTTTCGTGTGTAGAGATCAATTTTTTAAAATTAATTTGAAGAGAAATTCAAATTGAAAAAATTTAATAGTGTAAATTTAATGAATTTAATGTCATAGATTTTCTGAAAACTATAGATATTTATTTGTGTAGAATTATTTAGTGTTTAACGGCGTAGAGTTAATAATTAAATTGGCATCCAAAATGATATTTTCTTCCCTGAATAATTTTACGTATACCTAGAAATTTATTCAACATGAACTATACAAATTTAATAAAATTAAATTTTATTTAAAATTAGTAGGTACGTTTATACTAATTATTAATTTAAAAAAATGTAATTAATTTTATTAAATTTAATTTACCTTTTATTTTTAGTTGAATTAATTTCAATTTATAAATTAAATTTCTTAAAAATTAATTTTTATTGTTATTTCATTTATTAAATTTATCACTTATAGTAATTAATGTGTAATAATTTTTAAATCACAGTAGTAAGAATGCATAAGAGAAGGAAGCAGACATTTCGCTGTCCTGCATTGCGATTTACTTTGGGGACTCAAAATCATTTCTCGGCCTATTATCAGATTATAGTTCAGTTCTATTCCTCGTGTTCCTTGCATTTTCCGAGCGATCACGAGTGCTTCCGATTATACTTCGGCTTAGCCATTGCGTTTTACATATGTGTGCAAGCTCACCGATTTAGGCAATATATATAGCCAACCACCTAAGCTTGGGACTTTTGGCCGCGAGAGGGCAGACTTTCAAAGGAAAGAGCGATTTGCATTACGTGCGTACTCTCAGTTTCTCTCTGTATATATATATTTATATATATATATATATATATATATATATATATATATATATATATATATATATATATATATATATATATATATATATATATATAAAATACTTTTTGACTAACCAACAATGCTTGATTTTGCTTCTATTATGATTCCTTTAGATAGAGAAATTTTCATATTATCGCGAACAATTTATTACACAAGTTTTATAAAGGTCAATTTTATTTTTAGAGTCAGAATTCCTGAAAGGAGCCACCCAAAACCTTTTAATTTTCTTTTTCGTAGTAATGTGGTTATTTTAATAGTATTTTATATAAGAAATCATAATACCAAAGGATTTTGCAAAAAAAAATTTTTTGTTAATGTTATTAACTATTGAAAATTTTGAACGTATTTAATTAAAAAATTAATTTCTCAAAAACTTATTGATCGATTTTAATGTTTCAAGTTGCATTTTATTTGTCTTGAAATGAAGTATAACTGACATTATTTTCAAATAAAAATATTTAATTTTAGTGAAAAAAGCAATTGTTTATTTATAAACAATTGAAAATAAATAGTGTTCTGGATGATTTTTTAAGTTGAAAAAATTACTAAAATGTTCTTTATAAACCAGTGAAAAATATCCCGTTGAAAAAAAAATGGCACGAAGTTTTAAATTGTTTAAACTTAGGCATTTGTACCGCGGTGCAGGGCGCGACTCTGGTCCTTATTGAGCGTACCGCGCGCGTGACATTGGAAACACGTTCGTATTTTCTCACAGTATAAGGACTGCTTCTAAAACACTGCTTTTACCATTTTTATTCAAATGTTTAATTTTTTTTCTAAAATTATTTCACACATACGGACACAGTATTTTCTACTAAAATATTACAGTCGTAAAGATAAAATTTGGATTGTTTAACTGTTTCTTTAATTGAAAAATTTACAATTAAATTAATGTGAATTAAAATTAATTTTATATTCTTATATACTCACTCACGATTTATTTTCTTGTAGGAATTAAAGCACACGTTCGGTCCTGGTATTTTTAAATAAATATAAACCGATCAAAAATATTTTTTCTGGAAAACATATAGAAATAAGTAACATTAAAATTTTCCATACCCGTATACTAATAACTTTTTCTAAAGAATAGTTTTAAAAAATTTTTAAATCCAATTTGAATTTTAATACTTGTCCTCACATTAACTTATTGTAAATGTCTGAAAATAATAAACAATAGAAACCAAAATTGTATTGGTATTAGGTACTGTAATTTTTTTAGTGGAAAATACTTGTACCGTAAATAAAATGTGTAATAATAATAATCCATATTTTCTTATTCAGAGAAATTGAAACAAACAGCTTTCCTCACATAACCACTGCCTACAGTTAATTTTAAAATAGAAAATTTTTAATAATTTTTTTTTATTACAATGTTTTTATGTTTAAGGTGTTCTGTTTGGAATGAAACTTTACCAAATTATTAAGTGATTTAAAGGTTATGGTGATTTTTCTATCAAAAAGCATAAAAATTATAATTCGTCTTGGTTATTTTAAAAAGTATTTAAATTAAAAATTCGTTTTTAGTAAATTATTTTCATAAATTTAAAAGTGTCATGTTGATTTGTGAGGTTCTCAAAATATTAACTTCAAGTTTATTTACATTTTTTTTAAATTGATTATCAGATTTTGAAAACTTGCTCCTCAATGAAAAATTTTAACAAACTACGTAAAACATCTGTATTTACCAATCAATAAGAAGAATGAATTAAATATTCCATTAAATAAAATTAATTAAAAAATTATTTAAATAAATGAAGTGTTTAAGAAGCGCAGTCCTTACAGCGAGCTGGAACGATAACACGCGCGCGGTACGCTCAATAAGGACCAGAGTCGCGCCCTGCACCGCGGTACAAATGCCTAAGTTTAAACAATTTAAAACTTCGTGCCATTTTTTTTTTCAACGGGATATTTTTCACTGGTTTATAAAGAACATTTTAGTAATTTTTTCAACTTAAAAAATCATCCAGAACACTATTTATTTTTAATTGTTTATAAATAAACAATTGCTTTTTTCACTAAAATTAAATATTTTTATTTGAAAATAATGTCAGTTATACTTCATTTCAAGACAAATAAAATGCAACTTGAAACATTAAAATCGATCAATAAGTTTTTGAGAAATTAATTTTTTAATTAAATACGTTCAAAATTTTCAATAGTTAATAACATTAACAAAAAATTTTTTTTTGCAAAATCCTTTGGTATTATGATTTCTTATATAAAATACTATTAAAATAACCACATTACTACGAAAAAGAAAATTAAAAGGTTTTGGGTGGCTCCTTTCAGGAATTCTGACTCTTATTGATTTTTCTGATTATTTTGCTAAATCTACTTATTAATTAATTTTTATTCGGTATTTATTTGAAAGTTTCTTGTTTTATGCATCCAATTGGACGATAACAATAATTTCAATTCGTAAACTATCTAAGAATCACACAGTAGACTAAATCCATTTCAAATCAGGCATGTCGACTAACTTCATGTTATAGAAAAAAAATTGTTTTGCTTGTCATTTTTTTTCTATTAAGTATAATTGAATTTTCTTTCTTGGGTCTTGTAGATGGTCTTGTCCTCTTCACAATCCAGTTTGAAATTTAAAAAAAATATTTAAAATTATAAAAATAGGGGATGGTTTTCTGAAAATAAATAAGATCAATTTTCTCAAAAACGCCACTTTTTTGTTATCAAATTTTTACTACAAATTTTTTAAATCTTAAAATAATTATGAACATTTTATATGAATTTCAATCGGGCTAAACCATTCTGGCAATCAGGAGAATGTTTTTTTTGCAAAATTTATTTTTACAAAATTTCAAATTGTTAACGTTCACGTCAACAATGTTATAACAATTCATTTGTTTTTAAAAATGCAAGTTAACCATTTAGAAATTTGCAAAAATAAATATTTAAAAAAAAAATTCTCTTGATTGACAAAATGGTTTAGCCCGCTTGAAATTCATAGGAAATGTTCATAATTATTTTAAGAATTTGTAGTAAAAATTTGATACCAAAAAAGGTGGTGTTTTTGAGAAAATTGGTCTTATTTATTTTCAGAAAATCATCCCCTATTTTTATAATTTTAAATATTTTTTCAAATTTTAAACTGGATTGTAAAGAGGACAAGACCATCTACAAGACCCTAAAAAGAAAATTCAATTATACTTAAAAGAAAAAAAATGACAAGCAAAACAATTTTTTTTCTATAACATGAAGTTAGTCGACATGCCTGATTTAAAATGGATTTAGTCTACTGTGTGATTCTTGGATAGTTTACGAATTTAAATTATTGTTATGGTCCAAATGGATGCATAAAACAAGAAACTTTTAATGAAATACCAAATAAAAATTAATTAATAAGTAGATTTAGCAAAATAATCAGAAAAATCAATAAAAATGAAATTGACCTTTTTAAAACTTGTGTAATAAATTATTCGCGATAGTATGAAAATTTCTTTATCTAAAGGAATCATAATAGAAGCAAAATCAAGCATTGTTGGTTAGTCAAAGAGTATTATAAACGAAATAAAAATTATTTTCTAATAAGTGCAAAAATCCCATGTTAATTAAATGGGAAAAGTATTGTTATTTAGGCAGGGTTAAACGGCATCGTAAAAATTTTTTCTAGTTTCTAGAATTGTTTTTAGGTAAAAAAGAAACGATTTTGACGATACCCAAATGAAAATAGCTAACTTGGGAAATAACGGACACCCTAATATATATATATATATATATATATATATATATATATATATATATATATATATAAATTCACGGAAAGTGAAAGGATTTCACGGGAAGTGATCCGGCCTCATGCGTTTACACGTTATACTTTGATGACTTGTAGTTTGCTTTAAAAAAAGATGTAAATTAGATAAAACATGTTTTTGAAAGGGGTTTTCGTGTACTTTTAAATAAAGATGTTAGTTTTTTTTAAAAAAAATTTTTGACCTTGAAAATTAAAAACTAAAATTTAATTTTCCTTTTTTTTGGAAAATTAATTAACTAGAATTCATAATTCTAGTCCCATTTTGGGCAGATATGTTTTTGATAGGAAAAGAGCTCAGCTTTCATTCTAAATAAAAACAAATTAAAAAAAAAATACCGATTGTACAAAACAATGAAAATTAAATTTTTAATTTTTAAGGTCAAAATTTTTTTTTTTAAAACTAACATCTTCATTTTAAAGTACACGAAAATCCCTTTCCAAAACATATTTTATCTAATTTACATCTTTTTTTTAAAGCAAACTACAAGTCATCAAAGTATGACGTGTAAACGCATGAGGCCGGATCACTTTCCGTGAAATCCCCCATATATGGGTGATTAAATTTAAAATGTCATTTTCATGTCCTGCCCAAAAATCTGGAATACTAGTTCATAGATATATAAAAGTTTTTAAAGTCAATTTATTTTCTTAATCACTCCTTCTACTTAAATTAATAATTCTTAGTCGCTAGAGATTCTCTGAAAAAATTTGGCAGAAGAATTAAAAGCAAAATGTCAGTGGTGTTCCTTGTCCGCACTTAAGAAATCAGAACTTTACCTAATAATAAAAATTGTTGATTCTCACATTTTTAGTACCAGAAAAATCATTTTGTACAGCTAAGAGTATATTTTTATATATTAATTGTGCTAGCAGAATAATTTTGATCCAGTGCTAGAAAAAAATCAAAATCGCCTGTCCGTAAGTTTCATATTTTTAAGTAATTATCGCAAATTTTGAATATCATGCCTGATATTTAAATAACCTAGTGCAGATAATTGCCTTATTAAGCGTTAATAGTATTGGTGATATGTATAGCTTCTTAAAGAAAAAACATTACAACATTCTATCACATCTATAACTTGTAAGGTTGGTGTCAGAAAGCAAGTAACACTTTGTCGAGCACACCATGTCAGTGGTGTCCCCATCAAAATTCTGTTTCTTGCAGCTTATTATTTTAGTAGTATAGCTAGGCCGGTTCTAGGACATATCGGCAATGTAGATTCCTACTTACCGTCAGCGAGGGTAAGTTACAGGGCGTTAGTGGGGTATATGTCGGTAAATTACCGGCTGTTGGTGGGGGTATGAGTTTCTGTCACTAGATGGCGTTAGTGGGGTATATGTCGGTAATTTACCAGCCATTGGTGGGGTACCTGATTTGCATATATTTAAATTAGTTAACCCTTTTAATTGACGTTAGTGGGGTATTTGATTTGCATATTTAACTTTCATTGTTAACCCTTTTAGTTTATGCAAATTCCACCCACTATCCACCCTTTTGGACGTAGAATATGCAAATACCACCCCCTCCCTCCACCCACTCACCTATGTAAAATACATTGCTCTTAGTTAACCACCACCCCCCTCCCACCCACCCACTTTTTTCCTTCATATATATATTTCCAATAACCACGACCATCACCACCCACTTAGCATAAACCAGAAATTTCAAAAATCATATAGAGAAGCGCGAGGGACTAAGCGTTCGCGAGATACAGCGCAGGCGTTGTGGGTAGTGGGAGGTGGTGGGTGGTGCGGTAAGGCCCAGTGCGCAGCAAAAGTGCGCGTACGGTTACCGCGTTGAGTGAGTGAAAGTTCCATGCGTCAGACCTGTCTGTCTGACTCTTGCAGCGTTTTTCCCTGGTACTATAACACCATAGGAATAAATGTATTGTCCAAAAATATGTAAGCAAGTTTCAACTTGTCTTTTTTCCAAGATAACAATAGTATTATTTGAAAATCATTAAACAAGTTTCAACCTGCATCTTGAATAGAATAAAGACATTGTCTAAAAAAACCTTCAGACAGGTTTTAACTTACCTGTAGATAATAACAAAGACATTCCTTGAGAAACCTTTTAGTGACGTCATTTTTTTATACAAGTTTGAACACGTCTTCTAAATGACTCTTCTTCTTAACTTAAAGTGGAGGTAGTTGCGTGCGCAGTCGTTAAAGTGGGGGTAAAAGAGTGAGAGTTGAAGAAGAGTGGGATTTAAGAGGTATAAGGTAAGATGAAATCCACACTCGACACTTCTGCTTCAGTTTTTATCACTCCAACATAATCGACAGTATCAACAACTTCAGCATCTACAGCAACATTAGCCGTGTCAGCGGCTTTAACAACTACAGCAGTATCTATTCCTATAATAGGTGAATTTCCTTTCTTTAATTGAAACATTTTGTATTCGAAATTAGTTTTATAAATTTAATATTAAAAATCAATATTTTTTCTTTTCTTACAGATATTAAAACAATGGACTTCGAAAAAGTCAACGCCACTGGTCGCATGGAGAGATTTCTACCAACGAAGCCGCTTTCTGAGTTGACTGTGAATGAGTTATACAACGTAACTAAAATAAACAAGGTGCAGACCAAATATGGTTCTGGGATTGTAGTAGAGCTGGATGCTGCATTTACAACTTTTCTACCGGCAAGGTTCGCAAAACTATATGAAGCTGACCCAACCTCCTTCACAATGATGGAAGAAGCCGTACAGTTGGAGAAGTTGCGATTAAAATATATTGGTGGCAAATTTAATGTTATTGAATTTGAATAAAATATTATAAGATTATACTGTAAAAATTATGTAAATATTTAAATGCTTATAATTATAATAAAAAAATTACTTTTAAATTGCTTCTTTTATTATTCTACTTTCATACTTTAAACAATTTTTAAATTAATTGAATTTTGTATATAATATTAAAGGAGTAGGTGTATCAAGAAAGATAGACAAGATTTTTTAAAATTATAAAATTCATTTATTCATATATATATATATATATATATATATATATATATAAATTCAAACTTATTACAATAGTTGTTCATAATTTTCATAAAATGATTTTAAATTAGTATTCACATCATCCACTTCATCGACACCATTTGAGAAGTTTCTCAATTCACTCGTTACATTCAAAAACCAATTTTGAAGCTTAAATATATTGTTTACTGCACAATTTTCAGTTTGTGTAATATGATGTGTACATGTGGGAGGTAAAAATTTAGTTTTAATATTCTTAAACGCTGGACAGTCAATTTCTTCCAAATCGTATACATTCATTAAATACTTTTCTATCCACTGTTTTTTCACAACCTTTAACATATATAGTCTTTGATCCTCATAATACATCCTGTAAAATGGTTAGCACTTCATCGTAACACACATCTCCAGCCATCCAAGGGATTGCATGATAATTGTTTGTTAACTACAGGTTTTCACTTTTGTAACGTCCAGGTAGTAAATTTCAAGCACAAGATGGTTCAAAGAAATAAACCTTTTGGTTGAGCATCTTCCTCCAGAGGAACTATGGCCAATTCTTTAAAAATAAACTCATTACAGGGCTTTTAAAAACCTTGAACGCCTACTATGAACTCCATTTTAGAATAGAAATGAGTTTCTACTTCAGGAAAGTGTCTTACATACCTCTCACTTCATCCTCCCCGCCACTTCTTATAACTTCTTAATAATCCCAATGATTGGTTTATACTGTACTACACGATCATGTATAACGAGACAATATGCAGTTGTCTCCTCAGGCAACGTCATTATTCACGTAAAGATCAGTGAATATTTGCATGAAGACATCCACTGTCACAAGAATACATCTTATTAAGTTTTAAAATATTGATGTAAAAAAGTTATATATATATATATATATATATATATATATATAACGTTTCTTAAAGTTGACTTGAATTTTCTACAAAGTAAATTCAACTTTTCCAAATGTTAACTTTAATACTCTGTCTACTAATGTGACAGTTACCATCTAAAATCTTCTACTTGAGTTGTTGGAAGGAAATTGACTTAATAGAAAGGCTCTTAGACGCAGTCCAAATTGTTTAATTTATTATGTTATACAGTTGACTTTTGTTGAACTTGTGTTGAAAAGTTTATATTTATTACGAATTATGATCTCAGCTGTTTATTATAGGTTATTTAGGAGGTTATGTATGTTCAAGACTAAAGAGAAAAATGTTCAATATTAATGCCATGTTTATATTATTGAAATAAAAAATTTTAATGAAATATTTTTAAATTTAACCTTAGTTTTTTGTATTTAATAAAAAAAACGCACGAGACTCGCATTTCACTCTCATGCATCATGTACCTTTATGACATGCGAGCGTAATGCGTCTTATATGAGGACGCATCTGTCTGCATCAGTGAAGGCACGAGTGCGAAAAGAAACCTCATACATGCGAGAGATATGAGACGCATATCAATCTCAAATATTGTTATCTGGGGTGCTATGTGGAAGTCAATTTTTTTTAACATGCAATATTAAAAAGCCGAATGGTTTATATAAAAACATTTCTTTTTATATGAGCCAACTTTTTCGTGTACGCCGAAGCGGATATATAAACTGTTTTTGTTAAATACCAACACTGTGTGTGATAATCGACTAAAAAGCGTTTTTTCAATAAATGCAAAGTACTTTTTTCCAAGTTAATTAATTGGGAAAGGTAAATGTAATGCATTTTCTTTTAGTGTTTTTCTTATATTTTGTGATGCAATATTGCATTGTTCCAATCTACGGTTGAAAATAATTTAATTTTCCTTCTTCAAAATAGCGCCGATTTCTGGGTGTGAGACACAGCATATCACCAGTTGTGAGACGGTGTCAACACCCATCTGGGCAGCATAAAAATACGACTTTGCAGACATACTATTTAAATGTTGTTTTGATTTCTTTTTCTAGTATTTTTGGGCATGTCAAGTGGAAAAAAGTCAATTGATTCAGAAGAAATCATTTTTAATGCTCTTGTTGAAGCTACTAAATTGTGTTTATTTGAGAGTCATATTTGGCGAATAAATATTATTATTTAGTATATAATAATATATATTATTAATATATTTAATTATTTCTACTAAACATAACGTTTTATGTCAAACTTATTAAATTTTAGCAATTTTTAATGAGTGTCTCACAACTGGAGACATTTTTTTTTTTGAAAAAAGCGATGTGCTCGGAAAATGTATCGTAAAATTTTTTGAGTTCATCGAAACACTACACTTTCTTTTAATAAAAGTTGCGTATTTCTGTTACCTTTCGAACGGTGTATTTCATTTACAATTTCGTCTACCCGTTTACAATTTACGGGTCAAAAATAAAACCCGTCTCACAACTGGAGACTCTCCCCTATATAAATTAATAAAATATAAATTATATATTAAATTTTAAATTGTAAATTATTAAATACTTTAATTTTTGAAAATTTCTACAAGTTATCATTAAAGTAATTTTCATAAATACATCAATTATATGATTATATGTAATATACACTACCGTCCGTGAGTATCAGGACGTCCCTTTTTTCATGAGTTGAAAAATGCTTAAAACGTAGAAAATAAGAATGACAAAAATTTTTCGTATTTTTTTCCTGAAAGCTAATGAAATTATAAAAAGTCTGACACCTGATCGAAGATATTTCGTTGACTATTCTGTCAGATACAGAAAAAATACTGGATTTTGCATGCTTTTTGTAATTTTAAAATTTCTCGAAAACTAATTAACTTTTTTTAGCGTTCTTGGTCTTGTTTTAAGGGGGGAAACCACATTAGGTGGCTCATTTTTATGGATTTTTTAAAAATTTTTTTGGGGGAAATATAAATTAAAATTCAATTACATTTAGACATCTTTTTATTAGTGTTTTGAACAATGTATATAAATTCTTTTGATTTATTTTAACCAGAAATAAGGCAGACATGCTATCGTAACCACTGATGGTCCTGATATTTTTTCTCGACTTGCGTGGCGTGTAGCAATTTTTATTTTTAACTAAAATTAAAAAAAAATTCTTACATTCTTAACTTATTTTCTAAGAATATGAACCTCATTTTAGGTAAAAATAATAAAAATTTTAAATTTTGAAGGTGTTTGAAATTTTTTCTTGAATTTTCACAATTTTTTTACACTTATTACACAAAAAAAACATCCTTAAAATCGTGATATCACCTTAAATGGTGGTTCATATTCTTTGTAATTTTATAAAGAATAAAACTTCCAAATCTCATTATAATCGGTAAATATATTATTTGTTTAAGTTAGACTGCACGCAATCATAAAAAATGTGATTTTGAGAAAAACGCATTTAAAGTTTCAATTTATTTTTTTTTGTTTAGCAGATATTTTTTTTAAAGTCACAAAGAGTCATATAATAATAGAAAAAATAATAAAAAATTTCTAAATATATATACTTTAAGAAAATGAAAAAAATAAATTTTTTGAAAGTTACAATTAGGTTTCCCCTCTTAATCTCTATCCAATGTAGAATCTAAATTAATTAATGGTATTGTGATATAAATATTTCCAAAAAAATTTGAAACTGTGAAAGTCGTATAAAAAAATTTTGAAAAACAGATTGACACTTTTTCAACAAAAAAAAATTTTTTTAAAATTAAATAATTAAGTAATTAAAAAGCTTTTTTGAATTTTAGTATATCTATTAAATGAACATATTTTACGTTGACCTTTTTGACACTTTAATATTCCTGATAATTTTTTGAATTTTTTTAATCCGACTTTCACAGTTTTAAATTTTTTTGGAAAAATTTATATTACAATACCATTTATTAATTTAGATTCTATATTGAATAGAGATTAAAACAAGACCAAGAACGCTAAAAAAAGTTAATTAGTTTTCGAGAAATTAAAAAATTACGAAAAGCATGCAAAATCCAGTATTTTTTCTGTATCTGACAGAATAGTCAACGAAAATTCTTCGATCAGGTGTCACTCTTTTCATAATTTCATTAGCTTTTAGGAAAAAAATACAAAAATTTTTTGTCATTCTTATTTTCTACGTTTTAAGCATTTTTCAACTCATGAAAAAAGGGGCGTCCTGATACTCACGGATGGTAGTGTAAGATTATTTGAGGGACTGATAGTAAAAATGGTTAAAAAAGACATTGGGAGAAAAAGTGGGATAAGTGACTTGGTAGCAAAAATGGTTTAAAACAATTAAAATATTTATCAATAAGTTTATTATACGAATGACTTGCAAAATATTAAAGTTTCTCTTTACTTTTTTAAATATGTTTTGATCATTAATTATAATTAATTTATCTATAAATTACAACATCATTTTAGCCCGTATTTGCTCCTAAGTCACTTATCCCACTTTTGCTCCCAATTATCACTTTTACTATCAACCCCTCATTTCGAAGTATTACGTTTATGCCCTCACGCGTGCTACAAAATTAGCACGAGCGACAGCAAAATGTGTCTCTTTGAGCAAGCACGGTGTGACTCGCACGTCATGTGCCTAAAGTGCAACAAAATCAGAACAAGTGACAGATAAATGCGTCTCATTATGCACGCACCGCGTGACTCGCATGTCCTGTGCTCGAAGTGCGACCAAGTGCGACGCATGATTTATTTACAATAAACTATAAAAATGTTAAAGTTAAACCTAAATAAAGACTTAAAATTACACAGTGCAAAACACATGCTTTTTGATCTAATGACGCGACGCCATGACACTTATAACAGCTGGGAAGATCGACGCATGCGCTTATAAGATTGGGATGCAGGTCTTCTTCCCAGATAGAAAAGAGCATAACGACTATTAAGTCTAATTCACAACTAAAGAATTGCAAGTTTCACTAATTTCATTTGAAACGAATTGTAAATTGAACGAAATTCGTTGCTTCTGTAATGACATTTAACCTAATGTGAATGTAAACAAATCATATTTATAAAGAATTATAATAATCAATACTTTTAAATTACTGTGATTAGTGTCAGTTTAATTATTTATGTAACAAAATTGTTTAATCTTATAAATTTCTAGTTTTATAAAGTAGATTAAATATAAGCGTAGTTTTAAATAAATTAGTTTCTTTAGAATAAATATTTAAAATAATAATTTTGTAAACGAATCAATAATAAATATTAATTTCGAATTTTAAATGTTTATTATTGCGAATTTTCTTAATTGAGTAATATTTATTGACATAATTTCAATTTTTGTTAGGTAATAATGAAAGTAATTTTTAAATGCTGAATTAATTAAAGATTTCAAATTTAATTTTAAAGAAATTTGAATTAACTTAATTATAGTTGACACTGTTTTCCTTGTAACGTAATATTATTTTTGACAAAATCTAATGATTTGTAATTCACAATAAATCGAATTCTCTCCAAACCTAAAAAGCAATATTTTATCTACTGAATTAGTTATGACTTAATTTTAGAGAATACATTTTTACAATAATAATTATATTAATGAAATAGAAATGAACTTAATTTTTAAATGCAGAAATGACAATCGGGATGAATCTTTTTGAATCATATATAAAAGTTGGAATAATATCTGTTTGCAACAATTAATCATTGAGATAATTTATAAATGTCCAATTTGTTTTAAATTCTATTTAAAACTTGTTTGAATATTGATTTAACCTTTTTTCATTTTGACAAATTATTTTTTAATACAATGTGAACTTTTACGAAATTTAATATTGCATATTTTTTTAGGAATCGAAAGTTTGTATAACCTAAAAACAATGTTTATGAATCTGTGTTTTTAATAAATTTAATATTTTTTAATTAATTTATAACAAAATTATAATATTAAAAATTAAATTTTAATGTAATGTTTAAGTATACATTATGTAAATTAATATAAACTAATTTTTATTATTAATAAATGTAATTAAATGTATAATAAACTGAATCGTTGTATAGTGTAATTTTTATTTGTTTTATTTTATATTTTCTATATATCTAATTATATCAAATAGTTTTTTATTCAAGCAGTACCTATCAGAATGTCTTTTTGCCATAACTTTAGTATAAAAAAATTTTTTTTTGAAATATTTTTTTTTGATAGAATTTGAAAGTTTTACAAAATTAATTCAACTAAAGTACACTTTGAAATAAAATCAGTTTTTTAGAATTATTTTTTAGAGTAATTTCAATATTGATGAAATGATAACTAACCTATTTTTAAAATGTATTAATGATATCTGAAACCAATTCTTTTACTTTAAAATTGTAGTTTAACAAATTTCTTGTTTAATGTAAATTAAAAATAGCATAACCTTAAAATATTTGATTTATGATTTATGAGATTTTTAATTTTGACATTATTTAATTTAACTTAATATTTAATTTATCTTATCATATTTTAATCTAATGATAATATAAATAAAATGTAATGTTACATATTTAATAATTAATTCATCTGTTAAATAATCGAAAAATAATGTTTCAGAATTCTTATATACCATAAATTGGATAGTACTGAATTAATATACACAAGTATTTTATTAATCCAAAATAAATTTTACACTAAAGTTTAATATAACAAATTATAAATTTATTTACATTATTATTTACTGAAATTTAACAAAAAATAATTTCCCATATATCGAATTGTAATTTGGCATTATTTTTAATTGTCTTATTTTACATTTTCTATAACTTGTTTTATGTCAAACTTTTATTTATTTGAATTCTCCCGCGTTAGAAATCTTATCTCATCTAATTTGAAAATATAAGAATTCTTATTTAGTCTAAAATCAATAATTTAATGAAATTTCTCATCCCTGGTATTTACATATAATGTTTCCGTATAATCGGTAAATACGGAAACATTATATGTAAATACCAGGGATGAGAAATTTCATTAAATTATTGATTTTAGACTAAATAAGAATTCTTATATTTTCAAATTAGATGAGATAAGATTTCTAACGCGGGAGAATTCAAATAAATAAAAGTTTGACATAAAACAAGTTATAGAAAATGTAAAATAAGACAATTAAAAATAATGCCAAATTACAATTCGATATATGGGAAATTATTTTTTGTTAAATTTCAGTAAATAATAATGTAAATAAATTTATAATTTGTTATATTAAACTTTAGTGTAAAATTTATTTTGGATTAATAAAATACTTGTGTATATTAATTCAGTACTATCCAATTTATGGTATATAAGAATTCTGAAACATTATTTTTCGATTATTTAACAGATGAATTAATTATTAAATATGTAACATTACATTTTATTTATATTATCATTAGATTAAAATATGATAAGATAAATTAAATATTAAGTTAAATTAAATAATGTCAAAATTAAAAATCTCATAAATCATAAATCAAATATTTTAAGGTTATGCTATTTTTAATTTACATTAAACAAGAAATTTGTTAAACTACAATTTTAAAGTAAAAGAATTGGTTTCAGATATCATTAATACATTTTAAAAATAGGTTAGTTATCATTTCATCAATATTGAAATTACTCTAAAAAATAATTCTAAAAAACTGATTTTATTTCAAAGTGTACTTTAGTTGAATTAATTTTGTAAAACTTTCAAATTCTATCAAAAAAAAATATTTCAAAAAAAAATTTTTTTATACTAAAGTTATGGCAAAAAGACATTCTGATAGGTACTGCTTGAATAAAAAACTATTTGATATAATTAGATATATAGAAAATATAAAATAAAACAAATAAAAATTACACTATACAACGATTCAGTTTATTATACATTTAATTACATTTATTAATAATAAAAATTAGTTTATATTAATTTACATAATGTATACTTAAACATTACATTAAAATTTAATTTTTAATATTATAATTTTGTTATAAATTAATTAAAAAATATTAAATTTATTAAAAACACAGATTCATAAACATTGTTTTTAGGTTATACAAACTTTCGATTCCTAAAAAAATATGCAATATTAAATTTCGTAAAAGTTCACATTGTATTAAAAAATAATTTGTCAAAATGAAAAAAGGTTAAATCAATATTCAAACAAGTTTTAAATAGAATTTAAAACAAATTGGACATTTATAAATTATCTCAATGATTAATTGTTGCAAACAGATATTATTCCAACTTTTATATATGATTCAAAAAGATTCATCCCGATTGTCATTTCTGCATTTAAAAATTAAGTTCATTTCTATTTCATTAATATAATTATTATTGTAAAAATGTATTCTCTAAAATTAAGTCATAACTAATTCAGTAGATAAAATATTGCTTTTTAGGTTTGGAGAGAATTCGATTTATTGTGAATTACAAATCATTAGATTTTGTCAAAAATAATATTACGTTACAAGGAAAACAGTGTCAACTATAATTAAGTTAATTCAAATTTCTTTAAAATTAAATTTGAAATCTTTAATTAATTCAGCATTTAAAAATTACTTTCATTATTACCTAACAAAAATTGAAATTATGTCAATAAATATTACTCAATTAAGAAAATTCGCAATAATAAACATTTAAAATTCGAAATTAATATTTATTATTGATTCGTTTACAAAATTATTATTTTAAATATTTATTCTAAAGAAACTAATTTATTTAAAACTACGCTTATATTTAATCTACTTTATAAAACTAGAAATTTATAAGATTAAACAATTTTGTTACATAAATAATTAAACTGACACTAATCACAGTAATTTAAAAGTATTGATTATTATAATTCTTTATAAATATGATTTGTTTACATTCACATTAGGTTAAATGTCATTACAGAAGCAACGAATTTCGTTCAATTTACAATTCGTTTCAAATGAAATTAGTGAAACTTGCAATTCTTTAGTTGTGAATTAGACTTAATAGTCGTTATGCTCTTTTCTATCTGGGAAGAAGACCTGCATCCCATAAGATTATACGAGTACATATAAAATTTTATTTCTTCCTGCTCAAAGCGAAAAAAATACTGGATTTTCAGTAATTAATCTAGTAATTCATCCACTATTTTGTTTAGAATGTAGTTAGAATGAAAATTTGAATTAATCGATATTTATTGCTAATCTGAGAATAAAAATATAAAAAAATTAAAGAATGATACGATTGAAAACTATTAAAATTTATTATACTAAAATTATAATTCAATTAGCGACAATTGAAAACAATTCAACAAAAAAAAATTTTTAATTTTAATACGATTGAAAACTATTAAAATTTCTCATAAAATTTTAATTCAATTAGCGACAATTAAAAACAATAAGCAAACTGTTAACTGTGAGTAATTACAAATCATGATTAATCGATTCCTTCTATATGAGGCAGTACTGATTCATATTATTGTAGCTGTTATTGTATTATTATTGTAGCGCCAACTGTCAGCGATAAAGGCACAATACGGAAATTTTTTGTTAAATACATATTTTCTTAAATAATTAATTAATAAAATGAAGTAAAAAGTTCCTTTTTGGAAAAGGAATAAATTTTTTTATTTTCAGAAAAAATATTAATATATACCTGTGTGCAACTATGAGTGAAAATTTTTAGGTAGAATACATTTTTTGTTTTTTTCAAAGAGAGGGTGTGTTATTATATTCAGCTGCCCCTATATACTAATATGTTTTTTTCGTAATACATATTTGTCGGAAGAATTTTTGGGCGAGCAGGTCAGTGTCATATCTCCAAAGTGAATCTGAAAAAGAGAATAGATTAGAAACCAAAATGTTTAGGACCCAAGAGACAATGACTTCTATGCGACATAATAAGAGGGACGAATTGACTATAGTAGGTAGCACCCGGTGGGCTAGGCGAACTTTTAAATGTCTTAAACTGACACGTGCCTCCCAGATTATTATAAGACTAAAAGGTGCACATTTTTATATAGAGTGGTTCAGGAAACTTATCTTGAAAAGTCTGTCACTCTCTCCTTCTAATCAGATCATCTTTAAAGTCATATTTCTTTCATTCCCATTCAACACACAAACATGTCGGAAAATTAGATTTTTCTATATGAAATTAATAGTCATTTCAAAGTGAGATCATTAAAATTAATAGTAAAAATAAAAATAAAATTTTACAATCAGATATATATTAATAAAATAATTATAATTATACTTATTCCTTTATTATTAGTTATTAAAATTATTAAAAATAAGGTTTTTATTAATAATTTATGTTCCTTAGCGTCGACGCTCAATATATCAAAAACTATTTTATTGGGGTTTTTAGAGCCTGAGACAAAATTTAAACCCTACTTTGAGCCTAAAATGTAGGGTTTATTAAGGTTTTAGAAGTAGCAACGTAAAGCGTGATTCCGATGCAATTATTTGCATTTTCTTTGATTCCAAAAATAGGCGTAAATTTCTTAATCTTCCATTTGGAGGAGTAGAGTAGGGTCTGATTCGAACTTAGTATACACTACTTTATAAACCTCGCATACCCTAATTTCATACTCCAGATCCTACAACTTTAAAGAGAAAAATTTGAAGATTTCCTCAAACTAAATTGAAGCACTTTGGATGAGTTTGTTATAGAGGTGCCTATTGCTAACTTGATGTCAAGTCAGCAAGGCACATCTGAAAAATAAAAAAATTGAGAAACGATAAAATTGATCCTTTCATACTTCATTAGCGACTATTTATCTACTAATTTTAAAATTTAATTTTATAAAGCTGCATTGATAACTTAATGTACGTCAATTTGAGTGACCTTAGACCTCTTTAAGTGAAAAAATTCTCGAAGTTATAGAAATTCAAAATTAAAAGTGTCAAAAACGTAATTTTAAAGAAAAACGGATTTAATGCTTAAATCTTCCATTAGTTAACATGTTAAAAATAAGATTATTATAGTTGTTTTAATTACTGCAAAGTTGTAGTAAACGTATAATATTTAACATTATCATATGGGACACTTTGTAGATTGGTTTTTAACATTAAAAGAAAAATAAAAAATCTGAACCACTTTTAGAAAACTTTGAAAATATCACGTCGAGTCATGCGTTTTTCATTAATTTATTGATAATTTAAGTATTTTATTTCGTTGTTAGACAAAAAAATAAAAAGGGACCACTTTGTCGGTCCGTTGCAAAAGTTGTTTCTGTTTCAAAATAGAGGGGGCGGAAAAATTCAGAACCTTTTGATTTTTCATCTTATAAAGGTGTAGTAGACTTAAAATAACTCTCATTTGAATAACTTCCCAGAAGAACTAGTGAAATTCGCATTACAATTTTTAATATCGTTTTTTTAGAAATGAAAATTTCGATATTTCCTAAGATTATTCACAATAAAGTTCCTTAAAAAATTTTTGTATGTCTACTTTCTCTTTTTTGCTTCAAATAACTTAATAAAATAACAACAACCATTAGCTTCTCAAAAAATTAGGTTTATTAATTAAAGAAAGCAATTTTAGGAAATAGACCACTTTGTCGGATGATCGTTATTTTTTCATTGTTTCAAATTGAAGGGGGGGGGGATTCAAAAACCTACTAAGAAAAAAATGCTGTGGAATCAATGACATATTTGTTTGTTGCAATAAACGGTTTATTCAATATCGTTCGAATACAAATACTGTTGGTTCAATAAAATGTGCTATTGATTATTGCTCTATAGATTTAAATAAATTCTATTTAATATTATTACAGAAGTTATAGTATTAACGAAAAATACTGTAATATCAAGAATTGCATTTTTTAGATATAATTTAATCTGTTATAACTTTAATAGCAAGTACTAGTGACTTGATTTCTACCTTATTTTGAACCAATAGCGCATGCTATCAATTTTAAAGTACATGAACAAGAATTTATATCATGATGAGTTTTAATTATCAAAACTGTTGCTTTTATAAAAAAATGTTTTAAGAAATAAACACATGTTTGCTCCCTTATACAACTGAATCTTATTTCAAGATACACTTTTTTGAAGTTTTTGCACAAAACATACACAATTTGAGATAGAAATTCACAACTTGACCTAAACTCATAATTTATCACAATATAAACTTAACATTACGCATGCATACATACAATCATATTACATTAAAATGATGTTGATTTGAACTTCCTTATATACAAAACTGATAAAATTATCACCGCTTGTGAGAGAAAAAATTAATTTTTCAAGCAGACATAGCAAATATTCAGTGAAAAAATGTTTAATAACCCAATTACCTTATTTTATAAATCTTTATTTTTATCATAGCTAAATAAATTATTTTTTATAAGTTTAAGACATGATATTTTTATATGAAATTCAATTAAATAGTAGAAATATCTTTTCATATTTAAAAATAATTTCAACAAAACAATACCTAACATCTTTAATTTAAATAAGTATGACTACAATTTTACTACGCGGTATTGTTAATTTTATAGCATGGTACTGTCAATTCTATAGCATCTGTTTTTGAACGTATTCGAATACATCTTTTATAATAACAAAAGCATGTTTCATCGTTTACAATATACATCTATATAGGGGAGACTAGGCGCAGTTGTTACAATTTTGATAAAATCCGTTACAGTGATTAGAGTTTAACTCCAATTTGTTTGGTCAAACTATTAAATCAAAGGTATATTATCCAGCTTTAAAAGGCAATAATTGATTTAGCTCTATTTCTATTATTTAAATAACTAGAAGCATTTTAGTGACAGCGTGTAAATTGTAACAACTGCACAAAGTCAATTTTTGTTGTTACAATACCAAGAATCCTCTGCAACGTTTCTAAATTGAAGACAAATAATTTTTTATAACAATTTTTATTAATTATTCTTAATTTTTAGTACAAAGATGATAATATTGAAATGATATAGTTTAATTTAAGTACATAATTGAGGCTCCGGATCTTAAAAGGGCACACGCGCGAACACACGGCAAATAAGTTGGCCCCTGGAGATAAAATTTTGAAGTTGTTCAAAATGAATTTTAAATTATTGTTTCTTGTACAGAATTTTAAGGCGAAACTTTTTTTCTAATAACAATTTTTTATATAATTTCTCGTTTTCACGTAAATTGAAAAAAACGTGATTTTTTGAGTTAAGAAATTTTAATGAATTTTTGACTTCAACTCGTGACTACTTCGTTAAATATTAATATTTTTCTACGAAATTTACACAGAATATTCTTCAAACTATTCCAAGAGTGAAACAATATTTGGAAATTTTAAAAAAAAATTGTATGTCAAGGTAAATAATTATTTAAATAATTTTGTCGGAAAAATGATTCTCCTATTTTCAATTGAAAAAGTTGAGTGACGAATTTTCGTTTTCGGAAAACTTTCAGCGACAAAAATGTTCATTAATATGTTAGGAAGTTTTTTGGAAAATATCTCGCCATTTGATAATAAATTAAAGACAATAGAGCAATTTTAACATCGTCGCGCTCTGCTGTAAAATTGCGGCGTGGCGGCCCATGTGTAGCATGGCCGCCATTACAAGACCAATGCATATAGTTAGACATTGTTTACGTTTACAGCAGAGCGCGACGATGTTAAAATTGCTCTATTGTCTTTAATTTATTATCAAATGGCGAGATATTTTCCAAAAAACTTCCTAACATATTAATGAACATTTTTGTCGCTGAAAGTTTTCCGAAAACGAAAATTCGTCACTCAACTTTTTCAATTGAAAATAGGAGAATCATTTTTCCGACAAAATTATTTAAATAATTATTTACCTTGACATACAATTTTTTTTAAAATTTCCAAATATTGTTTCACTCTTGGAATAGTTTGAAGAATATTCTGTGTAAATTTCGTGGAAAAATATTAATATTTAACGAAGTAGTCACGAGTTGAAGTCAAAAATTCATTAAAATTTCTTAACTCAAAAAATCACGTTTTTTTCAATTTACGTGAAAACGAGAAATTATATAAAAAATTGTTATTAGAAAAAAAGTTTCGCCTTGAAATTCTGTACAAGAAACAATAATTTAAAATTCATTTTGAACAACTTCAAAATTTTATCTCCAGGGGCCAACTTATTTGCCGTGTGTTCGCGCGTGTGCCCTTTTAAGATCCGGAGCCTCAATTATTAGTTATATGTGACCTGGTCTATGAAAAGGGACCTTACGTGTCAAAAAATCATTTTTTACTTTTTTGTTGATTCGGATAGAGTTTGAAACGCTCTTTAAGATGGTGAAAACCAAAAAGTCATAAGTTGATTAGAAGTTTTTAGAAAAAAATTTTAAAGTCAAAAGAAACAAGAGTAAAAATACGAAAAAACTGATTTTTTGTTATTATACAAATTAAAATAACGAAGACGATAATTTTTTATTAATTAGAAAAGTTGACAGTATCTTTGACAACTGTCAACAATTAAAATTCAAATTTGGTA
Source organism: Leptopilina syphax (assembly GCA_032872505.1). Taxonomy (NCBI): domain Eukaryota; kingdom Metazoa; phylum Arthropoda; class Insecta; order Hymenoptera; family Figitidae; genus Leptopilina; species Leptopilina syphax. The sequence continues at coordinate 38,414,602 of CM065468.1, read as the reverse complement.
TCATATTCGTAATCAGCGACCTCAAAAACCTTATTACTGTCTTTTTTACAAAAAACAATCACTTTTTAGAGAAGTTGACAGCTGTCAACTGTCAAATTGTCAATTTAACATCATATTCGTAATCAGCGGCCTCGAAAACTCTTACAAACATGTGTCACTTAATTATACTTATTGTTGCTAGTTAGAAAACTTAGATTATTTTTTCTATGTTTGGGGAGTTTGTTATTAATTTAAAAAAACAATTATTAAAAAAAAAAAATTTCATTACTTGTATGTTTTTTATTTTGATACTGTGATTCACGGTGAAGAAAATAAGACTAAATTGATTAAAAAATATTAATATTTAAAAAAGTTACAAGGGTTTTTCTAAGTTAAACTTTAACTGCTGTTTTCTCAAAAACTTGTTTTCGCACGTAAGGTCCCTTTTCACTTTCCAGGTCACATATAGTTCCCAATAATGAATATTAAGTAATTTGAGTTATATTTGGTAATTGAGGTAAGTTAGATGAGAAATAATTTTCCTCTACCGTCAACAGGGGTAATTATGGAACATCAGAGGTAAATATATAGAACGCGTAATTCTTTTTTATGTAAAATTTTTGTAGTAAATTATTTTAATTTGGTTCTTGTTGTAGATAATAGTTTAATATATTGCCTACAAAGTTACTCAGATGTTTTTATTTTTATTGTCATTGGCAACGAGAAAATAATTATTAAACATCGAAAAAGTGGAAAGCTTATTTCACAAAAGTGTAAAAATCTACTAATTTCTTTGAATTAAATTCGCGTTTAGTTTACTATTATTATCTATATTATTATTTTACTCTGCAGTACTAAATAAAGTTTTCTTAATATACAGACAAAGAAAATTTATTATACTTGCTTTTATAATTAATTATAATAATTTGTTCTATAATTTCCCCAAATGCGAGGCAATTATGGAGCAATATTTATGTTTAAATAACTCCGTCAAAAAAATTTTTTTGTAAATGGAACTTGAAGGAAATCTTTAGAAGAATGTTCACAATATATTTGAATAGCTAATAAAATTTTTTTGTACACTTTAGATTTTTAGTAAAGAAGAAACTCAAAAAATCGCGTTTTTTGTTCCATAATTACCCCTGTTGACGGTATGAGGAATTACACTTAAAAACTATTTAAAACGAAAGTAACAATTGTTTAAACAATTAAAATAAAACAAATCAACTATTATTTATACTTTAAAATCAAAATAGAGTGTGCAATTATTAATTAATTAATTAATGAGTTAACTAACCTTTTAATATTCACACTGACAGATTTTTCGCACAAAATTCAACAGAATTTATGTAAACAAAAGTAAACACTTATTTAGTCCATTTGTTTTGACATTTTATAGGGGTTAAAACTTAAAAAGTTTTTTTTCATTAATTTTTAATGATTTTGAAATCAAATTTAGAAAAAACATGAGATTTTATATAAAAAATAAGTGTGATAACATTTCTGACAAATATTTTACATTTTTAACGAATCTGATGAATTATGGGAAGAATATTCTTTCTCATCATCACTTGTAACAACTACACTTCACAAAATCGTAACAAATGCACAATAGGTACATTTTTTACAAAAAGTTACTTTATTTAAAAAGTATACACTAAATTTGGACAACGAAGGCAGTTTTTTAAAGATTAATCCTCATAGAATTGATATTAAAAAAATTTACTTTGTTAAGTATAAAGGTCTATTAATTATTTAAAAAATATCAAGCAGAGAAATATTTACTTTTGGCCTCTAAAAACCAATGTGCTTATTTTTGCTTCCTCGTGAGGAAGCTTTGTAGTCGTTTAATTTACAAAATTTTTAAAAATCCTTTTGACAAATTTTCTTCTGTATGGGACTATGTTATATAAGACCCTGAACAATTGTCCGGATGTGTGTGTGTGTGGATCCCGATTTTTGTGAACACGATAACTCGAAGAGGTTTTAACGAATTTGGCTAAAATTTACCAGGTATATTTATCATAAAAATATCTCAAAATGGATTGATAAACTTTAAAAAATTCTCAGAAAAAAATTTTTTTTTAAATTTTTTCTAAAAAATTTTTTTTTTCAAAAATTTTTTTTATTTGGTTATTAAAGTAAATATTTAATAAAATCTTATTCTTTGCATCAAGACGAATCGATTGGTATATAAGAAGTATAAATTGTATGAGAATTTACAGAGTTAATCACAATTAAAGCTGAAAAATTCGCGTTTTTATCAAAAAATGAGTTCTTTTCGCAAAATTATGTTGCCATATAAGAAAATCTTACTAATTTGTTTCTAAAATCTTATTCTTTGCACCAAGACGGATCGATTGGTATATATAAAGTATATGTATATTGTATTTAAATTTATAGAATTAAAACCAATTATAGACAAAAAATTTGCACTTTCAATAAAAATTCATTTTTCTTAAAAATCATGTTGCTGTACAATAAAATGTTATTATTCATTAAAAAATAAATCAAAAATCTTATTCTTTGCATCAAGACGAATCGATTGATGTATGTAAAGTATATATTCTATTGAAAATTATAGAATTAATAACAATCAAATTTAAAAAATTCACTTTTTTACTAAAAATTTTTTGTTTATTTAGATTCATATTACTGTATGAGAAAATTTTATTCTTTCTATTAAAACGAATGCACTTTATTTTATAAATGTTAAATTGTATTAAAAATTATTTAAAAATGAAATATATTTATCGTTAATGCTTCCTTCACGAGGAAGCAAATTTTTTTGCTGATCGTAAAGAGGAAGCAAAATGTTCATGTAATGAAAATCTGTATTTACAACTTGTTTTAATTGTAAAGCTTGCATATAATTTTTAAACATATTGCAGTAAGTTCGTACATAAAAACTAAACATTTTTCCCTTTAGAACCCCATCTCTATAATTCACTGTTTCTGAGATATTACATTTGTAACAACTGCACACTGTAACAACCGCGCTTAGTCTCCCCAACACACTGTAAATACTATTTAATAAATTAACAAAATTACATATAATAATCTTCGTATTTTTATTCATTCATTCATTCTGTCCGCAGTTTGAAGTTAGTTTTTGTGTATGCTTTTGTTTTTTCTTTTTAAAAACACTTTGCCTGACAGATCAAAATTATACAGTTTTTCGATTTGTCAATCTCAATTTTTATTGTTTACGAAGAAAAAAGGTTGAAAGATAGTTATTTTATAAAATAAGGTAAGAAATTTTCGTAATGTTGATTTATCAATAATATTTTTAATATAATTAATGAATTTATCACTTGGTTAAAATTTAATACGAAAACAAGATGTAAAATATCAATCCTCCAAGTCAAATTATAGTGTTATTTTAAATAAAACACAAAAAATTCATTTAACGTTTCGACGGACCCACCGTCCTCATCAGAAACATTAGAAATTTCAATTTCCCGTGTGATCAACACAAGAACGTTCGATTGACAAAATGAAAAAATGTTGAATTGTAGAATATCGTTGGTCCATTGTAGATTCATGGTCATGACAATAATATCCCAGATAACAATTTGAGATTGATATGCGTCTCATATCTCTCGCATGTATGAGGTTTCTTTTCGCACTCGTGCCTTCACTGATGCAGACAGATGCGTCCTCATATGAGACGCATTACGCTCGCATGTCATAAAGGTACATGATGCATGAGAGTGAAATGCGAGTCTCGTGCGTTTTTTAAGGATTATTTATGATAAATATATTGTAAAAAATTAAATACAAAAAACTAAGGTTAAATTTAAAAATATTTTATTAAAATTTTTTATTTCAATAATATAAACATGGCATTAATATTGAACATTTTTCTCTTTAGTCTTGAACATACATAACCTCCTAAATAACCTATAATAAACAGCTGAGATCATAATTCGTAATAAATATAAACTTTTCAACACAAGTTCAACAAAAGTCAACTGTATAACATAATAAATTAAACAATTTGGACTGCGTCTAAGAGCCTTTCTATTCGAAGCAAATTAACTTTAAATGCTCTTGTTCGATATGACCGTTATATTTTTTAATTTTTCAATTTAAAAACGAGTTTAAACAAAAACAAATATTTATAAAACATAAAAGAAACAAAACTGTGATTCGCACACGCACTTTTTATAAATAACAAACAATCACGACATTCACCCAACGATAAAAACACATGCTCAGAGCGAAACTGGACGTCATGTGACTCGAGACAGACATCAACAAGTACATTTTCGGCCATATTGGGAAAATTGGCTGCGCACCCTGCGCACATGCGCATCGGTGAGACCGCGAATATTAAAAAATTGTAAAGTCAAATATTTTTCTGCCTTTATTATCAACTTTAGATGAATAAATGAAAATAACGTTCTACAGTAAAGTTTTATTTTTTTAAGTAAAAATTTTTTGTAGTAATTTCAAAACATTTAGTAATTTATTATTATTTAAATTAAATTATAAATTACAATCTATAATAAATATTATATATGTATATGAGTCATTCCATTATATTGTGACTAAAGTCTTTGCCGACTAATTTTAAAAAATTATAATATTTTGCAGGAATGATTTTAAAGATATATTAGGATCATCGAACAAAAAGAATTTTTTAAATATTTTTTATATTTATTGTAAAATAAGCATCTAAAGTATATAAAGTCGTAAAAACTGTCTATTAGAAAATATTAAAGAAAACACATAATTTACTATGAAAACGTAAAAAAATTATTAGAATTTATTATGAATGAATTATTTTATTATTATAAATTGATACAAACAATTATTATTAGGAAATATTAAATAAACGATTATTTTAAAGTTCACCTGGCAAATAACCTATTTTTGCAAATTTCATTCGCTAAATGTGAGAAAGAGAAATCATTAAATTGAATAAAACCTTATGAAATATAAAGAAACTTTTAATAACTTTTAGTTTTTCTTATCACTTTCTTCCTTTTTTCTTCACAAATGTTAAAAAATAAGCAATTAAAACTGGCACTTTGCTTATTTTCACGATTTTAAAACAGGCCTGTTTTAAAATGTAAATAACTTCTGCCCAGAAAAAAGAAAAATTACGAAAATTGGGCAATAATAATAAAATGATTATTTTACAATAAATATAAAAAATATTTAAAAAATTCTTTTTGTTCGATGATCCTAATATATTTAAAATTATCCCTGCAAAATATTATAATTTTTTACAATTAGTCGCCAACGACTTTAGTCGAAATATAATGGAATGGTTCATATGCATTTTATATAAATTAATAAAATATAAATTGTAAATTATTAAATAATTCAATTTTAAAAATTTCTACAAGTTATCATTAAAGTAATTTTCATAAATTCATAAATTTTATTAACTTTAATGTAATATAAAATTATTTGAGGGGCTGATATAAAGTGGTTTAAAAAAACATTGGGAGATAAGTGACTTGGTAGCAAAAATGGTTTAAAACAATTAAAATATTTATCAATAAGTTTATTACACGAATGATTTGCAAAATATTAAAGTTTTTCTTTACTATTTTAAATATTTTTTTATTATTAATTATAATTAATTTATCCATAAATTACAAAATCATTTTAGCCCGTATTTGCGCCCAAGTCACTTATCCCACTTTTGCTCCTAATTACCACTTTTACTATCAACCCCTCATTTCAAAGTATTACGTTTATGCCCTCACGCATGCTACAAAATTAGCACGAGCGACAGCAAAATGTGTCTCATTAAGCAAGCACGGTGTGACTCGCACGTCATGTGCCTAAAGTGCAACAAAATCAGAACGAGTGACTGCTAAATGCGTCTCATTATGCACGCACCGCGTGACTCGCATGTCCTGCGCCCGAAGTGCGACAAAGTGCGACGCATGATTGTTATCTGGGATAATTAATGAATTTATCACTTGGTTAACATAACACTATGACACTATAATTTGACTTGGAGGATTGATATTTTACATCTTGTTTTCGTATTAAATTTTAACCAAGTGATAAATTCATTAATTATATTATTGTCATGACCATGAATCTACAATGGACCAACGATATTCTACAATTCAACATTTTTTCATTTTGTCAATCGAACGTTCCTGTATTGATCACACGGGAAATTGAAATTTCTAATGTTTCTGATGAGAACGGTGGGACCGTCGAAACGTTAAATGAATTTTTTGTGTTTTATTTAAAGTAACACTATTATTTGACTTGGAGGATTGATATTTTACATCTTGTTTTCGTAATAATATTTTTGTTTATTTTTTAAAATTTTTAGTTTCTTTTGGAAAAAAATTTGTGTAATTTATGTTCTTTAATCACAATTTTTATTCTTTTTTAAATTAATGAAAAAAATTTGTAGTGTTACGTCAAAACGAGAAACCTTTTTAAATATACCTAACGTTCCTCGTTTTAAATTGGTTTCATAAATGAATCCAATTTGGGATGAGGATAAGTCAATGAGCCTACTAAATGTGAGAGAATAATTTATTTAAAAACCAACAAGAAAGAAAAGAGTTGACAAAATTACAATGAGTACAAAAATTATGAATCTTACTTAAAGAATAACGATTACTGGTGGTGTGATGATAATCTGTTGTCCGATCTCAATGGTGATGAGCGGTAGACGAAAAGGGGCCTTTTGTTTGTTGTCATTAGTGGTTGGGTATTAGACCTCTTGTTTACATTAATGAGATAGTGTATTGTATTGTTAAAATATCTGCTTCCTTCCAGACGGTTGTCGTCTCTTGAGCAAATTTCGATAGTTCGAAATTTGGAATGTGTTGTTTCAATATTAGGTCTTCGTTGATAGTTTGAGATTATTTCCAATTTAATATTTTTGGAAATTGTTTAAAATTTTACACTTTGCAAATGTATTATAAGAGGTTGTTTTAAGTTCACTTCTTATTTAATACTTGGGGAAATAGTTCACTTTTAATAATGTACGTTCAAAATAATACTTGGGGTTATACGTTTCACTTTCAAAGATGTACTTTGAATTCACTTGTAAACTATGCGATGTTTACTTGTAGACAATTTGATAATGACTGAGCGATGTGTACAGGTTGATTCCCAAAAAATTACTCTCTAGTCTCTTGTTCTGAACGATGTGTTCAGGTTAATTTCTAAATAGTTACTCTCTGATATCTGCAGAATTTGTATCCCTTTTATATAAAACTGTCTTCATTAATGTAATGCTTTGAAATCATTCAAGTGTGAATTTTAAGTGGGGGTCTCGGCGAAGGCAATGCTGCTGCAATTCGGGGCGACTGTTGACTCTTCTACACGTGTCGATTTTGGGTAGATTTTAAGTGGGGGTGTCGGGCGACGGCAATGCTGCTGCAATTCGGGGCGACTGTTGACTCTTCTACACGTGTCGATTTTGGGTAGATTTTAAGTGGGGGTGTCGGCGACTGCAATGCTTGTTTGTTTTCCTGCCTGTGGCGATGATTTTTTGAAGGTCGTTTAACTGATGCACTATCGTTATTCTTTTTACATGATTTAAAATATTACTCATCTTTCTTGAATTCATTATACTTGCAAATTGTTTAGATACATATAAGATATATAAAATATGCTAATTATAATGCAATAATGTGAAATGCATAGAATGATAATATGACATATAAGTAAAATACAATATAAAAAATAGGAAATACATACATAAGTATCGAAGTTAAATTAGGTATATTAACAAGAAGTTACGGACGTAACACCTAGCCCCTTAGATTGAGCATGGAAGAGAAACGAAACATGCTCAAACTATTGTTACATTGATATTGTAGAGTAGATGTTATTACTTGTTTATGCATGTATTCTATGCATTTAAAAAAAATTTTCATTTAAACTTTATTTATTTCACTTTATTTTTATCTGAATTATAAAAATTATTATTCTTGTTAATAATTTATGTTCTTTGAATTATTGTATTCCATCCATTTTTGCATTCTTAAAAAAAAATTCATTTAAACCTTATTGTAGAGCACTAGATTTTTATTACAATAATTATTTTTGTTATTAGTGTATGTTCTTTGAATTAATGTGCACGCATTCCATCCATTCTTTATATGTGATTTTTATTTAAATTATAATAATTATTTTTGCTATTAATGTATGTTCTTTAAATCATTCTTTTAAATTCACAGTATAAAATGAATTTTATGTAAATATTTTATGTATTAATTTTATATAATGAATTTTATGTTTGATACAATTTGATGCTTACAATTTTTATCTACAAAAAGAAAAATAATTTGTTCTATACAAGGGATTGCTTTTTTGTAAAATATTGTATCGAAATTAACAAATTATAAATTTTTATAGTCTGCTTTGAAATTGCATTAAAAAAAATATATTTTTACAAATTGGTTTTGAAACTTGAGTCTTGTATGACTTAAAACTATGTCAAAATTCAAAATTGTTTATGATTGAAATTCATTGCAGATTTAAAGATTTTTTAAATATTTTATTATTTATTATAAATTTTTTAAATCATTTAACCTTTACAAGCAAAAATTTTCTACTTTCAATTTTTACAAACAGAAAAATATTTAATGACACATTTTTTTTGACATGACAATTTTTAAATGTTTATTTCTTAATTTCCATCGCTTTTAGTTATTTCATTTATGCAATTTTCTTTCGATCTTAAGTTACATTTAGACATAAATCATTAAGTGTTTGAGAAGGAAATTTTGTTTTTTCGAGTTTCAGATAAACCTTGTTTTTAAAAATGTTGTTGAACTCTGTGGTTGTAATACTTTTTTCTATTTAAATAGCTTTTTTCTTGATAATACTCTTCAGTCAATAATAAGGTAAAATTTCGAAGTAACCTTGTTTTGTTATTATAAATTTGAAAAATACCATTTTAAATTCTTCTTTAGTAAAATTATATTAAATAAGGTATAGAGTTTATTTTAATGTGTTAAAAAAAAGTTTTGATTTCTTTTAGTGCAAAACAAGTATGCAGAACAGTGTTTAAGATTTAAGATCAAATCATTACAAAATCAAAAATTGATAAAATGTTATAAAAATTTAATTTAAACTTGCGAATATTAGATTATTGTTATAGTGGAAAAGAAGATAACTAAACATTTGCTTATCATTTATAAAAGTTTAGTTTTAATGAAAACAAATTAATTTCTTTTTCTTTTGAATTCGCTTCCGAAAACATAAAACTATATATTATAAAAATATTTTATTACTCTTGTTTAATTCGCGATTGTTTCAGTCTGTTCGTATGTACTATTTTTTGTTTATTTTTAACTTGTATTTTAACGTTTCGTTTATCTAAGATTTCTAGTATTTTGTGTGGACCTGTATATTGATTAGCGAATTTATGAATTTTCCCCCCGTGTAATAAAAATACTTCATCTCCGAGTTTAAGATTTTGTAGATTGCAATTTTTATCATAATAGATTTTTGACTTTTCTTTTGCTAAAATCAAATTTTCTCTAGCGATGTTTCTCATTTCATGAAGTCTTGTTATTAAATCTGTTAAATAATGGTCATAAGTTTCTAATTTTTCGTGTTCAAGTGGCGGATCGCTTGACGGTAATCGTGCTAATTTCCCAAAAATTAATTCGTATGGAGTACACTTTGTCCCTTCATGAATACTTGTATTATATGAGAACATAGCTAATTCTAACCAATCATCCCATTCTTCATTTTTATTTATAAATTGTTTTAAATATTCTCCTAAAACGTGGTGAGATCTTTCAATTGATCCATTAGACTGAGGGTGAAAAGCGGTTGTTTTAAATTGTCGAATTCTAAATCTTTTTGCTAATCTTCTCATTAAATTACTTAAAAAATCTGTTCCCTGATCTGTTAACACTCCTTTGGGTGATCCAAAAATACAAATAAATCTTTTAATAAATGCATCAGCTATTGTACTTGCTTGATGATTTGGAAGTGCGATTGCTAATGAATATTTGGTTAAGTTGTCCTGTATTGTTAATATATATTCACTACCGTTTTTGGTTTTTGGTAATGGACCAACGATGTCCATTGCGATTTTTTCAAATGCTGTACCTGGTGTATCTGTAATAATCATTGGATCTTTTGTTTTAACTCTAACTAACTTTTTTAATTGACATTGTAGACAACTTTGAATATATTTTTGAATATTATTTTTCATATTTTCCCAATAATAATTTTGACGAATTCGACCATAAGTTTTGGTTACATCTTTATGTCCTCCAACTGAGCTTGAGTGAGCTTCTTCGATTAACTGCATATATTCTTCTTTAGTAGGATATTTTGTATATCCATTACATACAACAACTCTTACAAATGAATTTTCAAAAATTAATTTTATCATTGATAGGATTTCGTCCCAAGTTACATTGTTTATTTGGGCTGTTTTTGCAATACTGATACTTTTCAATTTTAATTCTTCACATAAGTTTTTCATTGAAATAATTGTAGATTTAATTCTTTTTATTGTATCAGATAAATTTTCTTTTATTTCATTTTCTATTGGAAGAGCAATATGGTAATATATACCTCTCTTTATTTTTTCTGCTATACCTAGTTGAAGTTTACCAAAATTTGGTAATTTTTCGCGTTTAGCTAATGATCTGGAGCCCTTATCTCGAGGATCTCCATTAACTGAAAGAAAATAGGTTAGATTGTCTCTTCGCATTGGTAATTGGTCTCTACAATCAATAATATATTTTTCTTGTTCATTATTTAAATTTTCACAGTTTTTATTTTCTACTAAGTTATCTTCTTCATCAGATGATTCTTCAGAATTCGAATTTTCGTAGCCTTGGTCAATTTCTTCGTGTTTCTTCAATGTTGATTTTTCTTTAATGTACTCAGGATCTGATTCAATTTCGTCAGGAATAACTTCATTATAAAATTTTTCTTTTCTCTTATTATTTGTATTGCATACCTTTTTCGGTCTTCCCCTTCTCTTTTTGGAAAAGGAGGTATTCAAACGTGTGCTATGTTTCTTCGGTCTACCTCGTTTCTTTGTTTTGTGTGCTTTTATTTCTTCATTTTCAATTTCTTCGATTTCTTCATTTTTCTTTTCTTGTATATTCTTTTCTTGATTATTATTTTCTTGTATTTTCTTTTGATTTCTTGTTATGACATTACAAGTTTCTTTACTTGTACAATAATTTCTTTCAATAGATGGGAGATTTTTCCTTATCTCTAAATTCATGTAGGATTCATTGTCCTTTAATATTTTTTCAATAGATGGGAGACTTTTTCTTATCTCCAAATTCGTGTAGCATTCATTAATTATTTTTTCAATATGTGGGAGACTTTTTCTTATCTCCAAATTCAAATAGGATTCATTGTCCTTAAATATTCTTTCAATAGATTGGAGACTTTTCCTTATCTCCAAATTCATGTAGGATTCATTGTCCTCAAATAATTTTTTAATAGATCGAAGAATTCTCAATATTTCCGAGTTTTCATAGGATTCATTGTCCTTAAATATTTTTTCCATATCATGGAGATTTCTTATTATCTCCGAATTCAAGTAGTATTTAGTTTCATTTGCTACACAATGTATATATTTTTCAATTTTTTCTTGCACACATATCATTATATTTTCTTGTATTTCCTGAGTTTCTTCCATTTTTTCTTCTTTTATTCCTTGTACTTTTTCTTCAATAATATCTTCAACTGGATTTCTGGATAAGGCATCAGCATTGACATTTGTTTTGCCTGCCTTGTAGACTACATTAAAATCATATTCCGCTAGTTTCAGCTTCCATCTTGTTACTCTGGAGCAGGGATCTTTAGAATTTTGAAACCAAACTAATGGTTTGTGATCCGTAACTAGCGTAAATTTTCTACCATAAAGGTATGGACGAAAATGTTGCACACTATATATGATGGCCAAGGCTTCCTTTTCGTACGTGTAGTATTTTCTTTCGCATTCATTTAAAGTTCTTGACGTGTATGCGACTGGTTGGTCTTTTCCAATTACTCCTTGCGATAAAATCCCTCCTATTGCGAAACCTGAAGCGTCTGTTGTCAGTATAAATGGTTGTGAAAAGTCGGGTCTTCTCAAAAGTGGTTCCTCACATAGTTTACTTTTCAACGTATCAAAAGCTGTCTGTTGTTTATCAGTCCAAAGGAAAGGAATATCTTTTCTTAAAAGTTGATTTAAAGGATTAGCGATCTTCGAAAATCCGTCTATAAATTTTCGATAGTAACCTGCTAATCCTAAAAATTGTTTTATATTTTTCACATTTTTTGGTTTTGGAAACTTCTTTACAGCTTCAACTTTTTTCGGGTCGGGTCTTACCCCGTTTTTATCTATTATGTGTCCTAAGTATCCTACCTCTAATCTCAAAAATTCACATTTGTCTGGCTGCAATTTTAAATTAGCAAAACGTAATCGTTCCATAAGTTTAGAAAATTTTTCTTCATGTTCCTCCAAGGTGTCTGCATAAATCACAATATCATCTAAGTAAACAAATAGTTCTGATCCTTGTAAACCCAATAATACCTGGTCAATAAGTTTTTGGAATGTTCTTGGCGAATTTTTCAGTCCGAAAGGCATTCTGTCGAATTCATAGTGTCCAAATGGCGTTGAAAATGCTGTCTTATAAGAATCTCTAGGATCCATTTTGATTTGATGAAAACCTGATGCCAAATCGAAAACTGAAAAATATTGAGCGTTTCCGAGTTGATCCAGTAGGTCCGTAATATTAGGTAGTGGGTAAAATTGACCTACCGTGCGTTCATTAAGTTTTCTGAAATCTAAAACTAATCTCCATTTTTTATTCCCTTGTGAGTCATTTTTCTTTGGTACAATCCATATTGGTGTATTGTACGGTGAGTCCGAATCTTTAATAATTTTTTGCTTTAATAATTCGTTTACTTGGCGTGTCATTTCTTTTTTGTGAACAGGCGGAAATCTGTATTGTTTGGTTATAATTGGTGTATCATCTGTCGTTATGATTCTATGTTTTATGAGATCTGTTCCTTCTAAATATTCTCCAGATATATGAAATCTGTCTGAATAATTTTTTACTAAGTTCATGATGTGCTCTAATTCTTCTTTGTTTAAGTGTTCAAGACGAAGTAATTTTTTAATTTCTTCAACTCTATCGTTGCCTGTAATGTTGAAAACATTTTCTGATTTAATATTTTTTGAAAATACATCAATTATTTGTTTAATTGATGTGTCTTCATTTTTAATATCATATTTGTTTACTGGAGTTTCTTGTTCTATTTCATCAAAATCTTCTAAATTTATTTCAAAAATTGGAATGTCAATGGATTCATTCAGTGTGTTGATTGCCTTTAAATAAGCTATGCCTTCTATGTTTGAAACTACTGCATCACCTAAGTAAACACCATTTTTTACTTCTAATCTTGGAATAAAACCCTCTTTTTTATTTTTATATAAAATCTTTACATGAATGTTACAGATGGACCTTGGTGGTATTGTAAAATAATTTTTTGAATCAAAATTAAATTTTCGTTTATTGATTTCTAGATGTCCTTCTTCATAATTAATTTTTACTTTATTCTGGACAAAAAATTCTGTTCCTAAAATACCGTCGTGTTCGATTGGAACTTCATTGGGTAATAAATTAAAAATTGTTGGAATTCCGAAAATATTAATTTCTACTTGTCCTAAAGTATAAACTGCGTGATCGTTAATTCCTGTTAATTTAAGACATTTATTTTCATCAATTTTTATATCAGGATTTAATGCGCGAATTTTTAATAAATTTGGTCCTGCTCCTGTGTCAATCATCATTGTTATTGGAACTTTCAACTCTTTAGTATCAATTCGAATGTATGGAATTGCATTAGTTCCTGCTAAATTAATGTTTCTGGATGCATAGTAATTTCTTCTTAATTCTTCCTCAGAGCACCCTACTGAAGAGGAATTTTGGAGTTTCCCTGATTTTGTGTTTGTGAATTTGTTTGTTGTTGTCTATTGTTATCATCCCACATCTTTTTCCTACAATTGGTGGAAATGTGTCCTAATTTTTTGCAATAATTACACGTTATACTTTGATTTCTATTCGCAAAGTTTGTAGTATTGTTAGTTCTTGGTTCTTGAGAAAAATTTCTTTGTTGATTTTGGAAAAAATTTTGTTGTTGATTTTGTCTTTGATTTTGGTATGGAGTTCGGAATTGATTTTGTTGTATGTTTCTAAACTGATTTTGTGATGTGTTTCTAAATTGATTTTGAAACTGATTTTGTTGAGGATTTTTGTAAAAGTTTTGACTTTGAAATCTATTAAACATTGGATTTTGATTGTTAAATCGATTCTAATTTTGGTTTGAAAAATTTTGTCGTGGTCCTGGATAAGAAGAGTTTTCTCGTCTTGGTCCTATTAATTTATTAAGTTGAAAACAGTTTACTGCAAAATGACCTTTCTTTCCACAAACTAAACAAGTTATTATATTATCTTGAGCGACATTAATTTTTTTTGTCTTAGCAAAGTCTTTATTATTTTTAAGATGAGAATTATATTCATTATTATGCTCATTTTTTCTTAGTTCGCGGTGTGATAACAATTTTCTTTCTATTTCTACTGCTTTGTTAACTATATCTTGAAATGTATCTGCTGTTCCAATTCGTATTTCAATTTCTGGTCTAAGTCCTCGTGAAAAACAATCAGCAGTTGTTTTATCTAAACTTGCTTTAAATGGTTCATCTACTCTATTTTCATTGCTAATCCTATGCGCGTCTAATATTCTTTCTGCTGCTTCTGCGATTCTTGACCCATAAGAAATTACATTTTCGTGTTCCCACATATATATTGCTCCTAGTTCTCCTTGTAGCTGATATACAGATTTTGCTGGCGCGTAAATTTGTTTTAATCTTTCTGTTAACTGTTCTACTGTATTAAAATTATTTCCTATTATAATTCTTCTTGCTTCACCCGAAATTCGACTCCTAATTAATTTTACTAAATTTGTTTGTACTTGTGCATTATCAGGAAGCATAGATTTTGCTTCTAAACAACTTTCAATAAATATAGATAGTGATATGTTTTTTCCATCAAACATTGGTATTGTTTCTAAAGCATCGCGTAAAGACACTTGCTGATTATTTGGAAGAGCCATGTTTTCCTCAAAATTGTTACTATCTCTAGTGTTGTCAAAAGAATTATTTTCAGAGTTATCGTTTGTTTCAATTTCGCCAGTTAAAGACTTATTTAAGCTTTTATTTGAATTATGATCCACTAAGGTTTTTTCAGTTATGGTATTTTCACTATCGTTACTGTCACTGTCGAATGAATTACCGTCTGTATCAAAAAGTTGAGATTTAATATACCCTGAGTCAAACTGTTCCTGTAATTCTAAGGGATTAGGGTTTTCTTTAGAATATCTGGGTGTACTTGTTGATGGTTTTATTTTATAATTAGGAATTCCCGAATTCAATGCTAATTCTGGATTATTCTTTATTTGTAAACGAGTTAAATGTGAGGAATCGGTAGTATTTTTATTCGAAGAAGACATTAAAAACTAGCATAGTGTTAATTGTAAAATTGTCAATCTTGTCTCTTGAATATAAAATACACTTTTCTTTTGTGGTTAATTTTTTTATCTTGCTTCAGTATAATAAAATATTTTTAAACATGTAATAATATTAACAAATCACAATTAAATGAACAAAACAAATTTTGTATTAGCACAAATTAATATGTCAAAAATGATTCATATACAAGACAAAAAATTCCATAAGTCTAGAGGACTTGAACCCCTATTCAGTAATATAACAAAGGATTTAATTTGATGAATGCACCTTGCAACTTTAAAAATTATAAGATGAGAAGACTCGAACCTCTATTTATTAATACAGAATTGAATTAGTAAATGCACCATGCACATTAAAGAAAAATTTATAAGTTAAGAGGACTCGAACCTCTATTCATCAATACCAATATAAGATGTATATTTATGAATGCACCTTGCGACTTAAATATTGTATAATGTTATCAATTAGCATAAAATGTGTTAAATTAATAAAAAAATTTTTTAAATTTTTTATGATACTGATTATTTTCAATTATTGTATGTTGATATTATTTGTTATTATTATTTGTTACAAAAAAAATTTCCCCTTTTTTTAAACAATTGGTATACTCATTGATTTATTTATTCTTATTGAATTATTTCATTAATTTAAAAATTATATTCATTAAAATTTACGAATGTTATTAAAAATTTGACAAAATTATATGGCTGATCGACTTTATAATTTTCCCGGGCCGATGCACCAAAATTTAAAAGGGCTTCTGTTACGTCAAAACGAGAAACCTTTTTAAATATACCTAACGTTCCTCGTTTTAAATTGGTTTCATAAATGAATCCAATTTGGGATGAGGATAAGTCAATGAGCCTACTAAATGTGAGAGAATAATTTATTTAAAAACCAACAAGAAAGAAAAGAGTTGACAAAATTACAATGAGTACAAAAATTATGAATCTTACTTAAAGAATAACGATTACTGGTGGTGTGATGATAATCTGTTGTCCGATCTCAATGGTGATGAGCGGTAGACGAAAAGGGGCCTTTTGTTTGTTGTCCTTAGTGGTTGGGTATTAGACCTCTTGTTTACATTAATGAGATAGTGTATTGTATTGTTAAAATATCTGCTTCCTTCCAGACGGTTGTCGCCTCTTGAGCAAATTTCGATAGTTCGAAATTTGGAATGTGTTGTTTCAATATTAGGTCTTCGTTGATAGTTTGAGATTATTTCCAATTTAATATTTTTGGAAATTGTTTAAAATTTTACACTTTGCAAATGTATTATAAGAGGTTGTTTGAAGTTCACTTCTTATTTAATACTTGGGGAAATAGTTCACTTTTAATAATGTACGTTCAAAATAATACTTGGGGTTATACGTTTCACTTTCAAAGATGTACTTTGAATTCACTTGTAAACTATGAGATGTTTACTTGTAGACAATTTGATAATGACTGAGCGATGTGTACAGGTTGATTCCCAAAAAATTACTCTCTAGTCTCTTGTTCTGAACGATGTGTTCAGGTTAATTTCTAAATAGTTACTCTCTGATATCTGCAGAATTTGTATCCCTTTTATATAAAACTGTCTTCATTAATGTAATGCTTTGAAATCATTCAAGTGTGAATTTTAAGTGGGGGTCTCGGCAAAGGCAATGCTGCTGCAATTCGGGGCGACTGTTGACTCTTCTACACGTGTCGATTTTGGGTAGATTTTAAGTGGGGGTGTCGGGCGACGGCAATGCTGCTGCAATTCGGGGCGACTGTTGACTCTTCTACACGTGTCGATTTTGGGTAGATTTTAAGTGGGGGTGTCAGCGACTGCAATGCTTGTTTGTTTTCCTGCCTGTGGCGATGATTTTTTGAAGGTCGTTTAACTGATGCACTATCGTTATTCTTTTTACATGATTTAAAATATTACTCATCTTTCTTGAATTCATTATACTTGCAAATTGTTTAGATACATATGAGATATATAAAATATGCTAATTATAATGCAATAATGTGAAATACATAGAATGATAATATGACATATAAGTAAAATACAATATAAAAAATAGGAAATACATACATAAGTATCGAAGTTAAATTAGGTATATTAACAAGAAGTTACGGACGTAACAGTAGGTAGAATTTGTGAATTTTTATAATTACAATTTTAATTTTTTTATGTGTATAAAGATTATTTTATATTTTACATAGCTAAAAAACGCGCGTGTAGTTTCTCTTTCTAATGTTAATAAATATTTAACAATCATGGCTATTAACAATTCACATTTTTCAGTAAAAAAAGCAAAATTTAATTTCATTTGAAGAATTTCTTTAATAAGATTTAATTTTTGAAACTTCTAAAAATGAATTAATTTCAGTTTCTTTCAGAAATTAATGTAAAAATTTGCATAATTTCTTTCTCTTTATTTAAAATCGAAGAAAAAAATAATTAAATTTCGACTATTTATATATCACCATCAACTTTTTTTTTTAAAACTTCTATTTTGCCCGTGCAGAAATTAAAATGTGGGCCTGATAGGGTACTGGACAGTTTTCCTGATCTCTGGTGTGGCTCTGGGTAGAGAAACTGACCAGTGTCCGACTAGTGTGTGACGCTGTTCCCGACAAATGCCTACTGAGGGAAAAACTGGTCAGGGCCTCGCCAGTTTTTCTTAAAATTGCCCTATTTTGTGAGGTTAATTTTATTCAATAGAAATTACAATAAACTTACTGTAATTAAAAATATTATTATATTAGAAACATAATGAACATATTCATTATATGTACAACATATTTATACATAACATAATGAGGTATTATAGTCATTTTGACTAATTTAAAAGTGAAAATGATAAAAAGAATTTCTGCCCACACAGCACATGATATTTCCTGAATACTTCCTGAATATTTCACTGAAAGATTGAAATATTTTATTGCAAGATTCAGGAAATATTTCTGCAAACAGGAAAATGTCCGCTTATGTGGGAATATTGACGCGAAAGTTGAGAAAATATTTCATTGAAATATTTTGGAAATATTCAACTGAAATGATGCGCACTGGTCGAACTCAGTTTCTATGGCCTGTAGAGTTGCGCAGTAGTTTTTGGCTTACTATATCCTATGGGTTTTAAAATATTTCAGAAAATTCCTATTGATTTGAGGTGTTTAACAAATTTTTTCCATTTTTTGAAATATTTTCACAATATTGCAGAATCTTTATGTGTAATATTGCAGGAATATTTCAATGAAATATTTTCTCAATTTTCGCGTCAATATTCCTACATAAGCGGACATTTTCCTGTTTGCAGAAATATTTCCTGAATCTTGCAATGAAATATTTCAATCTTTCAGTGAAATATTCAGGAAGTATTCAGGAAATATCATGTGCTGTGTGGGTGGTCAAACCCATAAGATAAAAAAATTCTTAAAAATGTAGTATAATTACTCCGTTTAATTAATTTCTTCAATTGTTTATAATTTTATTATGGCAACTAATTTAAAAAAACTTAATTCATTTACACTTTATTCAAACGAGGAAACTGTCGAGGCCCTGATCAGAGCCCTATTTAATATCTTGTGAACACCTCACTTGGGGTTTTGGCCAGAAATTCTGGTCAAACCCACAAAATAAAAAAATTATTAAAACGATAGTATAATTACTCCCTTTAATTATTGTTTATTCTTCAATTGTTCATTATTTTTTATTAAAAATAATTTTAGAGATTTAATTTTTTTACACTTTATTTAAACAAGAAAAACTGTCGAGGCCCTGATCAGTACCATATCTAAAATCTAATGAACACCCTACCTGGGGTTCTGGCTAGGAATTCTAGTCAAACCCCTAAAATAAAAAAATTATTAAATAACTAAAATAATGATTGCCTTTCATTGTTAATAGCTTCTACAACAAAAAGGAATTCTAAAAACTTTATTAAAAAAAAAATTTTTAATAGGGAAAACTGTCGAGGCCCCGATCAGAACCCTGTTTTAAATAGGGCAAAGTGGGGCATTTTCTGCACGGGTGTAATTAAATTTGCCAATCATATTGTTTTTACAAAATTTGTATAGTATTTTTTTTGCATAATTTCTATGTATTTATCACAATTTTTTTAACAAAATCAAAATATTATTTTTTTAACAAAGCAAATTTTTTCATTCTTTTCTATTTTAAAAAATAAGTGTTGTTAAGAAATTGTGTCTGACAAAACGAGTTTTTATATTTTCTTTTATTTATTTCTAAAAAAAAGTCGAAAATAATTTAACAAAATTTTAAAGGTTATTAAAAAAATTTTTTAAATTTGAGTAATTTCTTAATTTTTTAAACATAATTTTTAATAAAATTTTGATTTTTTTAGAAATAGATGAAGAAAATTATCATAATTTCTATAAAATGACCAAGGATTTTTTACAACGCCCCTAACAAAAACTACACTTTTAATTGTTATAAACAATATTAATTAACAAATAGTTAGCTTTGATTCCTCTCCACTAAAGAATTTTTTTCACATTTTCTTATTAATTTAAATTTATTTGAAGAATATATTTGTCCTTTTTGTTTAAAAAATATTTTATTGTTATAAACAATATTAATCAATATCAAATAGTGAATTTTGCTTCCTCTTCACAAAATTTTTTTTTATGTTTTCTTTTAAATTTATGTTTATTCAAAGAATATAAGAATATACATAAAAAATATAATTACTTTCCTTAAATAAACTGTAAAATTTTTTAATATTTGACAAAAATTCAAAAAAGTTATTTTTTAAACAAAAAGAATATATTTAAATTCTTTATAATTTAGGTTCCCTGACTACTAAAAACATCCCCATTAATTTTTAACAAACCTGTTTTAAGTTAATAATTTTTTCTTAAATGATGCATAAATTTGTCATTATAAAAAATGTATAAAAAGTATAAAAGAGTTTTTGGTTCGTTGTAAACTACCGATTTTTATAAATGTTTTGACGGTTCCAAAAATCTAAAGAAATTCAATTCACGGTTGATTAATTTTTATTTTCTAATCATTCTAAAAAATGTTTATTACTTTAAAAATAGAAAATAAAATAAAATAGAAAATCAGCAAACTTTTTTTCTCTATTTTTAAAGAAAAATTTGAATATTTTCAAAAAATTGTTATTGAGAAAGAGAAATTAAACAATTTTCTTTTCTTTAAAAAAAATAATATATAATAATATAATCTTGTAATAATAATAATTGACAAATCAAGATCACGCAACTTTTTTCCAATTTTAATACAAAAAAATTAAAGTTTTTAACCAAATTTTGATTAACAATTAATCAAAATTATAAATTTTTTTCATTTATTTCTGTAAGAATTTCAAAAATTATTTAACGGAATGCTAAATATTATTCAGAAAAAGGTAAACAAATTTGAATAGGTTCAGTTGGGGTAAATAGAAACAGATTTGTTAAGTTTCACAAATAACATAAGTTTTTTCTTTTAAATTGGAATACTTTCGGTTTTCTTGTGTATTGAGTTATTATTTCACTTCCGTGGAACAATTTTATGGCGAAGAAAAAAATATGGGTATCATTAAATCGCAATAATTAACTGTTCCTATTTACCTCTAAATTTTTCAACTTTGCAAAAATTTAGGGGTAAATAGAAACAGTTGATTATTTCTTACAAAATTTAAGACAAAATTAATTTCAAGTATGGAAATGTTAAAAGATACAAAGAATTACATAAAAAATTGTGTTATTTATATAATAATTAAAACTAATAAATAATAATGCATTACATAAGTTTAAAAATAAATCATGCCAAAAGTTGAAACACATTACTCAAATAAAGGTTTGTTCTCTCCTATTCTCTCTCATTCTCTCCCGTTATCTCTTATTCTCTCTTATTATAGTGTTGTATTTGATAGAAATAATTTTCTCATTTATATTTTAAGAAATATTATTGAAATTTCTGCTGTTTCTATTTACTCCGAATTTCCAGTTTTTAGGGGTAAATAGAAACAGTCTCCTACTTTTTATTAAAGTTTGCAAAATGAAAAAATCAAAGTTGATTTTTGTTGTAGTATTAATAAGAGATAATTGTAAATTTTAGTATGCATTTTTAGTTTATTTTTTTCCAAATGCGAGTCAAAAAAGTGAAATGGTGTCTTCTTTGACTTTCAATTTTTTATGCAATAGGAAATATTTTTTTATATACTGCTGCTAATTGACAAACGGAAAATGAGAAAATACTTAGAACTTGTTGGGGGTGATATAAGCTTCAAGATGTAAAGCCGTATTTATTTTTAAACTTTTTTATTTAACTGAGATAACTACTGTTTCGATTTACCCCTTGTTTCTATTTACCCCATCTGACCCTAATTTCTTTTTTTAGTTTTTCAATCACGATTTTTAAAAAAATTCTGATTTTTTGGAAGTATGTAATATAAATTTGTATAATTTCCATTTAATAATTTCCATTTAATGTTTGTTATGCTAAGTTTGTACTACACTGTAACAAATTTAGGGAATTGACGGTCACTGGAGTTGGGAGTGAACTTTTTCGAGTTAAAAATCAACTCCAAAAAGGAGTTCATTTAATAACCTTTTATTTTTACTGTGTAAATTTCAACTCCTCTTCATCCAACTCCCTTCGCTTTAACTCCCAAATGGGTGCGACTTTTATAGAATCCCCAGGGGAATTAACCCCTTGGCAGTCGATGACGTGTATACACGTCATGGTGCAGGTGGGCTCAATCTGTCGATGACGTGTATAGACGCAAGCAGATTTTTGGCTACAAAAACACACAGATTTGTCCACAAATTTATACTCGGGGGTTTTCGGGGTCGCTGATTACGAATCCGTTTCCAGATTTTAAAAATTCAAAATGGCGGATCCAGTATGGCGGACTACATTTTAAAAAATTCATCGGATTCACTTGGAACTTGTTACTCAGGGGTTTTTGGGGTCGCTGATTACCAATCCGATATCAGGTTTTAAAAATTCAAAATGTCGGATCCAATATGGCGGACATTTTCAAAAATATATCGGATTCACTTGAAACTTGTTACTCAGGGGTTTTCGGGGTCGCTGATTACAAATCTGATATCAGATTTTGAAAATTCAAAATGACGGATCCAATATGACAAACGACATTTTCTAAAATTCATCGGATTCACTTGAAACTTTTTACTCGGGGTTTTTCAGGGTCGCTGATTACAAATCCGATTTCAGATTTTAAAAATTCAAAATGGCGGATCCGTTATAGCGGAGGACATTTTCAAAAACTCGTCCGATTCATTTATAACTCGTTACTCAGGGGTTTTCAGGGTCGCTGATTACGAATCCGATTTCAGATTTTAAAAATTTAAAATGGCGGATCCAATATAGTTGCGAATATGTCTGACGCCATTTTAAAAAATTTATCAGATTTACTTAAAAGTTGTTACTTGGGATTTATCGATGTCGTAGATTAAAAATGTAAAATCCAACCGCATACCTCCACGTGGTAAACTCTGGGGTCGTAAGTAATGTAGCATACTTAACAGCTGACTGCGGGGGAAAATTTTGAATTTATTATCGTTTCAAAAGTTTTTCGTAGTCAGCGAAAACTCTCTAGTAACAAGTTTCAAATGAATCCAATAAATTTTAGAAAATTTCATTCGCCATATTGGATCCGCTATTTTGAATTTTCAAAATCTGAAATTGGATTTGTAATCAGCGATCCCGAAAACCCCCAAGTAAAAAGTTTTAAGTGAATCCGATGAATTTTTGAAAATGTAGTCCGCCATATTGAATTCGCCATTTTGAATTTTTAAAATCTGGAAACGGATTCGTAGTCAGCGACCCCAAAACCCCCGAGTAACAAGTTTCAAGTGAATTCAGTCGATTTTTAATTTTCATGTCCGCCATATTGGATCCGCCATTTTAAAATTTTAAAATCTGATATCGGATTCGTAATCAGCGACTTCAAATACAATAGTATGCTCGTTTGCGCAAATTTTAGTTTTCTAAAAAGTTGTCGACATTTTGAGCCCACTTATGAGATTTTTGTCTTGACTGCGAAAAGGTTAAAATTTAACTCCCTTTTTTTACAGTGTGCGTACTAAAATAAGTCTGATTTTATTTGTAAAGATTAGAAATACTACGATAATAATTGTTTTGATACAATTAACTATTTTTTTTAATTTAATGATGAAAAAGAATAAAAATATAAATTGTAATTTTAATTCGTGACCAATTGTATTCCTTT
This sequence comes from Leptopilina syphax, assembly GCA_032872505.1. Taxonomy (NCBI): domain Eukaryota; kingdom Metazoa; phylum Arthropoda; class Insecta; order Hymenoptera; family Figitidae; genus Leptopilina; species Leptopilina syphax. Next base: position 38,390,920 of record CM065468.1, on the reverse strand, counting down.
AATAATGAAAATAGAATGTGCACGCGCGCTTTAGCGCGCGTATCTAATGCTAGTTTTATTAAAAATAATGGCAAGAATTATTTCAAACTTACTAATATTTTTTGAATAAAATTGTGACAACCCTACACGGAAAAAATAAGTTCAGCAGATTTTACGAAACTAATTTCGCACTAGCGGATATTTAAGATTCCTTGACGAAGTTTTTCAAAAACCCAGAAACTTTCACTACTTTCAGCAGAACAATTGTCGAGAAACTGCAACCAGTGTTGTAATTTATAAAACAAGCTTGAATGTAGAAATGTTTCGTATTTTCTGGTGAACATTTTATCAGAAAATGGTAAAAATGTTTCGTGCAATCTAAAAACGCGTGGTTTGAGTTTCCACTTCGCTGTCTATCGTGAATTCTCGAACACAAAGTTTCGTAAAATTCTATACGGGGTGTACCAAAAGTCGCGTTATAAATAGATATGTTGAAGCTTGTCTCGTCGCGTCGGTATTAACTTGTCTGCTGTATATAGAGATAATATGTGGAAGGAAAAAGAGAACTGCTTTACCTGCCGGTAACATTTGGATAATTGTTTTCTTTTACGTATTTCACATTTCATTGTTCCAAATTCGTAACATTTTTTATGTGCTTTTGTAATCCAAACTTTTAATTATTATTAATTTCTTTTAATTTACATTCCAATAAATTTTATAGTTTATCATAATATTTACCGATGACAATAAATGTACATATATATTAATTTCTTAAAATTTTAATTAATTCTAATTTTTATTAGTTTTAATTTTAACTGTTATTACTTCAAATTTTAGACAATTTAATATTAAAATTTTTTGAGTTTGAATTTAATTTTGAAAATTTTTTTGCAATTTATTTATAATTTAAAATTAAGAATAAAATTATTTTTTAAAAATTGAAAAATTTTATAGAGATTTTATAACCAATTATAATTAAAAAATGTTATTTTAAAAACTATAAAATATTTTGTATAACTTTTAAAAAAATGATTTTTTTAAAAATTAATATTCAGTATATTGACATTTCTCACAAGTGCAGTTTTAATCTCCTCAGTTAGTATATAAAGAAACTCAATTCTTTCATCTACAAGTGCGAGTTATATTGTATGTGCGTTGCGTCAGAATTCGTTTATATGTATGCGTATTTCCGTTAAGTTAGTGTCAGAATAAAATAAGCCAATCCAAGCGAACCATTGCATTGTAGAGTACAGTCACATGTGTCGAACCAATCATCTATCTCCTATAGAAGACGAGAAAAAATGGTCTTGAGAGCTCATTGGTACATTAAGAAATTCTTTTTTCTGCTTCATTCGTTTTTTTCTCCGTGAATATTTTCTTCCGTGGCGCATGCGCTTCAGGCTAAACATTTTACAAAACTCTTGAATTAGAACGTCCAACCGATCATTTGTGAATTCCATAGAATTTTTTTTGAGTTTTCGAGAAACGCAGTCATCATATATTACTATTGATTCTGTTTTATCTTATACTAAACTCCTCTCCGTATCCGCTATTCCAAAATTAGTTTCGTAAAATGTACTAAATTAATTTTTTCCGTGTACATCTCAACTATTTTACATATTAGAATTAGACAACATTATGCTTCTAGTTCTAAATTATGAATTATTATATTTTAACATATATTTTCTTAATTCAATACAGAAATTATTCTCTCAACAAAATTAAATTCAATAGCATTGGTGCTATTGGGCCAACAGTTTTTTTTCTCAGTCTATTAACTTTCCATCTTAAAGGTGTACTAGACTCAAAACAATTCTTATCTGAATAACTTCCTAGAAGAAGCAAAGATATTCGCATTACAAATCTTTGATTTCGATTTTCTCGAAATGAGGTTTTTGACATTCTAAACTTTGAAATTCTCTAACTCTCATCGAATTTTTCACCAAAAAGGTTTTAAGACTACTCAAAATTTTCCAAACTTTGCAAGAAATTCGCCCATATAGATAAGTTCAATATTGCCAAAGTGGTCCCTTTTTATGCGGACGTCCACATAATAGTTGTGCATTTGAATTTATCACTAAGTGTCGATATCGATAATTAATAATAATTAGCCCAGTGGTTTCGATATGCGCAAGTTAAAATTGAAAAATGCGTAATCGAGTTCCATATAAAGGCGCCACTTGAAGAAGCGTTCATTTATACGGAATCTTGTAAATGAAGCTGGCACCTGCACCAGCTGTCGCCATCTCATCAAGTAGAAAACGCTCCTTTTCACCTTTGACAGACAATAGTCATATAGCGATAATCTTTCAACCTTGGAGAAATGTAATGTTGCATCTGCACACATATATATATATATATATATATATATATATATATATATATATATATATATATATATATATATATATATATATATATATATATATATATATATATATATATATATATATATATATATATATATATATATATATATATATATATATATATATATATATATATATATATATATATATATATATATATATATATATATATATATATATATGGGGCATTCCACGCCAAATCGGAAATTATTTTGCTTTTGCATGTCAAATTTTTTTTAAACATTTTTTTTCTTTTAGTACTCTTTGAAATGAGCTACTATGATTTTTTTCAAATTTTTTTATAAAGCGGTTTAGGAGATACAGATTTTTGAATAATGAAATTTTTACGTAATTTTTTTTTAAATGCTTATAACTCGGTCAAAAATTGATCAAATTGGACGCTTTTATAATGAAAAGATTTGTTTTCACGCGTAGTTTTTAATAAAAATATGTTTTAAAAATTTTAAAATAATTTACGATAAGATTTAAAAATTTTTAAAATAAAATTTCATTTTTAACATTGTATGTATCGATCAATTTTTTCAGAATTTTTTGTAAGAAACTAGCACTAAATAAATAGATCCCATCTATTGCCCACGATCGGACAAGGTTTCAAAATTGTTAATTTACTGCTAGTTCCTTATAAAAAATTTTGAAAAAATTGATCGATACATACATTGTTAAAAATGAAATTTTATTTTAAAAATTTTAAAATCTTATCTTATTTAAAAAAATTTTAGAAATATTTTTATTAAAAACTACGCGTGTAAACAAAACTTTTCATTATAAAAACGTCCAAGTTGATCAATTTTTGACCGAGTTATAAGCATTTAAAAAAAAAATTACGTAAAAAATGTCATTTTTCAAAAATCTGTATCTCCTGAACCGCTTTATGAAAAAATTTGAAAAAAATCAAGGTAGCTTATTTCAAAGAGTACTAAAAGAAAAAAATGTTTAAAAAAAATTTGAGATGAAAGAGCAAAATAATTTCCAATTTGGCGTGGATATAATTTGGCTCCATATACACACTGCGTGCGCGCATCTCCGAAAACTTGTGCGCATTATATATAAAACTTGTACGCATTTATTTATGAATCAACTGCTAATATCTAAAATCCCAAAAAATTGCGTGACATCATTTGTGAACGCTCCCTTTTCAGGAAAAACAAAAAAGAAATGCGTGTTGATGATTCATTTTTCGATTTCTTCAAGATTAAATTAACTATCGTAAGAGACGTAAATGAAATTAATTTAAATATCTAATAACTACATTTTTTATGAAGATATAGCTTTTTTAATGTGCAATGTGTAAATTTTTCGACATAGCATGCACATACAAAAATCTTAAATCTACAAAAATTAAAACTTTTTTGGGAAAAGGTAGTTTTTTTAATGTGTAATTTTTAAAATCTTTAAAAAAGAATTCTACCGTCCAATGTAAAAGACACATAAGCGCCATTGTCGCTTAGGTCGAAATTTGTATAGTGTAAACATAAGAATAAACACCTAAGCGACATTGGCGCTTATGTGCCTTCTTACATTGGACGGCAGAATTATTGTGTAATTACCGTAAAGGTATTGCAAACTTGAAATAAGATTGCTGCAAACTTGAAATGTTCAATCCACTAGAAGAAACTTGCAGCAAGATTACAATAAGCTTACTGCAAACAATTTTTAATAATTGCTTCCTCATAGAGAAAGGATTATTTTCATTATACCTAATCTTTTAGTAGGGGAGACCGAGGTGAGTTGAAACGATTTTTACATTATCCAGTTTAACTCAGTCAAAAATTGTCCTATTTTTATGAACTTTATATTTTTGGATAGGTAGTTTTGTGTAGAATGTGAATCAAAAATGAAAAATGTGAAAAGTTGTAAGGGTTTAAGAAAAAATTGCAAAATGCAAAACAGTTCCCGGTGTTACAACTCACTTAGTACCAAGGTGAGTTGTGACACATGTCGACGTTAGTTGTAACAGTTGAAAATTTTGTAATATTTAATAAAAAAAATTAATTTTCAATGCTTAGTTTAGTTAGTAAGGGAAATTTTAATTAGTTAATAAAGACATCTGAGCAATTCCACGCCAAGTGATCATAAGAATTTTCGATGATTTTAGCAATATTAAAAATACTTTAAGAATTTGTTCCTTTTTATACATGGAATTTTTAAAATTTTCAAAATTTTTTGAGTTACCTCTTACTCAAAATTTTGGTCGGTTTTTCAAAAAATGCACATAAGTTTTTTTCTTGTTAACCGATTAAGATAATTTTTTTTGGAAAATACTCATAATAAGAAGTATTTTAAAGAAAAAAAAATAAAACTTAATAAAAAAATTTTTTTTGCCCGAAAAAAATTTCAAAAAATTTTTTGAATTCAAATTTTGAAAAAAATATATCTTCGATTTGAAAATTTTTTTTTGGTAAATATTGTCAATTAAGTAAAGAATACTTCCTGTAAATTTAATTATGGGACAAAAATAACTTTACGAGAAAAAAAATAAAGTGTGCAGCGCGGCGTGCCGGGACTTGTGCATGTATTCACTTATGGCCGCGCAAGTTTCGTTTCAAATCACACTATAGGTCACAATTCATTACCAAAACGCTTTTTCTTTTTTAGAAATCTTCGTAATTAAATTCTCTATCAATCTCTCGAGCCTTATTTTTGAATTTTTGTTTTAAACATTTTTTAAATAACAATGAGTATTAAAAAAATCATAAAATCGTAAAACATATGTTTTTTAGTTTTATTGATTAAGAAAATTATTTAAAAAACCTGTTAAAATAATGTTTGATTGATAAAGAATAAATTAATTAAACACTTTTTAATTAATTCATTGTTGTTATTTTTTATAAACTGTATACTTAGACCTAGAAATTACTAGTTTCTTCTCAATTGTACAATTTTTCATGAGTAATATATCTACTGATGATAAAAAACAATTATTTATTAAAACATTGTTTAAACAATTAATTGTTGCTATTTTTTCATAAACTATTTATACTTAGGGTAAGAAATTTATATTTGTTTCTTATGTACTTTTTTCATTTTTTCATAAGTTTCATTTGGGTTAGAAATTTCTAATTTTTTCTAAACAATTAATTGAAAAATTGAAAATTATAAACTGTTTAAACAAGGGTTAAATAATAAATTTTTAGTTTTTCTTTTATACTTGAATACTTTACTTATGAAAAATTGCACAATTCAGAAAAAATAGAAATTTTTAACCCTAAGTACAGTTTATGACAAAATAATAAATTTTTATTGTATAACAATTTTTGACTAAAGAATTTTTTATTTTTTATCAATCAAAAATTATTTTAATAAGTTTTTTGATTAATTTTCTTAATTAATAAAACTAAAAAAATATATTTTACGATTTTATGATTTTTTTAATACTTATTGTTATTTAAAAAATGTTTAAAAACAAAAATTTAAAAATAAGGCTCGAGAGATTGATAGAGAATTTTATTACGAAGATTTAAAAAAAAAGAAAAAGCGTTTTGGTAAAAAATTGTGATCTATTAGAGTGATTTGAAACGAAACTTGCACCGCCATAAGCACAAGTCCCGGCACGCCGCGCTGCACACTTTATTTTTTTTCTCGTAAAGTTATTTTTGTCCCATAATTAAATATACAGGAAGTATTCTTTACTTAATTGACAATATTTACCAAAAAAAAATTTTTAAATCGAAGATATATTTTTTTCAAAATTTGAATTCAAAAAATTTTTTGAAATTTTTTTCGGGCAAAAAAAATTTTTATCAAATTTTATTTTTTTTCTTTAAAGTACTTCTTATTATGAGTATTTTCCAAAAAAAATTATCTTAATCGGTTAACAAGAAAAAAAGTTATGTGCATTTTTTGAAAAACCGACCAAAATTTTGAGTAAGAGGTAACTCAAAAAATTTTGAAAATTTTAAAAAAACTTTTATACACTTTTATTTCATGTATAAAAAGGAAAAAATTCTGAAAGTATTTTTAATATTGCTAAAATCATCGAAAATTCTTATGATCACTTGGCGTGGAATTGCTCCCGTGCTGAAAATGCCCCACTTTGCCCTATTTAAAACAGGGTTCTGATCGGGGCCTCGACAGTTTTCCTCGTTTGAATAAAGTGTAAATGAATTAAGTTTTTTTAAATTAGTTGCCATAATAAAATTATAAACAATTGAAGAAATTAATTAAACGGAGTAATTGTACTACATTTTTAAGAATTTTTTTATCTTATGGGTTTGACCAGAAATTCTGGCCAAAACCCTAAGTGGGGTGTTCACTAGATATGAAATAGGGCTCTGATCAGGGCCTCGACAGTTTTCCTCGTTTTAAAAGCATGTAAATAAATTTAATTTTTTAAAATTAACTTTTTTAAAACAGTTATTTAAGTTAAAAAAACGTGTTCTTTTAAAACACTTTATAAAATAATTATGCGGAGAGATTGTTAAATTTAACACCTTCAATATTTAATAACTATTTTTTAAACATAATTAATAAATTTGAATAAAATATTTATTAAATAAATATTAATTATTACTTATACATTTGAAAACAAAAATTATAAACTTTATTAATAATATAAAAGGAGGCAAAAGGGAGCGACAACCTCCAAAAGAAAAATGAATTAATCATAAAACAAAAAATTATATTTTTTAAAAATTTTTAAGTTTTTCTATTCTTGAAATTATATTATTTTTATCATTTTTACTTTTAAATTAGTCAAAATGACTATAATACCTCATTATGTTATGTATAAATATGTTGTACATATAATGAATATGTTCATTATGTTTCTAATATAATAATATTTTTAATTACAGTAAGTTTATTGTAATTTCTATTGAATAAAATTAACCTTACAAAATAGGGCAATTTTAAGAAAAACTGGCGAGGCCCTGTCCAGTTTTTCCCTCAGTAGGGCATTTGTCGGGAACAGCGTCACACACTAGTCGGACACTGGTCAGTTTCTCTACCCAGAGCCACACCAGAGATCAGGAAAACTGTCCAGTACCCTATCAGGCCCACATTTTAATTTCTGCACGGGCAAAATAGAAGTTTTAAAAAAAAAGTTGATGGTGATATATAAATAGTCGAAATTTAATTATTTTTTTCTTCGATTTTAAATAAAGAGAAAGAAATTATGCAAATTTTTCCATTAATTTCTGAAAGAAACTGAAATTAATTCATTTTTAGAAGTTTCAAAAATTAAATCTTATTAAACCCGTGTATAAAAAGCCACGTTCGAGGGCCCCCGACGGGGCCCTCGTGGAAGATCTATGAGGAGAAATCCACGAGGGCACCAGCAGGGGCCCCGTTCTTTGCCCTTACGGTTGCCCTGCTCAAAAATTTATCTAAGTTTAAAAAAAAAAATTTTTTTGTAGAAAAACTTTAGTTCAGAATGCATTAAATTACGTTTCAAAGCACCTGAAATAAACATTAAGTGACATTTTTCCAGAAATCCTATCACAAAGTTATGGAAATTTACGAGGGCACCAGCAGGGCCCCTGCTCTTAGCCATTATGAATGCCCTGCTCAACAATTTTTCTAAGTCCAAACGAAAAATTTTTTTTACAACAAAAAATTATTGTTTACTATCATTTTAAACAATGAAAAACACGTTTTTAACAAATATTTAATGTTACTTTTTTTGAAAATATTGAACTTACCTAAGGGCAAATCCATGAGGACCCACGCGAGGGCCCTCATGGATTGCCCACATCATTAACTAGAAAAAATTTCTAAGTCCAAAAAAAAAATTTTTTTTTCATCAACAAATTAATGTTTATAATGATTTTAAACTATGAAAAACGCGTTTTTAACACAAATGTTTTGAAATTTTTTTTTTTTTTTGAAATTATAAAAATATTAATTTATGAATATTTATGGTCTATTATTATATTATTGATATTGTTATTATTATTATTAAACTATTTAATTATTTGTCATGGTGTATTAGTGTTAATAAATAATTTATTGAATCATCAAAAGCAAGTCAGCAAGTCACCTGCATTAAAACAATAATTTTCAAGTAGGTCCCGTAGCATAGTGGTAAGAGTGTTGTCTGGTAGTCAGTAGGTCGTAGGCTTAATTCCCGCGTGCGTCAGATTTTTTTTTTTTGGTCACGATTTAATTAAAAAAAGTAAAAACTGTTAAATAAGAATGTTATTTATCAAGAATTGGACTAATTTGTTATTAATAAATAATTAATTTATAAATTTAATTGAAAATAAAGTTGAGGGCATTTTATGAAATCCACGAGGGCACCGCGTGGAAAATCCATATGGAATCCATGAGGATTTTCCTCGAGGGCACCCATGAGGGAAAGCATGTCACGCCTTCGAGGGCTCCGCGTGGATTGCCCCTGCGGGTTCCACATGGCAAGAGGGCAATCCACGAGGGCCCCGCCGGGAGCCCTTACCATTTTTCTGCACGGGAAGAAATTCTTCAAATGAAATTAAATTTTGCTTTTTTTACTAAAAAATGTGAATTGTTAATAGCCATGATTGTTAAATATTTATTAACATTAGAAAGAGAAACTACACGAGCGATTTTTAGCTATGTAAAATCAGTGGCGTAACAACGAATTGAGGGGCCCTAGACAAAAAAGTTCGAGGGGTCCACAATTAATCTTTAGTATATACTGCAATTTTTATAAATGAATATGTTGTTCTTTTGTCATTTATTATTATAATGATAACCGGCAACAATTCACGCGTTGACTCGCGCGTTTAACTTTTTTTGTAAAATATTTTATGCTTCTTTTTAGAAAAATTGTCCAAAAGCCTGAAACTTTAAAAAAATTTTGTTATATTTTGTAGTCACGTGGAAATTTTTAGTAGGAAATATTATATAAATGCACAATAAATATTTTTTAATATTTATATTTAATTATTTCAATTAGAAATTTATTATTGAATCTTTCTTGTAACAATTTTACTATTTTTTCTTGCTTATTATACTAAGACTAACTTCATGAAATATAATATTCAAGAATTCATTTATTGACAACTTTGGAAATAATCAATTGATTAAAATTTTTTGATTGTAAAGGTTTAACTGTAAGAAAAAAATTATGTTCAAGTTTTACATATATTTATGAATGTCCAAATTGTTTGTTTGAAATCATAAAATATAATTATTTCAATTAATTAAATTATAGTTATAGTTATACATTAGAGGTGTGCATTTAATCGAGTCGAACCGAACATTAATCGACTCGACAACAGAAAATTCGAATCGGAGATAATTCGATTCGAATTTTGCACACCTCTATTATACATTACAGTTGTTAATAGTAATAAACATAACTTCTAATTTATATTTTACTCTTATAAAAAAAATTCGAATTAAATTTTTTTATATTAATTCATTTGTAAAATTGTTAATTTTATAAAAAATAGTAAACTAAAAGCTAACCGCGCGGGTCAGCGCGTGAATTGTTGTTGTCATCATTATAATAAATAATTACCTAAGAACGACAAATATATGTATGAAAATTATAGTAAACTAAAAATAATATAATATATATTCATAACTGGTCAACTTCATAATGCCTGCGCGGGCAGGCAGCATTAAAACTCACATAAACATCCAGTTTATTATATACTATTTCATTGCTTATAATAAAAATCCATTTTATAATTTTTGGGGCCCCTAGTTTGCTAGGGCCCCGGACAATCTAACCCTCTAAACCGTCTATTGCTACGCCACTGTGTAAAATATAAAATAATCTTTATAGGGTAGAGTAGGCTACATTGAACCAGCGTCAACAGTGAACCACTTCAATTTTCTGAGAAATGACTGAGTGAAATTTTTTCTTATTTAATATATAAGTTAGTTTTACTGAAACAAACTATGTCCAAAAATTTCGGGCACGCACAGTGGTCGGAGATACACTATTTTATGCGAAAAATGGTAATTTTTAAATTGCGTTAAATTAAACTAGATAAAGCGATTCTTACTCATAAGTGTCCCTAGATTTCAAAACTGATCGGTATTTACAATGAAATTGATTGGGAAAGGCGATATATATGTTTAAAATGCGAATTTTATAAGTGAAATTTTTTACCCTTTATAATATGAGTTTTCTTAACAAGTTTTTGTATTCCAGGAGTCAATATTAAAAATGTTTAACGGTTTTATGTCATTTCTCACGCTTAAAAAAAGATGTTTTCTTGAATAATTATAAATAAAAAAAAATTTGTTAATAAAATATCAATTGCTTTATAATATAGCTTTTTATTTGAATAATTTTTTTTAAAAAGGTATACAAAAAAAGTACGACCGAGTACGATTCTAATTCTTTTTTACAATAGTAGTCCAAAGTATCCTTTAATGATCTACGAAAAAACAGCTGCGCAAACTTGCGCCAAAAAATTTTTTTGACATTTTTGTTTCATGAGTCCGATTACGACAGTGGTTCAAAATGACAAAAAGTGGATTATAACATTAAATATTCAATTAATTCATGGTAGGTATATTTTATAAGTGATTTTTATTGTGTATCTTGATAAATGTGAAATCAATTTTCAAAATTTCAAAATGGCGGTTCCAATATGGCGTCAAATATTTTTAAAAATTGTTCAGTTTCTATGAAATTTGGTATTCAAAGGTTTTTCATATATCTGTTGATGAATCTGAAAGATAGAAAGTAATATGAAAATAATTTCTTACATTTTAGTCCTGAAAAATATTTTTTTATTTCTAAAAGTGAGTTTAGTAGCTTCTATTTATATTAAATTATTAAATCTCTTTCATATTTTAACCAATAAAGTTGATAAAGAATTATCAAGAATTGTCAATACTGAAACAATTGAATGTCATGTCAAGCAATATGAAGCAATTTCAAGATCATATTGTCTTGACATGCATTGATTTGACATATGTTCATAATTTTAAAAGTAATAATGGTAACAAATTTAGAATTTTATAATATTTTAAAAGAAAATTGGAAATGTTCCCCTACAAAAAAATGTATTATTCTTGAGCAATATTTAAAGTAAGTTATTGATATTTATCTTATTTGTCACAATTTTTTCACAAACGGATTACTGTATACACAATTTTTGTATTTTATAACACAAGTTTAGTTTATTAGACTATATTTTTTCTGTTAGTTGTGATGCAGTTAACTCTACTCTTAATGAAGATGGACGAAAAGTTTTACATGCCAGAGTTAAAACTTTTGTATCATTATTGCAACAGAAATGGGAAATTTGTCAAAGGAAAGCCGACCGATTTTTAGCGCAAAATGAATTGTGGTTAGCTAAAAATTCCAATTTTATATCTACTTCGTCACCTGGTTAGTGTTTGCATCTTATCTTTTAATTTACCTGAGTAATTCACTGTTAATAAACCTTACAGACTAACATTTTTTGTTTAATAGGTTGTGGACGGCCAACTATAGAATTTAATTCTTTGTCTGAAGGAGCTAAGCGAAAGCGTACGGCCGACTTAAGAAAAGATAATTCTTCAAAAGTATTAATGCACGCAGCTGCTATGTCTTGTAGATCAGAAGGTAACATTGCTACATCTCATCTAATTAAAGAAGTATCGAGTACTCCAAAAATCGCTTCCAAAATTAGAAAGGTTTGGATAGAAAGCAAAGATGATGACAAAAACCGGAAAATTTCACGGAAGACGAAGCTTTGTCACTTATTGCAGAAGCTAATTTGAGTAAAGCTCAATATCTATTAATAAGGTCGATGTTGTTATCGAAAAATGTAGATGTGTTGCCCAGTTATGACAAAGTGCTTCTTGCCAAAAAAAGGTGTTATCCCGAACCCAACTCTATAAAAATTTCTGAAAAAGGTGTTGCAGTTGATCTACAATCACTGTTAAATAAAACCACTGAACAATTACTCATTGTGCAAGAACAAGTTCTGCGGACACTGTCACCGAGCGAATGTACTAACTTAACCCTTATCTGTAAATGGGGATTTGATGGTGCGTCTGGACAGGCAAGTTACAATTTGAAAACTAATGATCCAAATCTAGATGATCGAGCAATATTTATGACTTCTCTTGTCCCTTTGCAAATATATACTTTTTCCGAAAATTCACAACAGAAAATAATTGTGTGGCAAAATCCGAGGCCATCATCGCCAAGATTTTGTCGACCTCTTGAGTTTTCTTTTGAAAAAGAAACTGCGACTTCAACAGTAAGAGTAAAAGATTTTTTTGAAAATCAAATTAAATTGCTTCAAGCATACGAAACAAGTGTATCAGAGCATTTATGTACAACTAAATACGATCTTCGATTAACAATGATAGATGGCAAAGCTTGCAATAGCATTACAGATACAAAGTCGACCCAAAGGTGTAATATTTGCAACGCACTTCAATCTCAAATGAATAATTTAACAGAAATAGCTAAAGTAAAAATTAATTCTTTAGCTTTAGAGTATGGAATATCCTCATTACATATGTGGATAAGGATGTTTGAATGTCTAATTCATATTGCTTACAAATTAGAAATAGGAAGTGGTCGCGCAAAAGGCAAGAAAGAAAAAGAAGCTGTGGCGGACAGAAAAAAAATAATTCAACTTAATTTTAAGGAGAAGATGAATTTAAAAGTAGATGTTATTGTCCCAGGATCTGGAACTTCAAACACAGGAAATACTGCACGCACTTTCTTCAAGAATCCCGAATTGTCAGCTGAGGTTACTGGCTTGGATGTTACATTAATTAAACGTCTTTCAACAATATTACATACTATAAGTAGCGGATATGAAATAAACGTTGACGCATTTCGGGCATACACTAAAGTCACAGCTGAAGAATATGTAAAGTTGTATAAAAATTATCCCATGACTCCGTCTCTTCATAAGCTTTTACTTCATGGAGCTGAGATAATTGATATCCTTCCTTTGCCAATTGGAAATTTTTCAGAAGAAGCCCAGGAGGCTCGTAACAAAGATTTTAGGTGGTATCGCGAGCACCACACTCGAAAAATGAGCAGAGAAGAAAGCAATGAAGACTTACTTCACATGCTAATTATCACATCAGATCCAGTCATATCTAGCATGAGACGACTTTCACTTCGAAAAGCCGATCCCTTCTCCGATGAAGTGATGAATCCTCTGCAGGAACCAAGTTTAAAGTCATCTGTTTTCGTAGAAAGTGAATCAGATGAGTGAAAAATTTTTTATCATTTCCTTCAATTACTTTGTTAATGTTTATGTTGTAACGTTTTGTTCTTTTTTGTATCTCAGTCATCATAAAAATATGTTATTATTAAATTACTTTTTTCCATTTTAATTGTTAATTTATTTTAAAAAAGAAATTCTCTTGAAGTAAATTAAATAATTAATTTTAATAAATAAAGATATTTTTATATTATGACATATACAGTGACATAAGGTAACTGTCAAAGTTTAAGTTCGATATCAATATTGTGACTACTGAGTCTGCAAATGTAATAGTTATATTTATAAACATTTTCTCATTTTTTATAAAGCTGACAGTCACTTTGACAGCTGTCAACTATCACATTTTACATTTGATATAAAATTTGGTTTTAGGAGGTCTCAAAACCTGATAGAAGTTATTTTTGTGCAGATTTACTCATTTTTGATAAAATTGACAGTCACTTTGACAGCTGTCAACTGTCAAATTATAAATTTTACGTGAAATTTGAGATCAGTGAGCCTAAAAATCTTATAGGTAAAATTTTTATGTAGATTTACTCATTTTTGCTTCCTCGTGAGGAAGCTTTGTAGTCGTTTAATTTACAAAATTTTTAAAAATCCTTTTAACAAATTATATAAGACCCTGAACAATTGTCCGGATGTATGTATGTGTGTGTGTGTGTGGATCCCGATTTTTGTGAACACAATAACTCGAAGAGGTTTTAACGAATTTGGCTAAAATTTACCAGGTATATTTATCATAAAAATATCTCGAAATGGATTGATAGACTTTAAAAAATTCTCAAAAAAAAATTTTTTTTTGACTTTTTTCTAAAAAAAATTTTTTTTCAAAAAAATTTTTTTAAGTTGTTTATTGAAGTTAATATATAATAAAATCTTATTCTTTGCATCAAGACGAATCGATTGGTATATAAGAAGTATAAATTGTATGAGAATTTATAGAGTTAATCACAATTAAAGCTGAAAAAATCGCATTTTTATCAAAAAATGAGTTCTTTCCGCAAAATTATGTTGCTGTGTAAGAAAATCTTACTTATTTATTTCTAAAATCTTATTCATTACACCAAGACGGATCGATTGGTATATATAAAGTATATGTTTTACTTAAATTTATAGAATTAAAACCAATTATAGACAAAAAATTTGCACTTTTAATAAAAATTCATTTTTTCTTAAAAATCATGTTGCTGTACAATAGAATGTTATTATTTATTAAAAAATAAATCAAAAATCTTATTCTTTGCATCAAGACGAATCGATTGATGTATATAAAGTATATATTCTATTGAAAATTATAGAATTAATTACAATTAAAGTTGAAAAATTCACTTTTTAACTAAAAATTTTTTTGTTTATTTAGATTCATATTACTGTATAAGAAAATTTTATTCTTTCTATTAAGACAAATGAACTTTATTTTATAAATGTTAAATTGTATTAAAAATGATTTAAAAATGAAATATATTTATCGTTAATGCTTCCTTCACGAGGAAGCAAATTTTTTTTGCTGATCGTAAAGAGGAAGCAAAATGTTCATGTAACAACTTGTTATTAAATTTACAACTTGTTTTAAAAATTGCCAGTCACTTTGACAGCTGTCAAATATCAAATTTTAAATTTGACATAAAATTTGGATTCAGAAGGTCTCAAAACCTGATAGAAGTTATTTTTGTGCAGATTTACTCATTTTTGATAAAATTGATAGTCATTTTGACAGCTGTCAACTGTCAAATTTTATGATATATTCTTGTTTAGTATGACGAAATGAAGAATATCCTAAAGTTTCGTTGCAATCGGTGCAGTCTTTCTAATTTTTCGCATAAAATAGGGTCTCTTCGACCACTGTGACTTCTAGAAAAAATCGATTGGAAACAATTAAAAAGAATTGTCTATTGTCCTCAATCGTGTTTCTTAATCGTGTTCTTACAATTGGGGACGATTGACTTTTTAATCGTTCTTAATCGTGCCCTATCGGCTACATTGCATGCACTATTTGGTGGAAGATTTGAAAATTTTAAAAAGGGTTATTTATTAATTGACATTGTTATTAAAAAAATAACATTGTTTAAAAGATTATTTTTTGGACTAAAAATTAAAATATTAATCAATGCATTTGTCACTCAGAAAGAAAACAAGATACTTTAGCAAAAAATTAAGTTATTTTTTATTCGTCTTTGAATAATGCTGCAAAAAACTAAGTATTTATAGTTCATTGAAAAAATTGTAAATAATAATTGTTGACAAATACATCAAATATTATTTTAATAATTAATTTCTGTTTAAAAAAATAATCTTTATGACACTGTTATTTATTCAGCCAAAAGGGTAGACCTGAAAAAATAAAATGAATTAAATTATTCTTATTGGGTCATTCCAGCGAAAATTGTCTAGAGCTGGTTGCTCGATGATTTTAAAAAATGCTGTAATTAATTAATTAATTAACTATATTAATCTTCGTATTCCAAAATTCATTCTGTCTGTCAGAGTATGAGAGAGTAAGCACGATACAGAGTAAGAGAGGGAAGTATCGTCTCTTCTTTCAGTTTAGAGTAGGAGCGAGAGAGAGGCGAATAGTTAAGAAAGTAACGCCTATTTCTTTTGGTTTACAGAAGAGCATAATGTTTTCTCCATTTTCCGTATTAGGTAGAAAGAGAGGAACAGAAATTGGGAGGGAAAGGAAAAGTGGGGAATTTCACTTTCAAGCCAAAATACGAAAAGGGCGTCTTATTTTCTTATTGGCTAATTATTTTTCTTTTCTCACTCACAGATAGATTAAGGAGTGCAAGAGAGGGAGATCGAAAACGAGGTAAGAGTGAGGGGTATAAATTTTATCGGTATTCCATATACTAAATGGACATTTTTCACCAATTTCTGATCCCCCCGCCTCTGGTTGTAGACAATCATGAACATTTGGCAAACCCTCTCCCCTTTACACTTATCCACGTGGACAATGCACATTTGAAAAGTATGTAAGTAATTTTTTTTAATATTACTCCTGCATTTTAAAAAGTAATAAAGCTCATTTTAAACATATTTCAAAGCACAAAATTACGAAAATGATTAACGATTAAAATAATAAATAAACACTATAATTTAATTAAACGCTTAATTTTTTTTATATATTATATTGTTATATTAACACCATACTGCCGTCCAGTTTAAAAAAGGCACTATCTACATATTTTATGAAAAATGAGTTTTTTATACCGTTGAATTCGTATTGAAAAGACGAATCTAATAGTCGTATTCGTAATTGAAAATTTTAATTAGATTAGAAGATAATTAGCGGTCAATTAAACTATCTACAGAGATTTTTGAGAAATATTTTTTAAAGTGTCACTATCTGCAGAAGGAGACGACCTATCTACAAAATTTTCAGGATTGTCAACCCACTTGACCCCTGAAATCCTGATTCACGAGCACTATGTACATAGGTTAGTCAGTAAACTGGTCTCAAAAGTCACAAAAGTAGAGAACTATGTACATAGTGACGTTTCTCGTACATATTTTTCTCGAACTTTGGTTAACTTTCCGCGAGAGAGAGCACTATCTACAAGTTTAATTATGCAAATAAAATACAATAATAAATAAAATAAATAAATAATAAATACAATAATTTGCAAATAAAGCTTTTATTTTGTATTAACACATATATTTAATGCAAATTAAAAGCAATTTTAATTATTCTTTTTGTAAAGTTAACATTTAATTTAATAAAAATTTCATGCAGAACATAATAATCAAATAAAATAAAGTTATAACTTATAATGGTAAATAAAATTTATGTATTGAGGGGCTGATAGTAAAAATGGTTTAAAATAATAACGGGAGCAAAAGTAGAATAAGTGACTTAGAAGCAAAAACAGATTAAAATGATTGTGTAATTTTTTGATAAATTAATTATAATAATTACAAAATATTAATTCAAATAAAATAAGTTTTTTTATTATTGACAATATTTTTTAAGCATTAATATAATTAATTTATTAAGAAATTACATAATCATTTTCACCCGTTTTTGCTCTCAAGTCACTTATTCTACTTTTGCTTCCATTATTATTATTATAAACCATTTTTACTATCAGCCCCTTATTTTTCGTTCGGTATTTTCAAAATTAAGAAATATAATATAATTATAAATAAAATAAAATATAAAATAATAATAAAAATATAACAGAAATAAAGGATTGTGTTAGAAAATAATGTCATATAACATATAACCTAAATATTGACACTCTTTTTCACACTTAAACTTACAAATCGAACTGTTCGTATAAAACTGCATGGCAAAATTTTTCACAACTTGTAAGACACAATACTCACTGAAAACTCAATAATATTTAACTTTTTATTTTTCAAGAAACACAGAATAAAAACAGATGATCAGATACATGACAATGCACACTTGACACTGCGCATACTCCCTACAGAATAACACTTCTTAACTCTCAATTGTTCTGAATCGTGTTAAATATACCCCAATTGGCGACAATTGAAAACGATTAGCCCTGAATCGTTCCTAATCGTGTTAAATATCTCCCAATTGCCGACAATTGAAAACGATTAGCTCCCAATTGTTCTGAATCGTGTTAAACTGTATCCCAATTGGCGACAATTGTAAACGATTGGAGAGTTGATAACTTTTTATCGTTTTGAATCGTGGTCAATCGATCTTTTCTAGAAGGGGAGTTTAGCCTCTTCCAATTGACGTAGTAAGGACGCCATTTTGAATTTTCAATTCTGCCACTTTGCAATTGAAAAGGGATGTCATAACGAGTATTTTCATGATGTATTTTCATGATGATTGCATACAATTTTGGGCACAGCTTTGGGCCGTTTGACGTGAAACGTCCCATATATATATTACAAAACTAATTGTGTTCATAATATAGAAATTACAAAGTAAAAACGCTACAGATATTTTCCATCAGTTTATTATATTTTTACTTATATTAGGGCCAAAATAAATGAAACCGGCCACTTGAAAAATTATGGCAAAACTCCAAGGATTAATTATTTAAAGAAAGAAAAATCAGTAACCTTCTATATTATAGAAATTGTGTAGATTTTTCTGCCAAAATACAGGCGAAAATTTTTTTAAATTAATACTTGGAGTTTTGCACATCAATACAGGGTAATTTAATTTTCCCAAAATATTAAGACCATTCTTAAATTTGCAATTCTTTATAAGAATTGTTAATAACAATTTTAAATTTTAATTTTTTAACAATCTTTTTATTTTATCATTAAAGTATAGACATTAAGCTTTATTTAAAAGAAATTACTTTATTATCATTATTTGTTTCAAAGTAATAATAACATGAAAATAAAATGATCCAGAACTTCAACACTAAATTACTTTAATAATAAAATTTTTTTAAAATTGTTTCACTTATTTTGACCCTTCTTCTTCTTCTTAAATGACTTGAGGCTTAGCCAACTGTCAGAACAAACTTATTTTGACCCATTATATTAAAACATCAGAGATGTTTTTGTTGGGAATAAATTAATCTCTGATAAATGATTTATTAAATCAATTTTAATTAATTGTACACTATCTGAGAAAATTGTGTAAATACTTCATGTTAGTGCTATAAATAATTTTTTCATTTTGCAAAATGTAGGGGAGACTGAGGCGAAAAGTTAAATTTTGCATAAATGATTTTTTTTAGACAATATAATCCGCATAGATGCAAATATTTATATATCAATATTGTAGGGCAACTTGTCCCCTACAACTTTGAATAAAAAAGTTTCTGATATTTTCGCATACAATACATGTTTTGTTCTTTCTTGAAAATTTTGTTTTTTTTAACTTTTCGCCCCATGCTGGGGCAAAAAGTTAAATGGCTGGGGCGAAATGTTAAATTCTATTTCTAGCCTACTAAAACTATTTTCTGATAGGTGTTAAGTAGTAGATAAGTTAAAGTATTTATAAACAAGTAATTTAGTTAATAAAAGATCTGTGTTTATTGAACAAAAGCTTTAGAACAGTTATAAAGTTAAAAAAAAAAATTTTCAAAAAAAAAAAATTTTGGTTTATTTTACGTGAACGGTCTTGTTTTTTAACAGAGTACTTCCCTAATGTCAAATAAATAATTTTTAAACAAATAAGCCCAAAAAAACAAAAAAATTAAAAAAAAAAAAACAACATGTAAAAATACATTTAACTTTTCGCCCCAGGATGTGTTTTTGGCTTTAACAACAAATATAAAAAATCTGACTAAAATATTTAGCAAATACCTTTAGGTATCTCTTCAGGGGACCCAAATAATGAAGTAAAAAAATCGCGGTGAGAATAAATGCAAAAAATATACTTAAAAGTGGATATTTTCTTTTACGAAAAAATTTTCAAAAGTAGGGTAAAAAAATAATTTAAATATGGACACCACAAAAGTAAGCAGAATGTCACATAACTTTGGACATTTATTTAGGGTGATAACACCCTTCTATAATTAAAATTGCAATGCTCTTACTATTTCCGTTCGAAAGATAATGAATTTTAACTGTTTTCACAATTTAACTTTTCGCCTCAGTCTCCCCTATTAATTAACATTTTTCCGTCTAAGGCACTAAAAGTCAATATAATTATTTAAAAATTAAACTTAAAAGTAAAATTTAACTAACTTTCTAAAATCATTAAAAAGATACTTGAGTTTGTCTTGTATTAATAAAATTAATATAATTTTAGAAATACTTTACACGTGTGTATGTTCTTTGGATAAAGCTGAAATATGCATTCAGTTTATTTTAATACAATTAATGTTTTTTAAAGATAGTATTTAACATTAAAATTTACAAGTAAATATGTAAATAAAAAAGCCGAACAAGACAGAACTTTATGTAGAAACCTAACTTCTATGCTTGGCCATTTCTGGTTAAAAAAATATCAAGCTAAAACAAAAATTGTGCCTTTTTAAAAACATTTACAATATAAAATTTTTTTAATTTCTCATTTTAACTCATAGTAATCATAGTTATACAACACTATCCTACCTAATTTTTTTACACAAAAAACATTTTTATAATAAAGTTTAAAAATTTGGAAATTAAAAAATTATATTATTTTATTATTATTTTATTATTATATTATTTATGTTAACTGACTAAAATTAAAAGAAATTCAAATTTTAGTCAGTTAAGTAGTTTTTAGTTTTATTTAAGTATTTCAACATTAAATACTATTATAAAAATACTTTAAAATGAACAGTACAGATGGTCACTTTAAGCTTTAATTTTTTACCAATTTTTAAGAATTTAAAGTTAACCCTCCGTCACACACATGGGAAAAAATTACGACTTTACACACGTTTAGAGGGAATTCCTCACCACATTGTAAAATAAGCAACATTACAACATAAACAAAGGAATCAACAAAAATTTAGTTTTAACACAAACTTACAAATATGTAGTACATTATTCGAAATTATAAAATTAATAAAATTAATTTTCGGTCTTAAAAATAAAAATTAATTACACGAATGCACATCTTCGAAGGAATTCCACTTGACATGTAAAAATAATGTAACATTAACAAATAAGCAAAAGAATCATTAAACAATTTATTTTAATTATATTTATAATATAATTTTGTCATTAACCGACAGTGGAACAAAAAATGTTTTGAAAACTTGATTTTTTTATTTAACATAACCTCACTTTTTCGAGTTTTTTCTGGCTTTGAAGCTTTATAATTAAATATTAATTATGTTTAAACTAAATGTTTTTTTAGAAATGTGTTTAGGAGTAAATTGTCGAAAGGTATAGAAATTGATTTTATTTTGCAATGAGGAAAACAAAAGTTATTTAAAAAATACTGAAACCGTAGAGGGAATCCCTCCCTAGGTGTGTGAAGGAGGGTTAAAAATCAGTAATTAAAATTAATTCTAAAATAAGTCAAAAACATGATTCTGAAACTGGCACCTTATTATTATGGCACTTGTTTATTACCTTCAACACTTTAATTCTGAACTGAAGTAAAAACTATTCTTTTTTTAACAACATAAATTTTTTTATAATAAAAAACTGGGTACTTGTTTAAGATTCATTTCAAAAATATTAAACCATGTAAAGTATTATTCTGAAATTATATTAAGTTTTTAATAAAACAAGGCAAACTCAAAGATGAGCTCAAGGATTTTTTAACTGATTCTAGAAAGTTATTTAAATTTCTTTACAAGTTTAATTGTTGAAAAAGTAGATAATGTTAGTGACTTAGACGGGAAAGATGTTAATTAATTAATTGCAATTCTAAATTACAAAAAAGAAAAATTATTTTATATAATTAAAAAGTATTATTTTACACAATTTTTTTAAACTGACCTCCTTATCGTTATTTTTAATCACACAATTTTTTTTGTTTTATTTTTTTTTAATTTTGAAGAGAGAAAAAAACGTGTTCTTAACTTTGCACTTTTATTTTTCTGTATTATATACTGTAAAAATCTATAAGAAACTGTAACTACTGTTGAAGCTCTTGTAAACAAAGAAAATATACCAATAGCAAGCGTCTCTGCTAGGATTTCTGACCAATAGCGACCGTCATCATTGTCTTTCAACCAATCGCGACCGTCACCATGATATTTTCAACCAACAGCGACCGACATCATTAAATTTTAGCCATTAGCGACCGTCATCATCGGATTTTAACCAATCACGACCGTCATCACCGTATTTCAACCACTCGCGACCGTCATCATGTCATTTTCACAACCAATCAAGACCGTCACTCTCAAACTCCAGCCAAAAAAATAGCTGTTTTTCTATTAAGGATTTTTGTCTATTATTCGATTTTCTTTGTCATCCACTAAGTATCATTGATGAATTTGAAGTTACATTGAATTTTAATTATCATTGATTAATGGATTTTCTTGGGAAAGATTGTGCATAGTGTTGCAATTTTAAATATTTAAAACTTCATATTTGAATCACTTTTAATTACTATTTAATAGATAGTAGAGCATCATTATGCAACTGATACATTCACAGTTCGAGATGATGTTGCAATGCGTACAGAAACCCATCCAGAAAATATGGACATCACAGAGAACGATTACCAAAATATTTCAATGTTTCCAGAAACTAGTGAAGAAGCGATTTTATCAATGGAATTCGAGGTAAAATTAATATGTATTTTAAATGAAAACTTACTTTATATTCTACAATTTCAATGATATTTCAGTTTCTTCGGAGTAAGTAAACAAATTGCAATGAAATTCAGGACTTTTAATCTACACATAAAAAGAAATAGTTTCACCAAATATGACGTTAAAATATTCAGTAGTTTCTGAGATGTCAAAATTTTTGAAAAATTTTGAAATCGATATATCTCCTTTCTACCCTAACTACTATCTGCGAATAAATGATAGGCCCCTGAAAAATGTTTGAATTTGACTTGAAATATCTCTGTTAAAAAAATTATTTGAAAAAAATGAGAAATATTTTTGGAAAGTTTGGAATCTTATGTTTGTATACGAAAAGCCAATATTGGAAAAAAATTTTGCACCGTACAGGTGCAGAATTACATCACAGTGTACCCCATTTTTCGACATTTTCAAAAATGGTCGACTTTGGTACAAGATTTTACACGGAAGCGATTATTCAAAAAATTCGAAAAAAGAACTAGTTATTAACTGAATCTGTCCAAACGAATTTGCTTTATAATTATTAAAAAATGTTAATTATTATTGTATTTATTAACAATAATAGGAGACAATGTTATCTCTGGTTTTAATAGTCTAATTGAAATAAATCAAATTGGAAGTTGTAGATAATTAATCTTTTTATTATCTTAGCTGATTAAGAAAAACGAAATTCTTCTATTAATTACATTTTTCAACATTTATTTGGACAGTTTTTTTTCTTGAGAACAAGTGTAAAAAGGTTGCGAAAACCCAATTTTTTCGACAAAATCTTAACCCTGTCATAAATAAAAATCTGGCATGCACTGTTTTGCCTATGTGAAAAAAATTTTAAGCTTTGTTCTGAGTCCACATTTTGGAGAAGTTCCCCGAGTAGAAATTTGTCCTAGTTATTATAAAGGAACTGTCCAGTCGCGCTTGAAATTGTCTAGTTACTTTACTAGCCAACTAGCTAATAACTCGAATGGAGTGTCACGCTTTTTTCATTAAGTTATTATCTAGCCCAACTTTATACATTCTGGTCAACGGTTCTGTAGAAAAACTAGACGAACTAATTCTTTTAAAATACTGAAAATTTGTTTAATATTAAGATTTTCTGTGGTTAACACATTTATTTCATGCAATTAATATAAAATTTCTATTTAGCACCAAAGAAATTCAATAAAAAATATTTTTGGAAAATTTCTGTATCCATTATAATATATATATATATATATATATATATATATATATATATATATATATATATATATATACATAATAAATGGAATAGATTAAAAAATTATATAATATTTTATAATTTTTAATTAATTAGTTGAATTATTATAAAAAAATAATGCAAATAGTAAATTATTACATGTAATTTTCTACATTACTTTTTGATTTTTAATTCAAATAAAAAAAATTTGAATATCCTAAATATTTACTGTTTTCAAACAACTTTCATTTTTTTAATGCACTATTATTAACAATAACACCGAAACAAATATTTTTTATTAGTATAAACAATTATAATCTATATAAACCTTAAAACGATAACGCAATTTCACCGAAAAAATCTTGGGGGGTAACGGGGAGCGAACCCGGGTCCCGCTGGACTAAAGTCGCACCGCTTAACGCACTCGGCCGTTGAAAGCAATGGATACTGAGAATTAATAACCACTGCACATATGTTTCAGTTCAGTGCCGTAACTAGAGATTTTAAGCATTGGTATATACTTTTAATATTTTCTATGTAATAAAACATTTTAGATGATTTTTTAATTATTATAACTTTTTAGTAATTTAATTTGCAACGTTAACAATTAATAAATAAATTTTTTACTGTAATTAAATTTGTAATTATTTTTATTAATTTATTATAAATTATTATAAATATTTATTAATTAATTTTATTATTTAATATGATTAATTGATTATTAATTAACAATAATAAATTCATTAAATTTTTAATTAATAGAAAATTATAATTAAACTAAAATGGAATTTAAAAAAATTAATTTTTAACTAATTTTATTATTTTTATCAGGGACCGTCTCGAAAGTTTAGTTTCGTTTTAGTGTTTGAGTTGACAAGAAACTAAATTAACAAAGTGACTTTAGTTTCAAGTCGACACGAAACTAAATTAACAAACTGAATTTAGTTTCGTGTCGACCCGAAACTAAATTAACAAATTAGATTTAGTTTCGTGTCGACTCAAAACAAAAGATTGAAAAACATAATTATTTAGTGTCAATCATAGAAAAATTGTTTCCCCTGACTTACTTAACTAGAGCAACGTAAGTAATTAATGTAAGTTATGTAACCAGAGTAAATTACGTAACTATAGTAATTTACATAATTAAAGGAAGTTACGTAACTAGAATAACTTACGCAATTAATCAAACTCACGTAAGTTACAAAACTAGACTAACTTACGCAATTAACCAAACTTACGTAAGTTACGTAACTTACGTAAGTTTGATTAATTGCAAAATTAGGTAAATTTAGTCATTTTTACGTAAGGTACGTAACTTACGTAAGTTTGATTAATTGTATAAATGAAGTTATTTTGATTATTTACGTAAGTTACGTAAATGTGATTATTTGAGTTGATGGTGTAAATTGCACCATTTACGTAAGTTACGTAACTTGCGTAAGTTTGATAAATTGCGTAAGTTTTTCTAGTTACGTAACTTACATAAGTTTGACCATTTACGCAAGTTACTGTAGTTACGTACTTTACTCTAGTTACGTAAGTTATTCTAGTTACGTAACTTCCTTTAATTATGTAAATTACTATAGTTACGTAATTTACTCTGGTTACGTAACTTACATTAATTACTTACGTTGCTCTAGTTACGGATGACAAGGGAAACAATTTTTCTGTGATTGACACTAAATAATTATGTGTATCAGTCTTTTGTTTTGAGTTGACACGAAACTAAACTCATTTGGTTAATTTAGTTTCGTGTCGACTTGAAACTAAAGTCACTTTGTTAATTTAGTTTCGTGTCAACTCAAACACTAAGACGGAAGTAATTTCTATTTAGTTTCGTTTTAGAAGCGGTCCCTGATTTTTATATTTATTATAAATGATTGTAAATATTTATTAATTAATTTTAATAATTAATATTATTAATTTATTTTATTAATTAATATTGTTAATTAATTTTATTAATAATTATTAATATTTTTTATTATTAATTAATTTTATTAATTAATATTATTAATTTATAATAATAAATTAATTAAATTTTTAATTAATAACAAATTAAAATGAAAAAGTTCTAAAATATTAGAAAGAATAAGAACAAATTTATCTCTAGCAAATAATCAGTCGAGCTGTCTAGTTATTAGACATTATTGCAGTGTCATCGACACGACAAACTTAAAACTATAATTTCTAGGAGTACTTTAAAGTAACATTAAAAAAACTAGACAGAAGTTATGTCTAGCCAATATCAAATTCAACTTGAATCCTTGACGAAGAGCGTTGGTCAGTAACTTTACAGTTATTTACCAGTCCGCCTAGAATCAGCGTCTGTGACAAAAACTGTCCAGTAACTTGAACAATCGATTGGCTCCATGACAAATTTCTACTAGGGTCGTAGTATTATTTATGACAGGGTTAAGATTTTGTCGAAAAAAATTGGGTTTTTGCAACCGTTTTACACTTGTTCTCAAGAAAAAAAAACTGTCCAAATAAATGTTGAAAAATGTAATTAATAGAAGAATTTCGTTTTTTTTAATAAGCTAAGATAATAAAAAGATTAATTATTTACAACTTCCAATTTCATTTATTTCAATTAGACTATTAGAACCAGAGATAACATTGTCTCCTGTTATTGTTAATAAATACAATAATAATTAAGATTTATTAATAATTATGAAGCAGATTCGTTTTGACAGATTCAGTTAATAAGTAGTTCTTTTTTCGAATTTTTTGAATAATCGCTTCCGTGTAAAATCTTGTACCAAAGTTGACCATTTTTGAAACTGTCAAAAAATGGGGTACACTGTGATGTAATTTTGCACCTGTACGGTACAAAATTTTTTTTTCAATATTATCCTTTCGTATACAAATATATGAGATTCCACAGTTGCCAAAAATATGTCTCATTTTTTTCAAATAATTTTTTTAACAGAGATATTTCAAGTCAAATTCGAACATTTTTCAGGGGCCTATTATTTTCTCGCGGATAGTAGGGCTGCTCACGAGACGAGACTTATTAAAGTCTCGTCTCCGTGTCTCGTTTCGTCTCGTGTCAATAAACAAAAAATATTGATTCATTTTTAAACTATATAATATTTATTTAAATTAAAATTTTAAAAACAGTAATAATTTTTAAGAAAAAAACATAAGTCCAGGGTGGTCAAACGTCAATAAAGTCAGGGAAATGTCAGGAAAAAGAAATTTTTGTCAAGAAAATTTCCGAAAATTTAGATTTTTTCGACTTATTTTCAAAATTTTTGAATCATTTTTCTATTTAAATTTTCGAAATAAACAATTAAAAAGATTTTGAATAATTAAAATTTTGTAAAATGTAATTGAAAATAATTAGTTTTTTAAACTATTTTGTTAAATTGAAATCTTTAAACGTAAATTTAAAAATGGAAATTAATGAAAATTAGCTTCTAATTTTTTAAAATTTACTATTTTTAGTACTTTTAATTACATATATATTTCATCAAAATTTATGAATTTTAAATACTACAAAAACGCTTTTAAGAAATTCAATTGTTTTCGAAAAAGCACATAAAAATATTTTTAAAAACAACTTAATTATTAAAATTTTTTATCATATTTTTTTAGATTTAATTATCTTCGAATAAAGCAAATAAAAATTATATTATTTATTTAATTTAATTTAAGCACAAAATTGAGGTGATCGACTCATCTTTTAATGAATTTCTAAGCCGAGTTACTACTAAACCTGTTAAAGAGAACAGCCTCTCAATTAGAACGTAAATAAACTTTTTACTCTAAATAATTGAGTGGAAATCACAAAATGTACTAAACGTTCTCTATTTTTATTAGATTATTTAACTATAAATAACTGTTGAGATTAAAATTAGAAATACTTTATTACAAAAAAAAAATTTAACGAAATTTCTTATAAAAGGTCGGTTAGTCGAGACTCGTGTTAATCTCGTCTTGAATTTTTTTGTTAAGTCTCGTCTCGTGAACAGCCCTAACCTTAACCAAAATACTTCACTCTTTTTTATGCTGAATTAACATAATAATAATAATAACAATAATTAACATAATATTATGTTTATAGAAAATTGTTATGAACAATAAAAGTTGTGGATTCTATAAGATTCGAAATCCTATAGAATCCACAACGAAGATTTTTCTAGTGTTTGTTTAATTTAATTTCGTGCTTGTGCTCAAAAGTTATTCAATTATTATTTAATAACTTTTTTTATAACAATTTTTTTTGAAACATAATATAAACCATTTTTTCGTTTTTTTATGCTGAATTTTTTGAAAAAAGAGTAAAGTGTTTTGCTTAAGATAGAAAGGAGATATGTATAACGATTTCAAAATTTTTCAAAAATTTTGACATCTCAAAAACTACTGAATATTTTGACGTCATATTTGGTGAAACTATTTCTTTTTATGTGTAGATTAAAAGTCCTGAATTTCATGGCAATTGGTTAACTTACTCTGAAAAAACTGATATCTTACTTGGAATCGCACTTTAAACAAAAATCTTTGACTATTTCTATAAAAAACAAGAAAATCTAATGAGACTTCTTTGTAATAGTTTTTATTTAATTGCTAATTATTCATTTTTTCCTAGTCATGTGCTAAATCTGCTATGTCCGCCTATGACGATTATGCAGACTTTCATGATGTCGTTGAATCTTTGGCAGATGAACTAGATGACATCGACAACCATAAATTGGAGTTTACTCTGGTATTTTTAAAAATAATAATAAATTAAACCATTGAAAAATTGTTTTAATCAAAAAAAAATTTTGAGTGAAAATCTCACGGAAAATGGCCCATATTTAAAAAAATTGTCTAAAAAATAATAAGGGTTGAAGTGTAAAATAACAGAAAAACAGTTTACTACAAAGTGAACAACATAAAAATTCTTAATAAAAGAAGTAAAGTTAAATTCATGAATATTTTTTCTCTTTAAAAAGAAACTTTGTATTTTTAATCATACTTAGATTTTTCTGTTCTTGAACAAGTAAGCGAAAAATGTATTTATTTTAACACATTAAGACGTATTTTGAGTTTCACATTCACAATCACATCATCAAATTTATTATTTATAGGTTTCTGGTGTCCTCTGGTTACAAATTTGAAGTAAGTTTAAAAAAATTGTAAATTGGCGAATCCAAAATGGTGGACGAAATTTTAAAAAAATTATCAGATTTTCATGATTTTTGACATTTAAGGGTTTCCTGTTTTGCAGATTACAAAGGACCCTGCACAAAAAGTACATAATTTGGTTCCCGGTCAAATTTGTTTTGGATTTATGTTTGAGTTAAAGTAGTTTGGAACAAATATAACCAATAAATAATATTAACAAATTTGATATTAACAAATTTTTGTGCCTCGTCCTTTGAAATAATTTTTTAAGAATTTTAATTTTATTTTTATAGGCTAAATTTAATTATTTTTATATGAAATTTTGAAACCACTTTTAAAATTTTTTAAAAACTAAGTTTTAATTCGTAATCAGCGACACAAAAAACCACTTCATACCCACTTCTGTGCAAATCTAATTATTTTTTAAATTTTCATCCGCCATATTGAATCCGCCTTTTAGAATTTTTGAAATTCGACTACAGAATCATAATCAGCGACCCCAAAAAGCCCTGAATATACAATGCTGTGGAAATATATTAATTTTTTTAAATTTCGTCTGCCATATTGGATTCGCCATTTTGAATTTTGAAAAAGTATCATCATATTCTTAATCAGTGACTTCAAAAACCCCCAGATACCGATTAATGTGAAGATCCAAGTGTATGAAAAATATATGCATTTAGAAACATTTTCTTGAGATTAAAATCATATACAGGGAGATTAACAGTGTGTAGAAATGAGTATCGCTAGGTTTTTTTATATTTTTTGATCAATACACATGACAATAAAAGTAATTTCAAGAATGTGCCTTAAAAATAAAAATTAAGTTTTTCAATACCTAAAGTTTAAAAGTTCTAGAGATATGCCCATAAATAAGAATTTCCCAATTGGATCACCCAAAACTAAAAATTTTATTTTTTAACAAAAGTACTTTTTTTACTCTTAATATGGTTAAGAAAGAAGATGATTCTTGGTATTGTAACAACCGACATTTACTTTGTGCAGTTCTTACAATTTATACGATATAGATCTAAATCAATTATGGTATTTTAAAACTAGATAATATACTTTTGAATTAATCGCATGGCCAAACAAATTGGAGTTAAACTCTATTCACTGTAACTAATTTTATCAAATTTTTTAAAATCTTTGCCATGGACAATACAATGCATTTTTATTTTAAAAATGTCTAAAATCGCCTAAAATCTATTACTCGGGGGTTTTCGGGGTCGCTGATTACGAATATGATGTCAGTTTTTCAAAATTCAAAATGGCGGATCCAATATGGCGGACGACTTTTTAAAAAATTGATCTAATTTACCTAAAATTTGTTACTTGTGGGTTTTCGAGGTCGCTGATTACGAATATGATGTCGGTTTTTTCTAAATTCAAAATAGCGGACCCAATTTGGCGGATGACTTTTTTAAAAATTGATCCAATTTACCTGAAATTTGTTACTCGGGGGTTGTCGGGCTTGCTGATTACGAATATGATGATGATTTTTCAAAATCCAAAATGGCGGATCCAATATGGCAGACATTTTTTAAAAAATTTTGGATTCGCTTGAAAATTATCATTCGGGGGTTTTCGTGGTCGCTGATGACGAATCCGATGTCAGTTTTTCAAAATTCAAAATTGCGGATAAAATATGGCATACAGTGGAGATCCACTTCAGCCATGAACTTATTGGAAAGGTGAACTTATTGGTTAGGACATTTCAATGGAATTTCAATTTTTGCACTTTCTTTATAGCTGTTCTATGAAACCGGCATTTGTAATATTTGTACTGCTTTTATGATAAAAAGAATTTTTTTAAAAAAATGTCCGCCATATTTGATCCGACATTTTGAATTTTTAAAAACAGACATCCGATTCGTCATCAGCGACCCCGGAAACCCCTGAGTGATAATTTTTAAGAAAATCCAAAATTAAAAAAAAATATATAAAAAAAAAATAAATAATATAAATAATAATATAAAATAATATAATAATAATAATAATAATAATAATAATAATAATAATAATAATAATTAAAATAATAATAATAATTAATAATAATAATAATAATTTTATAATAACATAAAAATTAAAAAAAATATCCGACATAATGGATCCTTTATTTTGAATTTTGAAAAACTGACATAGAAATCGTCATCAGCGACCCTAAAAATCCCTGAGTGACAAGTTTCAAGCGAATACAAAATTAAAAAAATGTCCACCATATTGGATCCGCAATTTTTAATTTTTAAAAACTGACATCGGATTCATCATCAGCGACCCCGAAAACCCCCTAATAATAATTTTTAAGCGAATCAAAAATTTAAAAAAAATGTCCGTCATATTGGATCCGCCATTTTGAATTTTGACAAACCATCATCATATTCGTAGTCAAGGAACCCAAAACCCCCCGAGTCATAAATTTCAGGTAATTTTGATCAATTTTTAAAAATCCGTCCGCCATATTGGATCCGCCATTTTGAATTTTGAAAAACCGACATCAGATTCGTAATCAGCGACCCCGAAAACCCCTGAGTTATAAGTTACAGACAATTTGGACGATTTTTTATTCTTGGCATTCTGGGCGCATTTAGTGTTTTTTAGCCGGCAGTTAAGGGGTTAAGAAAGAAGACCCCACGTATGACTTATCTCTTTATGTTTTAGAGTGATACTGAAGATGATAATTACTTTTTCGACACTTTGAACAACAGCGACTTAGAGGATACCGAAGATAAAACCGAAGATGAAACCGAAAACGTATAAATCTAAAATCAAATAAAATTCACTTCTTTGGATGATTTGTTAAGTAGCAACTCTTTCCATAATCCAATAAATTTAACAATCAAGAAGTCTCTAGGAGAAATAATTCTTGTAATTTTAAAATTTGCACTTGTACACGCGATTTCATTGACAAAACTTTATGACTTGTTCAATTTGATCAATTGTTTGTTCGACGAAGCTGTTCTACCAGCAACAAAATATTTCCTTGACAAATTATTTTATCCAAGAAGTTGCACAAATCTTCATGCAACTTGCACACAATGTGGAGCATATGTGGGTGAATTTGATAAAAATACTAAGTTACTAAAATGTAAGGTATGTTCAGCGGAAATCAATGTCAAAAACTACGCATATAAGAATTTTTTTGTTATGTTAGATATTGCGTCTCCTATTTCTAAGTTATTAGAGTCAAACAGTACCTATTATAATCATATTATGAATGAAAGAAACCATGAAAAGGGTTATATAAGCGATATTTATGACGGGAAGCGTTATAGAAAATTTCTTGACAATTTAGACGGTACTGACAAACATAAGTATGCTACTGTTGGTTTTAATACTGACGGAGCTCCATTGTATAAGAGTTCTACACTACCGGTCAAAATTAATAGACCACCCATTTTCAGGCGAATGAAAAACGTTTTAAAACATAAGATTTATTGAAACTAAAATTTTTTTCTGTTCATTTTTTGATAGATGATAAAATTTTGAAAAGAACAAGATATTTCAGAAGTCGTTTGGCCAATAATTCATTTAGAAATTTTTAAGAAATCGTCATTTTCAATGTTTTTCAAAAATTTGAATAACTTCTAAAATAATGAACGCTTTATAATGATCTTAGGCTTATTTTAAAGGTGATTTGTTAAACTATAAGAATTACTTATAGGCATTAACGTGCAATTTTTTTCTTAGAAAATGCAGGCCGTCAAACTTGAACCAAAAAAAATTCAAAAAATTAGGAACATTCTTATTAACAAAAAAATAATTTTTAAAATTCAAACGTATTTTTTAAATTAAATTTTCTTAAAAAATCTACACTATATTATGTTTTATATATTTTCTAGAATAGTTTTTAGTACAGAAAAATTGTTCCCAATTTTTTGAATTTTTTTGGTTCAAGTTTGACGGCCTGCATTTTCTAAGAAAAAAATTACACGTTAATGCCTATAAGTAATTCTTATAGTGTAATAAATGACCTTTAAAATAAGCCTAAGATCATTGAAAAGCGTTCATTATTTTAGAAGTTATTCAAATTTTTGTAATACATTGAAAATGACGATTTTTTAAAAATATCTAAATAAAATATTGGCCAAATGACTTCTAAAACATCTTGTTCTTTTCAAAATTTTAACATCTTTCAAAAATTAAAAAGTAAAAAATTTTAGTTTCCATAAATTTTATGTTTTAAAATGTTTTCCAATCATCTGAAAATGGGTGGTCTCTCAATTTTGACCGGTAGTGTACATATTCTATATTTTTGATGCTTAACAAAATATACCCGTCCTAGTAAGAACGAAAGAACTAATCTTAGTAGGTCTTTAATTTGGAAAAGACAAACCAAACATGAATGTATTTTTTGGCCCATTTGCCGATCGAATGAACAAACTGTCATCTAAAGGAGTTGAGTGTATTTTAAATGGTACAAAACAAATTGTAAAAATATTTGTACTTATTTGTTGCACTTATTTGTCGGTGGCACGTGCTCCAGTACTAGGCTTCGTACAATTTAATGGTGTTTATGGGTGCAATCTGTGTTTGCACCTAGGTGAATGGGTTAAAAATAAACCGAACAACCCGCGTTCGGGTAATATTAAATATCCATTACTCAAAAAGACACCAAAATATAGGAATATGAAGGACACTATCGAACATATGAAACCCATGAATAAAAAACCCATCACATTTAATAAATTTAAAATTTTTTGATATTATATACGGTTGTGTGCCTGAAGGAATGCAGTGCATTAGTGGAATAGCGAAACAGTTCGCCACCATGTGGTTTGGCAATAAGAAGAAGGCTGGAATATTTCCTAGACAAAAGGTTTTGGATATCGACTCAATTCTCTTAAATTTCAAAGTTCCACGTCAGATTAATAGGTTAACTTGGTCATTAAGCGAAAAAGAATTTTGGAAGGCCAAAGAATGGGAGAACTGGGTGTTATATTATAGCATACCGATTCTTGCGAATATTCTGACAGACAATTTGTTAATGCATTGGGCCTTGTTTGTAGATGGTGTGTATATACTATCTAAAGATCATCTTCAAACGTCTGAAGTTGATTTTGCAGATAAACTCTTGCACGAATTTGTTGCTCAAACCGAAATTTTGTATACTAAAGTTTCCATGACTTTCAATATTCACCAACTTCTGCATTTAGCGAGGAGTGTGTACGACTGGAGTTCACTACCTTGCCATAATGCATATTCTTTTGAGTCAGGCAATGGCGATTTGTTCATGCGGCGAAAGGGGTTCATAATCAAATATGTAGGCGGATTAGTTTAAAATATTGTTTATTAATTCTAAAAGATAGCCTATATCCTACATGTTCTTATAGTGTTAAGCGCTTCTTTAATGAGACTGGTTCAACAATAGTAAAAAAAAGCATACAGGTTTCTGGAATAAGGTATTTTGGTTTAAAGAATAGTATTAGTAAATCATGAATAGATAAATTGCAGCTTTCGCCAGAAAAGTCATTCTCTTACAACAAGTTAGTAAAAGAAGGTTGTCTGTATATGACATCGGTCAAATGTAACAAACGTTCCGAAAACACATTTGCTCTATTGCGTAATGGTTCTTAAGTGAAACTGAATAAGTTTATAGTTGATTTCGAGAAGAAAAATCAATTCACAATAGTTTAAATAATTCATACAATGAATGTATTTGAAAATAGACATAAAATGTTTAAGAAAATTGAAAGTTATGACGACGAAGATTCTTCAATTTTTACTGGTGAAATTGACAAAATATGCGTTTATATGGTTCTTGACAAAAATGAGTATTTGTGCGCAGTTCCAAATTTGTATAATTAAAAAATGTCAATAAATTAAAATACATTACGTTATTCGTTGTTGCTAAATTTTGTCTTTTCTATTTTGTTATGTTTAAAAATGACTAGGAAATTATTTAAAAAGAAGTAACATTTTTATTCAACAGACAGGTATCTTTTTTAAAAAATATTAATTTTTTTACGTCGTTTACGACATCGTATACGAAATCATAAACGACATCGTATACTGTCCCAAAATACTGCGTCGTTTACGATGTCGTGAACGAAATCATATGTGATATCATATCCGTTGTCACGTACGATTTCGTGTACAATACCGTTTACGACATCGTGTTTTTCAAGTGGGAAGTTTTTAACGATTGTTTATTTTTGTGATATAATGTTTTATTACACTAAGCACTAAAATTATATAATTGTTCTTAACTTTAATTACTCAAGTACATTTTACAATAAATAGAAATTTTTAATATAAAAGTAAAATTATTACTATTCCATAGGAATTTTTACTAGAAACTTAGCACCAATTTTTCTCCGTGTAACTTTTTGCAAAAAAATTCTTTTATTTTACTAAGGGAAATAAAACTTAGGCGACTTTGGAAAAACAGCTGACATTTTGCTTTTAAAAAAAGTGTCCTATATATGAATCATACTTATATCATTTCAAATCTAGTTTTATTACCTTTCAAATACATTTTTTAACTTTTTTTACGATAATTTTTAAAAATAATATGAGCATTTGTTTAAAAAATTAGCCATTTTTTTCAATTGTTGATAACAATAAATTAATATATAATTTTTTATATTTTTAAGTTTTAATCGTAAAATTTTGCAATTTTTACTCACCACAACAAACAAATAAATTTATTATCGTATTTATGTATTTATTTTCAACTAAGCAATTATTTAAACTTTTGATCAATTTACAGACAATAAACTTAATTATATTATCAAAAGTTATTTAAATAATTGATAAGTTAAAATTATTGAAAATGATTAAATAAATTTTCTTTGTTATGGTGAGTAAAAGTTGCAAATTTCAACAATTAAAACTTAAAAATTTTACATATAAAAATGAACAATTTATGTTTTAAAAAATTATTTTTTAAACAGATCGTTTTTGAGTTATCAACAATTGAAAAAATGACTTTTTTTAAACAAATGATCATATTATTTTTAAAAATTATCGTAAAAAAAGTTAAAAAATACATTTTAAAGGTGATAAAACTAGCTTTTAAATGATATATGTGCAATTCAGATGCGATGATTTTCTAAAAAACTGTATCGCTTTAAAAAAAAACCAAAAAGAATTAGAAAATTTTATGTTGAAAAAACATTTTTTAAACATTAACAAAATAATTTTTTTAATTTCTGTTTTATAGATAGATAGATAGATAGATAGATTTATTTATTTTATCAAAATATAAAACAAATGAGTACCCTTGTTACATGACTTAAAGTCCAATACAAGGAGGAGCTCCATATTTAGTATACATTCATCAATTTATTGCCATAGAGGTCGACACAGAAGATATTCTCGCAGTTTTAATATTTCAATAA
The DNA here is from genome assembly GCA_032872505.1 of Leptopilina syphax. NCBI lineage: Eukaryota > Metazoa > Arthropoda > Insecta > Hymenoptera > Figitidae > Leptopilina > Leptopilina syphax. The sequence continues at coordinate 38,354,635 of CM065468.1, read as the reverse complement.
TCATATATATAAAATTCTTTATGTCGATTACATTTTTAGATGACATAATGCTAAGCCAGAAGTCATTACCCAGCAAACACGTTATATAAGTATTCTATAACAGTGAGGTTACAGTGTTATAGAACATTTGTTCCTAACTAGTTATAGATCTGTGATAGAACCTGATTGTAACAGAGTTCTAGAACATAGTTACAAGTTAGTTACAGAATAGTTCTGTATTATGCTTATGTCACAGTTCTATCACAATGTGATGTAAGAGTTACATAACTTTAATGTCGCAAATTTTCTGTAACTGTTGTTCCAACCTTGTTCTATAACTGTGTATGAACATTGTTGTGTAATTGGTCTAAACATCTGTTGCAATGCAGTTCTGTAATATACAGTTTAACATTGTCCGAACAATGTTAAACTCTTCTAACAAATTTGGTGTAGTTCATATTATTTTTAATATAATATAATATAATTCGTAATAATTTATAAAAAATACCTATATGGGTGATTCTTCATTAAGTGGTCACTTTTGCTTCCCCTCTGTTTCCTATTTAATAACTTGAAAAATTGTTATCTAATCTACTTCAAACTTTTGCATAATTAATCTTCAATATGAATTTAGTAATATCATAATCGAAAAAATTTTTTTAATTAAAACAAAAGTTGTAATTCAATTGCAAATGTTCAAAAAATGCACATTTGTCGTTTCTCCACACATGAATCATGAAGTTTAATATGTTTTATTTTGCACAAACTTTATTTTAAACGTTTTTTTTATTTATTCTATTCGAAAGTTCATCTCAAAAACTAAGTTTTAGTGTGTCGTTTTCTAATTTCCATTAAAAAATCTGTGTAAAAATATTTTTTTAATATTTTCCCCAATCTTTTTTTATTTAGAACTGGAGTTTACAATTTCATTGATTTTCATTAATTTTATTCCCTTTTTTAGTGCGATTTTATTTGCCATTAATATTATTAAGTTAATAAGTTGTATTTATGTTAAATTTGCAAAAAGAAATATAATTTTTAGATTTAAAACTACCTACAAAAGTTACTATTATTTTATAGCGTATTTTAATGGTATGTAACTCCATACCCGACAAAATTGCCGAATTCTAAATGTATAAAAAAAATAAAAATAATAGTGATTTAGAGTAAGCGAATCTCTTTAATAATATGCAAAAATTGTTTATTTTTATGAATTTCTACGGTTTCAATGAATTTTTTTCTTTGATTTGTATACTCCAGTTCCTGTAAACTCCAGTTCCTAATTTCGTTTCGCGTAATGGAAGTGTTTTGTTTTCTTGAATAAATATTATTAACCTCGATTAACCTGTATCAAAACAAGTAATTTCAATAACAGGTATGAGTAAAAATATTATTTATTTATTTATTAAAGCAGTTTAAAGTAATTATTTGCTTATTTACACTATTTATAATTATTCACAGTCGAAAATTAACTTTTTCAAATAAATTATTTAACCTTTAAATTACAAATTTTTAAATTGTTTGTATATAAAACTAAAGAAAGAATTAAACTCAAATATCTATAAAATAATCATTTTCAAGCTTTATTAAAAAGATCTAAATAAAAAATTTCCAAAAAATTTAATTAAAAAAGAAAATTTTAACATATTCAAAAGTTACTACTTTGTGGAGAATCACTCATATAGTAATTATTGACAACAAATTGCTTTCTTATTTCTTTTATACTACTATCAGTAGCATTTTTTACTCTATCTTTAAATTTTCTTCCGTTTTATTATTCTTCTAGTGACTATTTAAACAATATTATTATGTATAAAAGTCTCATAAATGTTTTAAAGGTGCATGTAATGTAATCGAGAATGTAATTATTCGTTAATTGTTTGACATTATTATTATTCGTAATAGCAAATTTTTTTGATAAATTAATTTCACAAAGAATTTTGTAAAATCTATTTATATTTAAATGAAAAATTATAGAATATAAATTTGTTATAAAAATGTAGAAATTTCATTAATTAAGCTTAAATTTATTGCTTTAATCTTTCATTTAAAAAGTAATTTTTAAGCCTTTCCTTATGCTTGTAACTTTGAAAATTTACATTTTTCAATTAACATTATTAAATATAATGTATATTATACATAACATAATTATACTATTGTTGCAAATACAGTATCCTTTTTCAAGTTACAAAGCACATTTTCATAGTTCCTTCGTTATATATGTAAATTCTAAACTTCCTTTCATGAGCCTCCGTGGCGCAGTTGGTAGAGCGTTTGATTTATAATCCACTCCTAGCTGCGTCTTGCGTTCGAGACCTCGTGGTTGTAAATATTTAAATAAATAGCAAAACAAATTTTCTTCGACATGTATAAATATTCCGGGTATGTATGACATGCGGGAACAGCGTGGAATATTTTTTTAATTTTAATTAAAATATTTTTTAATGACAGATATGAGTAACAGAAATTTGTAACTGTTCTAGAACTGTGACAAGTATCTTCGTCACCATGTTACAGATCTGTTACTTAACTGTGACAACCTTCTGACTACGACATTTTGCGTACCCAGTGAGTCCCCTGTGAGTCACCAGTTACATCACATGTTCTTCAATTATTTGTCACAGTTCTGTAACAGATCTGTAACAGTGTTTGCTGGGTAGGTTCGGCGTCAACTGGTACTGTAAAATATTTAGTTCGAATCCAATTATAAATAGGACATACAATTATCGTGTGGTGGAAGCTATCTAGCTCTAAATTACAAAGTTTGCAAAAATTTATGTATTCTTCAATTTTAAATTTGGTATTCTTAACAAATATATAAGTAGTGTGTCGATTAAGTACTCTAATTTGGGCAAATAAACGTTTTAAGTATATAGGCATGTCTTGACATAAATAAGGCTGCGTATTTGGATCTAATGTGAGATTAGGATATATTAAGAGACTCTTTGAGGCATGACATCTATTCCAGTCGCGTGACCGCAAAAAACTTTCATAATTTGTTATGCATTTTTTGGAGTCCCTCTCAAGTGACTCAACCGACAGAGATCCCCATGTGTCAACCATACCAGAATCTTCAAAGAAGGTCCTTATTTGTAAAAACCAATTTAATTTTTTATTATTTGGCTTCAGAGCAGCTTGATCTATTAGTTTGTATAAACAAAGTTTAGGATATCTATTATCACTCATTTTTAATACTTTTTTTAACCACGAAATAATATTTTTAAAAACACGATAAGCAAGTGGCAGGCTACCAGTTTCGAGCATTACTGCATGATTGGGTGTATTATTTGGTAAAAACAAGAGTTTCTTGTAAAAGCCCAACTGTACTCTCTCGATCGAGTCCATGTGAGAGAGACCCCACTCATGTGCCAGATAAAAGAGAATACTGAGGCACAGACTATTGAATAGCCTTTCATATGTTTTCCAACTATCTGCTTTACTTTGATAAATTATTTTTAGTATTGTGCCTACTGCCATGTTCGCTGAACTTACAAAGTATTTCAAGGCTTCTTTAAATGTCAATGTGCTTGTTAGTGGCAGACCTAAATATGTAAAATTGTCAACTACTTCTATTTTTTGTTCACCATATAAAAACGATTTAAAATTGGGTTTTTTTTACTCCTACTCTTCTAAAAATGACAACCTTAGTTTTATTTACATTAACATTTAGTTTCTTTTTTTTACAATATGAATTTAAAGCTTTGAGCATTTTATTGAGTTCTAAGGGCGTGTCAGCAAGAAAAACCAGGTTTATATATTTTACATATAAAAATGAACAATTTATGTTTTAAAAAATTATTTTTTAAACAGATCGTTTTTGAGTTATCAACAATTTAAAAAATGACTATTTTTTAAACAAATGATCATATCATTTTTAAAAATTATCGTAAAAAAAGTTAAAAAATACATTTTAAAGGTGATAAAACTAGCTTTCAAATGATATATGTGCAATTTAGATGCGATGATTTTCTAAAAAACTGTATCGCTTTAAAAAAACCAAAAAAAATTAGAAAATTTTATGTTGAAAAAAACATTTTTTAAACATTAACAAAATAATTTTTTTAATTTCTGTTAAAGCAAAGGAAAAGAGCTTAGAAAGAGACCTTTTTAAGCTTTTTAACTTTAACAATAAAAAAAAATACAAAACTTTTTGTAAAGTGTTCAATTACTATACGGTGGTCAAAAGTTATTGAGCGGCACTGTATATAATTTAAAATATGAAATTAAATTGTATTAATGAAATTTAATTTAATTTTTTTATTTTAAAAATAACAAAACTACAACTTTTTTAAATAATAGAAATAAATTTAAAAAATAAAAAAAATAAGTAGTATTAAAAGTTATAAAAATTTCACTAGTCAAATTTGTATCAAAATTCTAAAATTCTTAATTAAATGTATCATTCTTTTATTGCATTTTATAAAAAATATTAAAACTGCCCAGGTAGAAATTTGTCAAGTAATACTTGTTTCCTTCCAGTAGCTGCAGAGTCGAGAGCGAGTTTTACTTGCCAAGACAATCTAGCCAGTCCTGAATAAGCGACTGGCCAGTTTGACTGGATAAAAACAATTCCCCTTTGTGAACAGTACTTTTATCAAGTCACTGACCAGAAAATCTGATCATAATCGTGACAAGAGTTTCTTTTTAGACACTGGCCAGTCACTGATTTGAAGAATTATTTAAGATTCCACCTAGAAAAACTGGCCCACCACTGATCAGAAAAACTTGCCGAATCCTATTAAAAGAATTATTCTAGATTTTTTCAAATCTCTAGCCAAAAAATGTTGACACTATCAAAAAAAGAAACTGCGGACACAGAAACTGACCAGTTACTAAGAAAAAAACAAAGCACCAGTCCCATAAAAATACACTCTTAGTCAATTATTTATAATTGGATATTAAAAATAATTTTTATATTCCATACGGTCAAAAACAGAAAAGTTTAAAGTAACTTTATATAAAAGTTATTATCGTTTTACTGTCACATTACCAAAGTTTACATTTTTCTAAATTTTGACAAGATAAGCCGTCAAGTCTCTGACAAGTGACTAAACAGTTTATCTGGTCATGATTTCTGATCATTACTTCTGACAAGTCACTGGCCAGAAATTCTGATCACAATCGAAATAGGGGATTAAGTTCTTAAACTTGAGCCGTTCGCTCGAAAAACGACTTAAGTCGACTTAAGCGGTTTTTAAAAATTTTGTTATCAGTGTATTCTACAAGACATATAGATTACATATATCAAGTTTCTAAAGTTGTAGGTCACTATTTATGAATTAATTGAGGTGTTTAAACTTCCTGGGTCCCGAAATTGAAGCACTTACGCAAGCGCGCGTTCACGTCCTCTGCTACCGCGTACAGTGGAAAGAAATGCAGTGTTTTGGACAAAATTCTGCCGACAATACAAATCTCCACCGATTTCAATTTTCTTTTTTTTTAAATACTAAAGAAGGTTTTTCCTACAAGCCTTCACTGCTATAAATTTGAAATTTTCAAAAATTTTGGATTATTACAAAAGCGAGTAATTTTTTCATTTTGTTAACTAAACTTGTGCATTATATTGTTGATATTTAATTAAATATTACTAAAAAATATATCGTAAGACTTTTTAGAATAATAAATATGTTTTAATACATTCAAATAAAAGTGTTCTTTCATAAAATACTTAATTTTGTTTCATTTTTAGTGGTTCGCTGGAAAAACGACTTAAGTCATTTGTTATAAAATAATGTTATTAAAGTAGCAAAACATTGTTTACTCGACCTTCTTTTCTTTTAAAGAATTCTTTGATAATACCTTTGTATTGGGAAAAATGAGCGATATAATTAATACGTAAATTATATTAGTAATTCGTTTCTGAATCTTTAATTTAATTTTTTCGTCAAAAACTTAAGTCGACTTAGGTCGTTTTTCGAGCGAACGGCTCACTTGTAGTTGGGTGATTTGCACGTAACTGTCATATTTGGCGGCGTCACAGAAAACACATTCAAAATAAAAAATTTTTGCTTGGGTATGGATACATTTCACAGGTATATATAAAACCTATTCGCAACCACAAATATGTACAAATAGATATTATAATTTTTGATAAATTGCGGAATTCCCTCCAAAATTTCAGCTCCGTGGCGTGTCCGTTTTTTAAAATTTTAGGTTAAAATTCAGAAATTTTATTGAAAACGCCGAAACTGGAAACGAGAATTTTTGTAATATGAATTATGGAGGATGGTTACTCAAATAAAAATGTTAAGAATTTTTTGAAATTTGGAAAAACTCGTTGTTAAGAATGTCTAAATTATAGAACAATTTTTTTTTTAATTTTTTACTGTCCCGTTTTTGAGAATTTAATTGTTGAAATTGCATGTTTTTATATGGGCTCTTATGGGGAGTGTTATGTGAAGTGCACTATTTTGATAATAACTTGTGTAAAAAAGTTAAACTTTTTTTAAAAATCATACTCTTTTAAAGTTTAATACTTCTGGAATAATTTAAAAAAATAATTGAGTAAACCGACTGTCCTGATTTTTAGAAATAACATTAAAACTGACATAAAATTACAGATTTTCTAACCTCTCTAACATAATACACAGAAACGTGGCAACGTCGCAATGTAATCATATACGAATGAAATCTTATTCAGTGTTACCAACACTGTTTCTAGCATGCATATGGAATGCGCTGTTGTCACGATCTCCATGCTCATAAAATTTATTTACAAAATTTTTTTACGTAATTAAATAATTATTTTTTAAAATATTTTTTAAAAATAATGAATTGGAATTATTAAAAATACTATTTTTTTATGTCTAATATATTAAGTATTGCATATTTCACTTATAAAATTTATATTAAAATAGTTGGTATTTGCAGTTTTAATCCCATATAAAAGCATGTGAATTCCCCTCTCGCCGCCTGCCCCGAAAAGACAGTCACCATCCTCCTTATGTATATAGGTGAACAATTTGTACATATAATGCATCTTCTAATACTTCTTATAAAATTATAAAATGTAAAATAGTTTTGTCCACAAATTTTTTCAATTTTGTAATAAGATTTTTTCCCTATAATTGAACTGGTTATGGCACATTTTAATGTTATCTGAGAATTACAATCTAAAATAAGATCCATTAGCAACAAATATAAATAAAAAAAAGTTCAAAAATTGGAAGTTCTACACTCAAAAACAATTTTTTTTGTAAAAATGTGAAGATCACAAAAAAAGTGATCAGTACCGTGGTGTTACTATTCTTTTAATCTAAACACTCTCTGTTGCAATTATTACGATTTTTTGAAGATTACAATAGAAACAAATTATCTGCCCAAAGAAAAGAATAATTTTGCAGAATTGTCGGAGTTAGGTTAGTTTAAATGTCAAATTTCAGCTCCGTGGTGTCACATAAAATATCAGCTCCGTGGCGCCTGTGGCGTACAGTGTGAAGGTGCAAATTCATGGATCAACAGTTGCTACAATAACACATATTATAGAAGAGGACAGACATAGTTGTGTCCTTTTATATTTCAGTGCTTCGGCAATCGTTGACTTATTAAAAAACACCTTAATATTCGAAAAAACACGCCTTTACTTTTGGTGCTTAATTTAAAATGTCTTTATGTCAACCATGCAGAAGCACAGTATTACTGTTGATCGTAACGCTCTTATTTGTGAATACTTTTCTACAATTAGTTTTATGCGCTAATTTCGTAATGTTATGAAAATGAAATTATCTGGTTATGTCAAGCTGATAGTAAATAGTAAATATTTTTACTGGGGCTATTTTGTGCATCAAAATGCTTTTTTTAACTCAGTGATTTATTCAAATTCAGAATTAAAAGAAAATCAACTTTTGCTTATGTTATACTTCCTTCTGAAGGTTTCCTATGAGTTAGTCAATGAAATAAATTTTTTTGTCGGAGTTGTAGTCATTAAAAGTTGTGCACAAAATAGACCCCGGGATGGGGCTACTTTGTGCATTGATCTTTCTGTTTTAATAATGTCACGTAAACATTTTTTTGATTCTTTCTTATTCATTAAATATTTTGTGTAGATATTTCAGAGTAAATTAAAAAAGAATAAGATATTAAACAAAAAATTTTGTAAATATTATACAAAAAAATGTAAAATAAAACATTAAGATTTTGCTAAAATCATGATTTATTAAAAATTCACAACCTTTCTTCAAATTTCATATTACTCAGAAAATAAATAACACTTTTTTTTGAATCTAGATCGGTGAGATTAATCGGGGATGGCTTCTCACCGATCTAGCGGATTAGTTGAGACTGAGAAGCAACACAAACAGGGCCGTACGAAGTATTTTTTGTTTGCACCATTCTTTTAAAAAATAATTCATGTTAGAAAATTAATATAAATAACAAAATATTATAAAAAATTATACAAAAATAAAATGTATTTATATTAAAAAGAAAAAAAAGTAAATAATGATGAAGTTATCAAATAAAATAAATAGCATCGGGCACTGAGAACCTTTTTCTTCTACAATTAGGCACGGCATTGATCCACATTTGAAATTCCCCGCTAGCCCTCCACCTTTCCTCGCCTACAAACTATGTAAACAGAGTCTCAACGATCCCGAGCTCACCGATCTAGATTCTAGTGTACATTTTGCAATAATACATTATGATAATTATAATACTATCATTTAAATACATGTAAATAACTTTGAATCTCATCATTTCAATAGGAGCTTTTTTAAACGTTTTGAATATGATATTTTTCAAAAACTTGAAATTAATATTTTAAAGTTAAACGAATAACAATTTAATATCTAATATACTTTTCAAGTTATAAGAGAAACGAGAGAAATACTTTTAATACTAATTTAAAAAACTTATAAATATTAATTAAAGTTAATTTTTTGCCGTTATGTTCCTCACCGGTTGAAGTTTTAATCGTTTTAAGGATTTTAATTAAATTATTTTTGGTTTTTTGACAAAGAAGTTCTTTTTAATAATTTTATTTATTAAATATACCTCGTACATAAAGTAGCCCCAGTTGACGGCAGTATTATTCAATGCATAGGGTGGTCAGCTCCGTGGCAGCCAATTTTCGAAAATTTGTTATAATTTTTTTATAATTATAGCTGTAGTAAAACCGTTCAAATTACAACTATATTATGCCCTAATGATGAGGAAAAGTGATATTTAACATTAAAAAAACAAAATTTTTTTTCTTTTAAAACTGATCTTGAAATTGCACAGTTACGTGAAAATCACCCAGTTATGATAAGTTACTATCTAGTCACCGTGGCTGCGTGGTAACGCACATGCATTGTGTCTCCAGGGTCTAGGGTTCGATCACTCATGCGTGCGAATTTTTCATTTCTGGATTAAGGTGTTATTGGTAGAGTAATTGTTCATTAGTCTTAAATATTTGAATGAACACAAAAATATAAATAAATATGTAATTATAAACAAAATAAAAAGAGCCGGGAAAAATTATATTTTATTCTAGATTTTGAGCAGAAAACTGTCCAGTTACTTGCCAGTCACTGGCCAGATAATCTAACCAGTGACTGCTAAAGCAGCGCGTTACATTTCAAATCAATCACTTGCCAGATTTTCTGGTCAATCACTGGACAGAATCTAGAAAAACTTCCCAGTAACTGGTCATTATAGAGTTAAAATTTCTACCTGGGTGTATTTGTAAACTTCACTAGACATCAATATTTACAACTAGAAATAAACGGCTAAAATTAAAAAATATACATTACCGGCGGAAATTGTGCAACCGCTAACATCTCGTGCTATTAAAAAACACACTCGCACAGAAACAGTGATAACTCCGTCAAAAATGAAGCTTTTTTTAAATTGCATTGGAAAGCTTATTAAATTTCCAATGAAATGACACTATTTTCATTTGTATTGCATGAATGGGAAGCGAGGTATCATGTTATAAACACAAAAAAATAATTCAATTTTTTGGAGAATTTCTTACCATGACTTTGAGAGAAGTTGATGAAAAAATTGATACTTTCACAGACTATTCCTTGTAATCTAAGCTTTAAATAGATACCAAGAATAGCAAAAAATATTAACGGGTTCCCAAGATAATACAAAAATAGTCGGACCGTGCAAAGCAAAATTTTTAATCATCGTTTTCTCTAATTCGCTGTTTAATCAGTTACGTGGCTGTGAAAAAAGTGTCGGAAAATGAATTTTACATACATTTTTATGTATTTACATACTTACTGGGATTTACTGTTTAAATATCATTAGATAATAAATTAAATTAAAAAGTGGATCCTAGTAAGTATGTACTTGGTAAAATTCATTTTCGACACTTTTTTCACAGCCACGCAACTGACTCAACGGTGAATTAGAGAAAACGATGATTGTAAATTTTGGTTCGCTCGGTCTGGCTATTTTTGTAATATTTTTTGCTGTTCTTGGTCTCTCTTTAAAGCTTAGATTACAAGGAATAGTCTGTGAAAGTATTAATTTTTTTCATCAACTTTTCTAAATTTTGTCTGGAGTCAAAATCAGGGTAAAAAATTCCCCAAAAAATTGAATTATTTTTTCTGTTTATAACATGATATCTCGCTTCCCACTTATGAAATACAAATGAAAATAGTGCCATTTCATTGGAAATTTAATAAGCTTTCTAATGCAATTTAAAAAAAGCATCTAGCTTTATTTTTGACAGAGTTATCAATGTTTCTGTGCAGGTGTGTTTTTTAATAGCTTGAGGTGTTAGCGGTCGCACAATTTTCGCCGGTAGTGTACATTTAATTTAAAATATTAAACTCAATTTTATTATTTTAGCTATAGTTGAAATGAGATTAAATTTCATTAGTACAATTTAATTTCATATTTTAAATTATATAATATCATTATTTTCTAATTTTATGAAAATTTAATTAAATAACCTAAAAAATTTACATTTGTTTATTATTTTTTATAAAAACATTAGTAATTATATATTTAATTATAAAAACTATACACATGTCTCGGTACGATAATAGTTGGCCTTTTTTTGGTTAAGCTCTGTATTTCATTAAACTGTTATCTATAATTTCCGAAATCTCTCTCCTTCAAAAAAGGGAGTTGCAGTCGACCCTTTTTGGGTGCGCCGCGCGACTTCACAGTGGGTAGCACCGCGCAATATTCTGGAAGTGACCTGCACTACCAATATTCTTTCCGTGCATTTATAATATTATTGTATTATATGTTAATAAAGTTACCACAAAGTATAGAATTTTTAAACTATTAACTGTAATCACAATACCACTTTAAAAACAATGCTTTCAAAATTTTTTTTACAAAAATTTTATGATGTCTCTGTTAGAAACAAACGCGTTTAGTTATTCACGTCTAAACATTACCAAAAACTTCGTCTTAATAAACGATGAAAATAACGTGAAGCATTCAGTGCTGACAAATAATGCACAAGAATTTCCCTAGGGTGGCCACCTTGAGGCCCTCTACCCTACAAAATAATAACATTCGTTTCATGCTTTTTTCTGTTAAAAAAATGTTTTCACTATGCAATTCAAAGCCATTCTTTTCAGGTCTAGGTCATTGGTCTCTTAATATGGAGTGAGGTGCAAAATTGAGTTCCCTTTTTTGAGAACCTGTCATAATTTTGAGATGTAATAATAATAGAAAGTAAAAGGCAGGATATCTGATTTGTCCGTGAAGGAAGTTAGGATAAAGAATATAATTTTTTTCTTACATATATATGTATGTGATTCTCTCATCAAGTAGACACGTGCCACATGCCAGGAATATAAATCCTGTATAAGAAAGCAGAAACTAAGCACGTCGGCTATATATGGCGGTTTGTTCTTGCGCAATTATATACATGTATATACTTCTGTGAAGTATATATAGTGTCTTCACCTGCACAACATATGGCGGTAGTTGTTTTCGAGGGATGGTCGCTCGTTGGTCACGAGAGGAATGAGTCCGTGCCGGGTTGATTTTTAAAGAGAAGTAGGGTTGGGTTTACGAATTATATATATATATATATATATATATAGTAGTGGCAAATGTCCAGGTTAATTTGTTGTGCATCCACCACCACCAGTACAATCATCATCGTTGGTCTTTAACACCCATTTCAACTTCCGGTACTTGACCCTTCTAAGGGGGGTCATGCACTGGTGGCCCTCTCCGAGTGCGTTAAACACCCCAAATCCCGGGGCTGATTCACCCTCGACACTAAAATCGGGCGAATCTTCCTTTCTCAACCCGAAATTAATTTATATAATATATATATATATATATATATATATATATATATATATATATATATATATATATATATATATATATATATATATATATATATATATATATATATATACTTACTAGAGTGTAGGGGAGAGTCTCCAGTTGTGAGACGGGTTTTATTTTTGACCCGTAAATTGTAAACGGGTAAACGAAATTGTAAATAAAATACACCGTTCGAAAGGTAACAGAAATACGCAACTTTTATTAAAAGAAAGTATAGTGTTTCGATGAACTCAAAAAATTTTACGATACATTTTCCGAGCACATCGCTTTTTTCAAAAAAAAAATGTCTCCAGTTGTGAGACACTCATTAAAAATTGCTAAAATTTAATAAGTTTGACATAAAACGTTATGTTTAGTAGAAATAATTAAATATATTAATAATATATATTATTATATTGTAACGAATTTCTGTTCATCACCAGAAACACATTCAATTTAAACAATAAATAATATAAAATCACAAGAAAATAAATAATGGAGAAAATTGTACAGGATAAAAATCAACTCATAAAATCAAATAATAACGTTATAAATAATATATTCAATCAAATCAAATAAATTGAGACGCATTCCTATTCTCTAAAGTAAATTTGTTCGAACTTCAATTAAACAGAATTTTAGGTGGTAGAAATGTCCCTTATCCGTTTTTTTATTTATCATAGTTATTAAGAGTCTTATAGCGTAGATAATAAAAATATATAATACAGGAATTAGAATTTAAATAAATTTGCAACAATATTAATTTGTCAATAGTAGAACTTTTGTTTAAAAAAATTTTATATTTCAGAATTCTATTTTATTTGAAACTTCGATTTTGCAAATTTTTATTTACAAGAATTTTCATTTAAAAGAATTTTCAAAATACAAAATTTATCCGTAATCGAATTTTCATTATACAGAATTTACATTAGGACAAATTTTAATTTCACGAAATTTTTTATTTACTACAATATTTATTAAACAGAAGTCATTTAAACAATTTTTTAATTGACAGAAGAATCATTAGAATGAATTTTTTCTTAGTCGACTTTTTATTTCTCAAAATATTAATTGATATAAAATCGATTTGAGCAACTTTTCATATGACAAAAATCTTACATAATCGAAATTCATTTAGACAGAATTTCTAATTATTGAAATTTTCGTTTGTCAGAATGTTCATATGCTAGAAATTTTATTTTATAGAATTTAAATATGACAGAATTGTAAAATACTCGAATTTCTACTATGCCGACATCTCAAGCTAACGAAAGTTTAGTTCACAGAAATATAATTTGTCCGACAAAACTCCATTAGATAGATGTGTTGTCTTTCTCTAACTAATGGAGCATTTTTGGGCAAATTAAATTTCTGCCAACTAAACTTTCGTCAGCTTGAGATGTCGGTAAAGTAGAAATTCGTGCATATAACAATTTTGTCATATTTAAATTCTATAAAATAAAATTTCTAGCATATGAGCATTCTGGCAAACGATAAATTTTACTAATCACAAATTCTGTCTAAATCAATTTTGTTTTGGTTATGTGAATGTCATATATAAAAAGTTGCTCAAATCGATTTTATGTTAATTAATATTTTAAGAAATAAAAATTCGACTAAGAAAAAATCCATTCTAATGATTCTTCTGTCAATTAAAAAATTGTTTAAATGACTTCTATTTAATAAATATTGTAGTAAATAAAAAATTTCGTGAAATTAAAATTTGTCGTAATTGAAATTCTGTATAATGAAAATTCGATTACGGGTAAATTTTGTATTTTGAAAATTCTTTTAAATGAAAATTCTTGTAAATAAAAATTTGCAAAATCGAAGTTTCGAATAAAATAGAATTCTGAAATATAAAATTCTGTTAAACAAAAGTTCTACTATTGACAAATTAATATGGTTGCAAATTTGTTTAAATTCTAATTGCTTTATTATATATTTTTATTATCTACGCTGTAAGACTCTTAATAACTATGATAAATAAAAATACGGATAAGGGACATTTCTACCACCTAAAATTCTGTTTAATTGAAGTTCGAACAAATTTACTTTAGAGAATAGGAATGCGTCTCAATAAATTGATGACTCGAGTCAAAATACAAATATAAAAATTACAATTGCCCGTGTTACAACATTCAAACACATTCACACATATAAAAGTCAAATCATAAAAATAATAATTAGGACAAAATGTAATTAAAAATGACATAAAATAAAAAATACATTTAGACAATCAAAACAAAATAAAATTAATAAAAATACTCATCGCTTTCACAATACACACTACATGAATTTAAATAATAACAAAAAAATATGATCAACATAATTAAAAACGACAATTAAAACCAAAAAAAGAACACTCCTAAAATTTACCTCGAGGTCTACGGCATCGGACATCTCGTATGGCGCGGAATCTCCCTCACGGATTCGGAAAGCAAATGAGAAAGGAAATTAGAGGGGCAACCGTTTAATAGAAAAAAAAATTCCCCCAACCCAACCGATTCTCCGAACCCACCACGCTTTTCCCCGAAACGCGAAACCAAGAGACAAATTTTCGTTGAATCAGACACTCACAATCGGTTGCATATTGGCAGGAGCACACTTCAAAATAATTCATGTAAACCCTAAAATATAATTCTTACAATATACTAAATAATATAATTTATTCGCCAAAATATGACTATCAAATAAACACAATTAAATAGCTTCAACAAGAGCATTAAAATTGATTTCTTCTGAATCAATTGACTTTTTTCTACTTGACATGCCCAAAAATACTAGAAAAAAAAATCAAAACAACATTTAAATAGTATGCCTGCAAAGTCGTATTTTTTATGCTGCCCAGATGGATGTTGCACCGTCTCACAACTGGTGATATGCTGTGTCTCACACCCAGAAATTGGCGCTATTTTGAAAAAGGAAAATTAAATTATTTTCAACCGTAGATTGGAACAATGCAATATTGCATCACAAAATATAAGGAAAACACTAAAAGAAAATGCATTACATTTACCTTTTCCAATTAATTAACTTGGAAAAAAAGTACTTTGCATTTATTGAAAAAACGCTTTTTAGTCGATTATCACACACAGTGTTGGTATTTAAAAAAACAGTTCATATATCCGCTTCGGCGTACACAAAAAAGTTGGCTCATATAAAAATAAATGTTTTTATATAAACCAAACGTCTTTTTAATATTGCATGTTAAAAAAATTGACTGTCTCACAACTGGAGACTCTCCCCTATATAAAGCCCATTTGTTTTGATCTAAATGAGTTTTTCCACGATTCTTTATTTCGAAATCTATTTCTTTTATCACTGTAAAAAGAAGTGTGTTACTGGAATGCACTTCAAGTGCATAAATGATGTCCCAGATCTGAACACACTTTAAAGTGCGTTACCCTCATGCGTTTTCGTCACAAATGTAATGTATTTCACTGTTTTATGCACTTTAAAGTGCATAAAAATTTGAAGGCTAAATGCATTAAAACACACTTCTTTTTACAGTGATTGCTATTTATTTCCCCTATCTAGCATCGATCTTTCATAAGAATCATTTCTTGTCCTACCTGCACCGAAAGTATGTCATTTGGGGCACTTAGAGTGGGCGCAAAGTAACACATTTCTGCCTATGGGAAGAGGAAATATTTATAAGAAATATTTATAAATATTTATAAGAGGAATAGTTTGCGCCCGCTTATCTTATCCCCGAGCGGATGGAATAATAGTATTTTGCATCTGCTCTCACTTAAAAATGTCAAAATGCATCACGATTACATAAAAATCAGTTTTTATATAATTAAAGAACAACTTTTTTCACCATTAAAAAGAATTCACTTCTCGTGCTCTCAATGCCATACCTTCCATGCAGTTCGGACAAAAAATTATCTTCGCAACATGGGCGCAAAATAACTATTTACTCTCTATATCTATATTCGTGTAATACTGCTAACAAATAGTAAAATTTTACTACTTGTTAGTATCACGTAACCTTATGTAGCAACATTGCGGCAACGTTGCCTCACAATGTTAGCAATGTTGCACGATAATGTTGCCGCAATGTTATTGAAATCTGAATCTGTCCCACCTCCGCAACATTACATGCCAAGGTTACCCTAACATTACACGGCAACCTTTCGGCTACGTTTATCGTGCAATATTGTTGTAAGATTACTTGACAATATTGCCGTGTAATTTTGTTATATATTGCCTTGTATTAATAGGTAAGCTTGCAAAATAATTTATAATTCATTGTTTATTTTCATTACATTAAACATCGTATTGATTAAATTTGATAAAAAAGTAATTAAAAAATACTTTAAAGATTTTATTTCCAAGATTATTGTGCAACGTTGCGGTAACCTTGCACATCAATAATGCAGCATCATTACACGGTAATATTGTCGCAACGTTTCCAAGTAACATTACTGCAATATTGCATGATAATGCTACCGGAAGGTTACCGTGTAATGTTGAGATAACCTTGCCGTGTAATGTTGCGGAGGTGTTACATATTTATGTTTTAATAACATTGCGGCAACATTATCGTGAAATATTGCTGACATTGCGAGACAACTTTGTCACAATGTTGCCGCAAGGTTACATAGCCTTGTATTATATAAATTTATTTATTAAATCTGGAATATTTATTTTTGCGAACGACTTTTACCAATTTTAATTATTTTTTAGTAGAATTTTACTAAATGCTAGTCACTCACTAAATGAATTAGTGAAAGTGTTTTAGTCCGGGAGCTAGCGACCAAAACAACTATCTCATTTCATACCGGCTGAAAATTTGAGTATAGATTACTGAAGACATGTAATTAACAGAAACCCACGTCTGGCAGGCCGGCGCTGGGGCAGGGAGCGGCGGCGGGGGGGGGGGGCGAATAGGTAAAAAATAATGTAAAATTTTCTCATTTCATACCGCTTAAAACCTTCATAACTCGAAAGTTGACATCCACACGAGTGTAAAAATGTGCGTCTGGCAGTTCCGGGGTGGGGCAAAGTACGTCTGGCAAGGGTTAATCACATAAACAATCATAAAATTTAATCTCATTTCATACCGATTAAAACCATCATATATCGAAAGTTTACATTTAAACAAATGTAAAAATCTACATCTTCAAAAGGCCGCCAGACGTACATTGCCCCACCCCAGAACTGCCAGACGCACATATTTACACTCGTGTGAATGTAAAATTTCGAGTCATGAAGGTTTTAATCAGTATGAAATGAGAAAATTTACTTTTTTTTCACCGCTTGACCGATTTGCCGCATCTTCGAAGGGCTGCCAGACGTACTTTGCCCCACCCCAGAACTGTCAGACGCACATTTTTACATTCGTGTGGATATAAACTTTCGATTTTTAAAGGTTTTAATCGGTATGAAATCAGAAAAAATTTACGATTTTTTTATGTGTTTAACCCTTTGCCAGACGTACTTTGCCCCACCCCAGAAATGCCAGACGCACATTTTTACACTCGTGTGGATGTAAACTTTCGAGTTACGAAGGTTTTAATCGGTATGAAATGAGAAAACTTACTTTTTTTTTACCGCTTGACCGATTTGCCGCATCTTCGAAGGGCTGCCAGACGTACTTTGCCCCACCCCAGAACTGCCAGACGCACATTTTTACATTCGTGTGGATATAAACTTTCGATTTCTAAAGGTTTTAATCGGTATGAAATCAGAAAAATTTTTCGATTTTTTTATGGGTTTAACCCTTTGCCAGACGTACTTTGCCCCACCCCAGAACTGCCAGACGCACATTTTTACACTCGTGTGGATGTAAACTTTCGAGTTACGAAGGTTTTAATCTTTATGAAATGGGAAAATTTTACATTATTTTTTACCTATTCGGCCTCCCGCCGCTGCCCCCTGCCCCAGCGCCGGCCTGCCAGACGTGGGTTTCTGTTATTTACATGTCTTCAGTAATCTATACTCAAATTTTCAGCTGGTATGAAATGAGATAGTTGTTTTGGTCGCTAGCTCCCGGACTATTTTATCAATTTTCAATCGAACAGATTTTCTAATAAAATTATGAATGAATCTCTATTAAAATTATAGAGAAATTTAACCAATTGCTACAAAAACTATTATTAAATCACTTATTAGATGACTTTTCAAGATGCTTGAATGACCCATAGAAATATTTTGATAGAATTATCAGTGTATATCGGACAGAGATGTAAAAATTTTTTATTTAGATATCGAAAGATATTTTTTTTATCTAATTTGGGACCAAGGAATCCAAATCTGGTGTCAAATTTTTTTTACTTATTTAACGGGCCAATATATGAAGATTTTTATTTTTTAAAAATTTTTTTATAGCTACACCTTGCGGTCGGCCTATGCAATAATATACAAATGTAAACTATAATATTAATTATTTAGACTATTGACAACATTTAAAACTAGTTTTCCGAAATTAAATATCACTAATTTTGTTTATAATAATCTAATTTATATAATGATAAAATTATCTATGTTCGTAAGGGTATTGTGTAAGAGTTGGGGGAAGTCACCCTTGTAAGATAGAGGATTATCTAGAGAGTCGCTAATAATGATTTTTTTGAAGATTGAATAGTAAAATAATGTTTACTATAAAAAATATTTTTATAATTTTTATTATTTTAGAAAAAAAAATTAAAAAGTTTAGTGTTCGACTAGTCGAACAGCAGTCCAATATGGGTTAAATATTTAACAGAAACGATTTATTTCCAATTAAAATACGGTCTAATTTTCATTACCAGCTCGAATTTGCATTTGCAGGAATATTTATATAAATGAATATTTTATCTGATTTATTGTTAGTTTGTATTATAATTTAGAGTATAAAACTGAAGAACATAAGATTCACCAAATAGATCCGATAAGGGATTTGGTGACAAGTGGACTAACTATAAATTTCATTAGTAAAGTCCAACGCACAATAGGTTCGCGAAAGTCGTTCGCGAACGAGACACATGAGATAGACAAGGACACAAATATATCTCTGTCCTTTTCTAACTTATGCTTTGCGTTCGCGAACGACTTTCGCGAACCTATTGTGCTTAGGCCTTAAGAAAAGAATAAATAATTATTTTCTTATTAGTTGGTACACTTGCCACTAGGGTCGTTGCCGGATCGAAGTGAATAAAAAAAACATTTATAAGAATTTTTAGATTAAAGAATCTTTATTAAAAAATGTGTCATTACTCAATTTCATAATTTGTGGTAAATTATATTTCTGACAGTTATTTGTTCGGCCGTATGCAAACTCGGTCAGATGATAATTCGGTGTTTTAAGAATTCTATCAAAGAACAATTTTCACGAACAAAAATTTGACAATAATATATGAAGAGTCCTTTATTATTTAGATACACTGTTTCTTCGCAATAGTTATTTTATGTTTTGGTGGTTTTGAACTTACTATAAATTTTAATTTGAACTGTTGACGCAGTCATTTTCCCGAATCCAAAACTCGAATACTAACTCCAAAATCTTATATTTTAATTTTTATATGAGAGAAATAAAGATAGAAATAAATAAAATAAATAGAAATGAAATAAATAAAATAAATAAATAAATAATAAATGAAATAAATAGAAATAAATAAAAATAATAAAATAATAATAATATAAAATAAAGATAGATAGTTTTCTGTCTTTTTCTAGAAAAAGGCAATAGTATATTGTGTGGCAAGGGCGGAAAGTTGTCAATTCCTGACCGAGTTCGAAATTTGCCGCACGAGCGAAGCGAGGGCGGCAATCGTACGAGGTCAGAATTGACATTTCCACCCGAGTTGCACACGATATTTTTTGTCCAAATGCGCGATAAACAAGACACATCCGTAAATTCAAAAATGAATATGCACTAATTATTAAATGTGTATGAAACATTTTTATTAAGCCTAAAAGCGCTTGCACACTTCCAAAATTTTGGGCGAGCAGGGAATTTTCATGGCCTTGAAACTCACATTACTAAATATGATTGGCTCTACAAAAAGCTGCGTGAAAATGTACTTTTGTCAGAGCCAATCATATTTAGTAATGTGCATTTCAAGGCCGTGAAAATTCGCTGCTCGCATAAAAATTTGGAAGTGTGCAAGCGCCTTAAGGTGAGTCCGAATATTTTTGATAAATTTTACTTAAAAATTGACTCCGTTTTGATTTGAAGTAATAGAAAGTGATAATATAATAATTAGTAGTACTTATTTAATACTGCTAAAGCAGCAGGCGGAAAAGTCGTTTTTCCGCCCGCTAAGGCCATGGAGGCGGGCGGAAAAGTGATTTTTCCGCCCGCTGTTGGTAGTCAGGCGGCAAAAGCTTACTTTCCGCCCGCTATGCATGCACGGAAAGTCAAGTTTATCGCGCATGTAGGACAAAAACGATATTTTTATCCTTCTTTCTCTCATGTAAAAATTAAGGTATATAATTCTGATGTTATATTCTGCGTGGACCTAATAAGACAACTAGGGATGTGCGATTCTACTCGATTCCATATAGAATCGAGTCGATTCCTTCTTCGAGAATCGATTATTTTTCGATTCTTTTTTAAGATAGAGAGAATCGGAGAATCGATACTTTTTTCGATAAGAATCGTCGATACCGGCCGTATGTGATTCTTTGTCAATTTTATCCATTTTATTATATTATTTATCAATCAAAAAAAGAATACAGGTAGGAAATTTTTCATTTACGAAAACTATAATCTACTAAATTAGTCATTAGTCAATTCTCATCTAGAAATATACTTAGTAAATTCAATACATTAAGAACATGTATGCAAAAGATTATAAATCACCTTACCTAACCTCACTTTATGTATAATTATTAAAAATTTTGCAAATCAAAACTCTAAATAATAAAAATTATCTCATGTTATTATTTATTAAGTTTACATTATTTTAATATGAGTGACATATTCAAAAATTTAAATATTGTCGATTTCAAGAAACTTGCAGAAAAATTCCTTTGCTTAAAACAATTTTTGTTTTCTATTTTCTATTAGGTGCAGTTCAATTTTGATGCCTGTTTAAAAATGGACGATAACATCGGTAAGTTTTATAGAATATATAAACATTAGGAATTGTAATTAGATATTAAAAAATAATAAATGTATTTTATTGTAGGTAACGATAGCCTTGTATTAGGAGCAGATGCAGTATACAAAGTTGACAGTGGGGGGAATCTCGTGTCACTTTATTCAAAGTCGTAAGAATTATTTATTAGTAATATTTTAAATTAATATTTCATAAATTTTAATACGGATAATTTGTTTATAGTGTTGTCGAAAATTCAAATGATGCAGAACAAGTTACTGCCCAGGAAATTGAAGTCCAAGGTAAAATTATATATTTTTAAAATAAATGTTGAGTCAGAATTCCTGAAAGGAGCCACCCAAAACCTTTTAATTTTCTTTTTCGTAGTAATGTGGTTATTTTAATAGTATTTTATATAAGAAATCATAATACCAAAGGATTTTGCAAAAAAAATTTTTTGTTAATGTTATTAACTATTGAAAATTTTGAACGTATTTAATTAAAAAATTAATTTCTCAAAAACTTATTGATCGATTTTAATGTTTCAAGTTGCATTTTATTTGTCTGAAAATGAAGTATAACTGACATTATTTTCAAATAAAAATATTTAATTTTAGTGAAAAAAGCAATTGTTTATTTATAAACAATTGAAAATAAATAGTGTTCTGGATGATTTTTTAAGTTGAAAAAATTACTAAAATGTTCTTTATAAACCAGTGAAAAATATCCCGTTGAAAAAAAAAATGGCACGAGGTTTAAAATTGTTTAAACTTAAGCATTTGTACCGCGGTGCAGGGCGCGACTCTGGTCCTTATTGAGCGTACCGCGCGCGTGACATTGGAAACACGTTCGTATTTTCTCACAGTATAAGGACTGCTTCTAAAACACTGCTTTTACCATTTTTATTCAAATGTTTAATTTTTTTTCTAAAATTATTTCACACATACGGACACAGTATTTTCTACCAAAATATTACAGTCGTAAAGATAAAATTTGGATTGTTTAACTGTTTCTTTAATTGAAAAATTTACAATTAAATTAATGTGAATTAAAATTAATTTTATATTCTTATATACTCACTCACGATTTATTTTCTTGTAGGAATTAAAGCACACGTTCGGTCCTGGTATTTTTAAATAAATATAAACCGATCAAAAATATTTTTTCTGGAAAACATATAGAAATAAGTAACATTAAAATTTTCCATACCCGTATACTAATAACTTTTTCTAAAGAATAGTTTAAAAAAATTTTTAAATCCAATTTGAATTTTAATACTTGTCCTCACATTAACTTATTGTAAATGTCTGAAAATAATAAACAATAGAAACCAAAATTGTATTGGTATTAGGTACTGTAATTTTTTTAGTGGAAAATACTTGTACCGTAAATAAAATGTGTAATAATAATAATCCATATTTTCTTATTCAGAGAAATTGAAACAAATAGCTTTCCTCACATAACCACTGCCTACTGTTAATTTTAAAATAGAAAATTTTTAATAATTTTTTTTTATTACAATGTTTTTATGTTTAAGGTGTTCTGTTTGGAATGAAACTTTACCAAATTATTAAGTGATTTAAAGGTTATGGTGATTTTTCTATCAAAAAGCATAAAAATTATAATTCGTCTTGGTTATTTTAAAAAGTATTTAAATTAAAAATTCGTTTTTAGTAAATTATTTTCATAAATTTAAAAGTGTCATGTTGATTTGTGAGGTTCTCAAAATATTAACTTCAAGTTTATTTACATTTTTTTTAAATTGATTATCAGATTTTGAAAACTTGCTCCTCAATGAAAAATTTTAACAAACTACGTAAAACATCTGTATTTACCAATCAATAAGAAGAATGAATTAAATATTCCATTAAATAAAATTAATTAAAAAATTATTTAAATAAATGAAGTGTTTAAGAAGCGCAGTCCTTACAGCGAGCAGGAACGATAACACGCGCGCGGTACGCTCAATAAGGACCAGAGTCGCGCCCTGCACCGCGGTACAAATGCCTATGTTTAAACAATTTAAAACTTCGTGCCATTTTTTTTTTCAACGGGATATTTTTCACTGGTTTATAAAGAACATTTTAGTAATTTTTTCAACTTAAAAAATCATCCAGAACACTATTTATTTTTAATTGTTTATGAATAAACAATTGCTTTTTTCACTAAAATTAAATATTTTTATTTGAAAATAATGTCAGTTATACTTCATTTCAAGACAAATAAAATGCAACTTGAAACATTAAAATCGATCAATAAGTTTTTGAGAAATTAATTTTTTAATTAAATACGTTCAAAATTTTCAATAGTTAATAACATTAACAAAAAATTTTTTTTTGCAAAATCCTTTGGTATTATGATCCTTTCTTAAAAAAGACATGGAGTGGAAAGGTCGAATGTATCGAAAAGTATCGAAGTAAAGAATGGGCAATGAGAATGTAAAATCTTAATAGAAGGGTGTTTTTAAAATTGTTTGTACATGTGAAGGTGGCGCTGCAGTCGTATGTTATTTAAAAAGAGCGCGAATATAAAAGTTTCATTTTTGTTAAGAGAAAGTACACATAATAAATCTTATTTTGCATTGTCAAAAAAAAAAACGTTAACATTTCAAATATAAATAAGCAAATTATTAACTGAAAAAATTTGAATATTATTATTAATAAAATAATGGACTTGGACAATGGACATATAAAAACTAGCACCGTAGACGACCGCTTGCGGCCGTCGGAGGAGCTAGTTTCTTATATAAAATACTATTAAAATAACCACATTACTACGAAAAAGAAAATTAAAAGGTTTTGGGTGGCTCCTTTCAGGAATTCTGACTCTGTTAAAAGTTAATCTTAAATAATATTTTTATTTTTTATTAAATCAGATAAGCCAGAAGTTACAGTTTCCAATGGACAATTTCAAAAGTTAAAGTAGGTATATTATTTATAAAAAAAATATATTTTTAGTAAATAAAAAACTTAGGATGTCCGCACATGTCAGTAAAGTCAGGGAAATGTCAGGGAAATTAATAAACTGAAATTTGTGACCACCCTGAAACTATTTTAACAAAAAATTTAATGTATAAATTATTTACAGTATTCAACCAAGCCCTATATAGGATCACGTTGAAAGAGTGGGAAAACGGCAATTAAATGCCTCTACTGCAAGAAGGAATTTAAGACTTGTGGAAATACAAGCAATATGCTTCAGCATTTGAAGACCCAACATCCTTTATTTTTTGAAATAAAGAAGAAAAATTTAATGACAAATCTCAGAATCAATCCAAAAAAGGAATTGAATAATGTAAGTAAAATTAAAAGACTTTTTTTTACTATTTATTTACTATCTTAAAAAACTTTTATTTCTTTTACTAGAAATCATTGAAAGTTTGTGGAATCAAAACAGCTTTGGAGCGAGTAAATTCTTTTAAAGGTAACTACTAAAATTACATTAGTGAATTAAAATACATATAACAAAAACAAAAAAACTAATTAATATATAAAAAAAGGAAGAATAAATTTTAAAAAATCTTAATAAAATATAAATGGTTTTACAAATTTGTAACGATAATGAGAAAGAAGTAAAAGAATAATAAGAAAAGTTGTAAATTAGAAATACAAATATTATATTATATTATATTAAAATGCTTTTAATATTTTTTTATTATATATAGATGGTGGTCCTACAGCAGAGCGAATAACAAATGCCACGTTGTATATGTGACTGTCCACGAGAAAACATGGCTTAGGTCCAAAAAATCAATTTTAAGTTTTTTATGGTAATCGACAGATTTTATGTTGCTTTTTCAAATGCAAAAGTCAAAAGTTAAAAATATCAATTACTTTCGACAATATATCGTTTTAAAGATGTGTATGTCAAGCGTAGTTAACTTCAACCGTTGACTGTCCACGACAAAACACGGCTTAGGTCAAAAAAATCAATTTGAGTTTTTTAAGGTAATCGACAGATTTTATGTTGCTTTTTCAAATGCAAAAGTCAAAAGTTAAAAATATCAATTACTTTCGACAATATATCGTTTTAAAGATGGGTATGTCAAGCGTAGTTAACTTCAATCGTAGTACTTCAATCGCTCGCCCTGTGAAATTCACGTTTGGGAGCTAAGCCGTGTTTTCTCGTGGACAGCCACATATGATTGCCAAAGATCTGTTACCCATTTCAACAGCAGAACATAAAGGTTTTTTAACATTAATAAAAATTCTAGCACCGATTTATGTTCCTTCTTCAAAAAAAACAATGACAAGAAGATTAGAATCACGATATGATCTATTGAAACAAAGTTTTAGGAATGAAATAGATGCTGTCGAATTTTATACCATCACCTGCGACAACTGGACAGATTGTTCAAACCAAAGTTACTTAGGAATAACAATTCATTATTTAATAATAATAAAGTTGAAATTATCGATCACTCCAAGTCAGGTTGAAAAAAAATATAACAAATTTTATATTTTTTTTATTTTACGTTTCAACGGCACAGATGTCCTCATCAGAAACTGAAATTTTATTATAAACAAATATTAAATGAAATTACATAAACAAAACGAAAAATGTTTTACAAAATAAACAATACAAATAAAAAATACATAAATGAAAAAAATTATTAAAATTTCTTTTACCAGTAAAAATATTTTTAAAAAGAATAAATAATATTAAACAAATAAAAATTTGTCGTTCCGATCAACGCAAATTGCTACTTGACACTAATCAAATATGAAACTATTACACAGTCTGTCAATGATAAATAATCGAAAGGTCATTAAACTAATTACAATAAGTGAAAATAAATAGGAAACGTCACAGTATGATTAAACAGTGGAAATCACAAATATTTCTTATCGTTCAGAAAATGTATATAACAATTACTAAGATTTTGAGTGTCATCCTTTTTGTTTATCGAATTCTTTTGCAAATTAATATAAATTATTTCAGAAATTAGGCGTTTGCTTTCATTAGTTTCTTTGTCAAGTATATGAAATCTTTCCTAGTCAAAATTATGATTAAGTGAACTTCTATGAGTTGCAGTGACACCGACTTTTAAATTCTTGTATTTATTAATTCATACCCCTACTATTCTTTTAGTTTCACCAACATACGATGCGGTACAATTTTTGCATTGAATTTTATAAACAACATTAGTTGTTTCGGATTTTATATTTTTATCCTTGCCTTTTTATTATTAAATTGTGACTAAAATCATAGTTATTAGTAGGAACAGATAAAATATTATATTTTCTGAGCGTTTTGGACGTTTTCTTATATAAGTCTTGAACAGATGGTAAAAAAACTTTAGGTTGTCTACTATATAAAAATGAATTAACATTATCTTTTTGAGTATTAGATTCTATAGAATGAATACGTTTCAAAATGTACTTATTAATAAAATCAATAGGGTAGTTATTTCTCAAGAGAATTTTTTTTACATACTGAATGTTTTCAGAGTGGAATTTTTTATTAGATAATTTTAATGCTCTGTCAATTAAATTATAAACAATGGCAATTTTTTAAGAGAAAGGATGTCTAGAGTCAAAATTAATTGTTTTTTCAGAGAATGTAGGTTTTCGATACCAATTAGTTGTAAGTTTATTATTTTGTTTAATTATAAGAACGTCCAAAAAATTAATTGAGTTGTTATTTTCAATCTCATGAGTAAATTGCAATCTCACATCATAGTTGTTAAAAGAGTCCAATGTCTCAGAAATTTTATCTTTTGGGATGCAAGTGATTATATCGTCTACATACCTATAGAAAAATAAAGGTTTAAATGACAATTTGTTAATACATTTTGATTATCTTAGATGTCAAATCCTTATTTACGAATGTTGGATCGAAACATGTAGGTGATTCTATCGTCAGAAGATATTCTGTTATTTCACAAAGTTTGTACTTACCTCTAGATGACTTGATTATTGCTTGTTTTTTTCTTTTTAATAATATATTTTTTAAATTTAATAATAAATTTTATCAACAAACGTATGGCACACCAATGGGTTCATGTATATCCGGCCTTTTTGCTGATATGGTTATGGATGACCTTGAGGTTGAATGTATTAAAAATTGTCATTTAAACATTTATTTTTCTATAGGTATGTAGACGATATAATCACTTGCATCCCAAAATATAAAATTTCTGAGACATTGGACTCTTTCAACAACTATGATCAGAGATTGCAATTTACTCATGAAATTGAAAATAACAACTCAATTAATTTTTTGGACGTTCTTATAATTAAACAAAATAATAAACTTATAACTAATTGGTATCGAAAACCTACATTCTCTGAAAGAACAATTAATTTTGACTCTAGACATCCTTTCTCTCAAAAAATTGTCATTGTTTATAATTTAATTGACAGAGCATTAAAATTATCTAATAAAAAATTCCACTCTGAAAACATTTAGTATGTAAAAAACATTCTCTTAAGAAATAACTACCCTATTGATTTTATTAATAGGTACATTTTGAAACGTATTCATTCTATAGAATCTAATACTCAAAAAAATAATGTTAATTCATTTTTATATAGTAGACAACCTAAAGTTTTTTTACCATATGTTCAAGACTTATATGAGAGAACGTCCGAAACGCTTAGAAAATATAATATTTTATCTGTTCCTACTAATAACCATGATTTTAGTCACAATTTAATAAAAAAAAGGCAAGGATAAAAATATAAAATCCGAAACAACTAATGTTGTTTATAAAATTCAATGCAAAAATTGTACCGCATCGTATGTTGGTGAAACTAAAAGAATGGTAGGGGTACGAATTAATGAACACAAAAATTCAAAAGTCGGTGTCACTGCAACTCATAGAAGTTCACTTAATCATAATTTTGACTAGGAAAGATTTCATATACTTGACAAAGAAACTAATGAAAGCAAACGCCTAATTTCTGAAATAATCCATATTAATTTGCAAAAGAATTCGATAAACAAAAAGGATGACATTCAAAATCTTAGTAATTGTTATATACATTTTCTGAACGATAAGAAATATTTGTGATTTCCATTGTTTAATCATACTGTGACGTTTCCTTTTTATTTTCACTTATTGTAATTAGTTTAATGACCTTTCGATTATTTATCATTGACAGACTGTGTAATAGTTTTATATTTCATTAGTGTCAAGTAGCAATTTGCGTTGATCGGAACGACAAATTTTTATTTGTTTAATATTATTTATTCTTTTGAAAAATATTTTTACTGGTAAAAGAAATTTTAATAATTTTTTTCATTTATGTATTTTTTATTTGTATTGTTTATTTTGTAAAACATTTTTCGTTTTGTTTATGTAATTTCATTTAACAATTGTTTATAATTAGGGTCAAAATTTCTCAAACAGATCACCTAAAACTAAAAAATTTTCTTTTTGAACCAAAATAGTTTTTTTTACACTTAATATGGTTAAGAAGAATCCCTGAAAATATTAAGCAAAAAAGAAATTTTTTGTAAAAGTTATTAACAATTGAATTTTTTAGTACTGCTAAATTAACAAATTTTTTTCTCGAGTTCTAGTTAGATTTATTAAGTCGAGACGAAATGAAAATTCTAGAAGATGTCTTTCCATTGATGTCACACGGAGAAAAATGGAAAAATGATTTATGCAGTCAGTGTAGTACTCCTTTATAGAATAATATGTGACAGGTACACACTATAGTATTAGAAGTTTCATAGCTGAACACTTTGGGACTCAACAGAAGTTATCCCATTCATCAGCTTAAACAAGACTGTTTATATAGTCTAAGAGGGAATAAGAGTATAAAAAATTGGAATGAGAAATTACTTTCTCATGTAATTGTTAAAAGAACGCGTCAGTGTACAAAACACAAGTCAATAATAGAAGCGAATATTGAACAACTGGTACTCAGTCCAGTTCTTTCGAAAAATGAACGCCGTGCACATAAAGTAGATGCCTACTCGAAAGCCACAAGTTATTCTCTCTCTCTCTCTCTCTCTCTCTCTCTCTCTCTCTCTCTCTCTCTCTCTCTCTCTCTCTCTCTCTCTCTCTCTCTCTCTCTCTCTCTCTCTCTCTCTCTCTCTCTCTCTCTCTCTCTCTCTCTCTCTCTCTCTCTCTCTCTCTCTCTCTCACACTAATGGTCGTTTACTTATTTTACCGTTTCACTTACTCTTACTACTCTAAACTATTATGCAGTGCAGTAAAGTTAATTAAATTATTAAATATTGCTTCGAGAATAATTAATTATACATTTCATTCAAGATCAATTCACTATTTTGTACACGAAAAAAAAGAATAATCAAATTTACCATGAGGAGTGTCAAACTTGAAAAAGGTTAGGAAAAAATTAATGTTTTTTATTTATTTATTATTAAATTCTAATAACCGTATCAAATTTAAACTAGTTGACAATATTATTTATTCAATATTATGAATATTGTTGACATCCATACTTACATTAATTACAAAGTAAAATCCACGCATGATCTAATTTATTTCATTGGTAAGGGATGTTTCTTAAATAGGAAATTTCCCCCATCGATTGCGTAGCCAAGAGGCTTAATGTAAAAGCGTGCGATTCATAATTATGCATATATATTTAGTTGTATGGTTAGGTAGGTGTTCAATCCCGTATGATTGTAAGATTTTCCGATGTATTTAGTTGTTAATTGTAAGTATGAAGATGTGGGAAGAATAAAACTTGTGAATTAATGAATATGAATATATAAAGAGTGCATTTAACATAGTTTTCTTTTTTTTAATGGTTCGTTATTGTTTTTTTATATAAAATTGACGAAGTGAATAAAAGGAAACACTCGTTTCGCGTCGCGTCGGCCATTTATTTTGACAGGTTCCGCGCCTGCGTTCCCTTATTGTGAAAATTTCGAAGTAGGGGACTGAGTCCAGTTTCTCTACTATGCACACTGCAGCGCGCCTTATAATCTTCGCCTGTGTTTCAATGCTCTTTACAGTGACATTTAGAACTAAGGCCCTCTATACACTATACGCAATACCCTAAGATGCTTGATGGAAATGAATTAATGTACTTTTACTGGACTGAGTCCAGTTTTTTCAATATTGACTCCCAGTTTTTCAAACCAAATTTTTCTCCGTGCACCGGTCAGAGAAGTCATCACAGAATTAAGTGTTGAAAAATATCCTACGTGTAGTTTAATTATTCCAATCATTCATTGTATGGAAACAAATATAACTTATGTTGATCCAAAGACAGAAATTGGGAAACAATTTTAAAAAAAAGTCTGGAATCAGTTATAAAAAAACATTCGCAAATTTTGAACGTTTTTAGTTATTGGCAGTGTCAACGATATTAGATCCGCGTTTCAAAAAAATACATTTTCGGGATGCTTTAGCTGTGTATCCAGCTTTAAATAAAATAAATCAACAAATAAAGGAGTTATCTGAGCATAAAGTATCTATGCTTTCCGAGTCTTGTGAATCTGTCGAGCCCCATCCAAAGAAATTTAAAAGTTTATGGGACTTTCACGATATGCAAAACGATGAAAACATTAAACCAAATAAGATAACTAATTAAAATAATAATTTAAACTTGGAATTACAACAGTTCTTGCAATTAAATCGCATTAAAAGGAAGGAAAATATTTTTCAATATTGGAAAAGCGTTGAGAAAACATTCCCGATATTAAGCAAAATTGCTTTAAAGCAAATTTCTATTATTGGCCCTGGTTAAAAAACCGGACAGATTTCGGACTAATCCGAAATTTGTCCGAAACAGTGCGGTTTATGGTCAGGTTTTTGTCACCCGAAATTAATCCGAACTCTATACGGTTTGTGAACATCTAGTAAATCCGGAGTTGGTCCGATGAAGTCCGACATTAATCAGTTAATTTTAACTAGTGAATCTGGAATTAGTCCGAAACAGTCAAAATTTAGTCCGGACAATTTAGTGAATGTTAATAAAAAAATAATTATACAAGTTACACAAATTAATTATTATTACTTTATACTACATTCAACATATTTTTCGATTTAAGTATCGCAATTTTATTTACATTAACTTAAAATTTCTAACGCTTGGGGATTCGAACCTACACCTATCTAACATTATAATGCACCGAAATCGAATACACTAACCACTATACCACGCTCGCATGGAAGTTCAAATTCATAATAGAATTTATCAAGTGCCACGAAAAGAAATGACAAAAAACTAACGCATCAGTGTTAATTATAATATTAAAAAAGATAACTAATAATACTAGTGTAAAATCAAATTAACTGCAAAAGTAAATATTTTATTTACCATAAGTAAATACCCTGAATAAAAAGTGGGACTGATTTCGGACTAATCCGGAATTTGTCCGCAACACTACGGTTTATTGTGGAGTTTTTTCACCCTGAATTAGGTTTGAACTGAATACAGTTTTTTATAACTATTGAATCCGTAATTAGTCTGCTTTAGTCCGAAGTTAGTCAGATTATATGCAACTAGTAAATGCAGAAATAATCCGATTGGTTAAACCAGTGAATCCGCAGCTAATCCGAAACAGTCTGCTTATGGATAGGTTTTTTTCGCTCGGAATTTGTCCGGATAGATTCAAACCAAATGCGGTTTGTGTATAACCAGTAAATCCGGAATTATTCGGATCTAATCCGAAGTTAGTCTGATAATACGCAACTTGCAAATAGTCGGATTAAGTCCGGAATTAATCTGGTTATGGTAAGGTATTTGTCATACGAAATTATAATTATAGTTTGAATTTATCCGACCAAAATCATTCCGGATAAAGTCTTTGAATTGGATTAAATATGGATTGTTTTGGACTGTCTGTGGATTGTATATATATATATATATATACCCAATGGGAAATTAACCATTGGCGCAATAATGGTCCAATATTGGGAGCCAACAGTACCAATGATGGTGCAATAATAGCAACCAATATTGGACCACTATTGCCAGAGTCTTGGGATGATCACGACTTTGCCAAGCATTGGCAGCCAATATTGGATCACTATTGGCTGCCAAGACAAATGCCGGACTTTCCAAGCCTTGGATATTCATTGGCAACAAATATTGGACCAATATTAATAACCAATTAATTACCAACGCTTTAAAATTAAATTAATGCTTGGTTATTTATTGGTTACCAATATTGAACCATCGTTTGAAATCGATTTTTTACAAATACCAACACATAGCAAAAATTTTTCCAAAAAAAAAAAAAATTAAATTACTAATCTAAAGAAAGAAAAATAATTAATTTAATTAGAACACTCTGTTAAAAACAGAATGTGATAAAAATCAGACAAAGATAATATTTGTCTAAGTTTGAGAATGCAAGCGTCTCCCCTTATATAGAACTGGTAACACCACTTGCTAACGAGAGGAAGAAACTTTGGCGCACCCTGGTGGCACTTATCCAAAGTAATTTCGAGCATATACTTAGAAGCAGCGCGGGACATTTCAAAATCGAACACCAGGGCGCGCCAGAGTTTCTTTCACTCACGAGTAAGTGGTGTTACCAGTTCTATATAAGGAGAGACGCTTGCTTTCTCAAACTTAGACAAATTTTGTCTTTATCTGATTTTTATCACATTCTGTTTTTTACAGAGTGTTCTAATTAAATTAATTTTTTTTTCTTTAGATTAGTAATTAAATTTTTTTTTTTTTTGAAAAATTTTTGCTGTGTTGGTATTTGTAAAAAATCGATTTCAAACGATGGTTCAATATTGGTAACCAATAAATAACCAAGCATTAATTTAATTTTAAAGCGTTGGTAATTAATTGGTCATTAATATTGGTCCAATCTTTGTTGCCAATTGATAACCATGGCTTGGAAAGTCCGGCATTTGCCTTGGCAGCCAATAGTGATCCAATATTGGCTGCCAATGCTTGGCAAAGTCGTGATCATCCCAAGACTCTGGCAATAATAGCCCGATATTAGTTGCCAATGTTTGACCACGAAAAAACTGTTGGCAGCCAATATTGGTCCATTATTTAGCCAATGGTGAGCATTGGCAATTTCCCATTGGGTATATATATATTTACAAATTCCATATTATTATAAGACTTCTTTTCGGACTGGGGTGTTTTGATTGGATATTATTCGGATTGCCGCTGACTATTACCGGATTCTTTGCATACATATTGCGGATTGTTTAGTATTTGTTTCGGATTATGCCTTTTAATTGAATTAAATCCGGATTATTTCAGACAATTTTCGGATTGTTTCGGATTATGTCTTTCAATTGGATTAAATCTCAATCGTTGCAGACAATTTCCGAATTCGTTGCATACAGTTTTCGTACTTGTTTCGGAATAGGATTTTGCAACACTTAATTTCAAATTGTTGCGGACTAATATCGGATTTTTTGCTTACAGAGTTCGGATTGCTTCGGACATTTTACGGATTAAGTTTTTTTTAACTATATTAAATTCGGATTATTGCGGACTGATTCCGTATTCTTTACATATTGATTTCTGATAATTCCGTATTTATTTTAGAAGAATTCTTCACCGGTCATAAATTTGGATTGTTGCGGGCTAATTACGGACTGAATTCGTAGACATTCAGGATTACTCCGGAGTGTTTTCGGATTCAGGTTTTCGTTCGGATTGATATCAGACTAACGCGGATCATTTTCGGACCTTTTTCGTACAATTTTCGGACTAATCCGTAATATTCTGTCCGTATTTAATCCGGAATTAGTCCGAAATTTTTACCAGGGGGGTCATCAATACCTTCTGAACGACTATTTTCCAAAGCAGGGCTCATTAAAAGGAACAACCGAAATCGTTTAAGTGGTAAACATTTAAATATGCTTCTATTTCTAAGCTTGCTCTCTCAGGAAGATTGGGGTTTGATATAATTTTCTTTTTTTATGGTTGAATTTTAATCATAAATTGATATTAAAGTTTTATTTTTTTATACTTTGTAGTTTAATACATTGTTTAAACAATGCTTTGCATGAGGTACCTTGTTCGCATGAACGTATATGCTTTTTGTTTAATTTTATCAATTTAATTGTTTTCTTTTTCAATGTAAGCATAACTTGTTCTAAATTCTAATAAATTGTTTACAAAATTTATTTACTTTCTTCAGGTTTCTTCTATGAATTGGATTTAATATCCTTTTCTTTATTCCACTTTTTAAAATAATTTATGCTTCTCAATTGAAAAATTTCTTTTCTAGATCTTTAAACTATTTATATGGACAGCTGCAATCATATTAATATTAATAAAATAATGAATATTATGTAAGAAATATAATAAAGTATAATTAAAAAATAAATGAAAAGAATTTTATATACCTACTTTTATTAACTCATGTCAAAATAATACCTATAATAAATATTGATTATACAAACATTTTTATTTTCACAATTTACAAATAAATGTTTGAAAATATAAATTTTATTGTTAAAAGAGCATTAATTGAACAAATTAAATTACATTTAAAATCTGATTAAATTAAACGTATTGAATTATAAATTTTTATTTTAACTTACTATTATTAATTCGAAAAATCGCGTTTTAAGAACAGTACTCGATTTTTGTTCCTCTGCTTATTAGGTATTGTTTACAATATTAGATATACAATACTTTAATTTTTTTAGTTATTTTTTTATCAAATGATTTTAATATATTTTTTTAATTGTTTATTTTAATTCTACCAATTACCGATAAATGTTGCAAGTACTGTTTTAATATTTGTGTACGGAACCCGCTATTGCAGTGCGAGTACAACTCGCACTAACTTGTCCAATTTTTTTTATTTTTATTTAAGAAATTAAAGTCATAAAACAATGTCTCATTTATTCTCTTAAAATTTCACTCTTTTTTAAAATATTTAATGCCACGTGTTTAAACAAAAAAAATTAAAAAAAAATTTTTTTTTTGAAAAAAAAGTATTTTTTTTGTCGAATAGTTTAGAAGTTGAGGGGGGAGGGAATGGTCACTTTTTATGCAGTTTTAGACAAAAATCTTGTTATTTCCTTGACAACGCTATGACCATCACGTCCGATCACATTCTATATTTTTCCTGTAAACTACGAGTGAAAATACATTTTTATTTACATTTTTATTTAGGTCAAATAGTTTAGCCGCTAGGGGAGGGCACGATTTGGCTACGGACACAAGAGTCTCACCAATAGGGTTCCGCCGATACACCGTAGGTGTACGGAACCCTAAAAAGAAGTAAACAAATAAATAAAATTATATTTGCTCTTATAAAAAATCAATAAGATGCGTACATCCCATGGAAAATAATGAACAAAATAAATATTGAGAAAAAAGTACATATTAAAAAAAATTAATTGACAACTTGAGTAGTTGTCATTTATCAAAAACAAGGTACCGTTTTCCTTCAAAGAGAGTCTCGCGAGAGAGCTATCGGCTCATAAATCTTAAGGAGTTTTGCGCAAATCTGGACATTTCGAGATCGGTAGTTGATGGTATTTTATATATATAAAGGCGCACGTTTTCGTCGATTCTCTTTTTTTCTCTCCCTCTCTTTCTCCCTCTTTTATAAAAGAGCATTTGTCGCATCATGTTGATATCAAAAGCGCGGCACGTTCGACACGAAAACCCAAACACTCATTAATAAAACATCTATTAAACTGCATGTTTTATGCCATTGCGAATCGTTATAATACTCATGCGGCGTGGAATACATAACTCAAGAAATGACCACCTGCCTGTCATTTCAAAAACCGTTCAGCAGCATCTCCTTCTCTGGGATCCATTTTAATTTGTCACCGTCGTGTTTCAAGAGCACTATCCTTACTTTTCGATTGTCACCTCTTATACTCGCATCATCGGCAACAAATGTTACTTTTTAAATGCGTATATGTGCACGAGACTTTCTCCTCATTTTGCCTTCTGCGTCCTCCTCGGAATCTGGAGCACTTGTGACACATTCCTGGAAGAAAAGTGTCGTTCTTCACTGCCTTCTGAACTTATATATCACTTTTTTTCCTTCTTCTCTCTCACCCATACAACTTTGCATTTAATTATTGTAATTATTCTACATTTTGCTTCAGCAATAATAATAATAATCAA
This sequence comes from Leptopilina syphax, assembly GCA_032872505.1. Lineage (NCBI taxonomy): Eukaryota > Metazoa > Arthropoda > Insecta > Hymenoptera > Figitidae > Leptopilina > Leptopilina syphax. The sequence continues at coordinate 38,318,379 of CM065468.1, read as the reverse complement.
TTTTTTAAAATTCATTTTGCGAATTCAATGGAGAATTTTGTCACGCTCTTATCCTATAATTATGAGGGATTTAATTATTATTTATAGTGTATTATTTTGCCACACAGAAAAAATTAATTTAGTACATTTTACGAAACTAATTTTGGAATAGCGGATACGGAGAGGAGTTTAGTATAAGTTAAAACAGAATCAATAGTCATATATGATGACTGCGTTTCTCGAAAACTCAAAAAAACTTTTGTGGAATTCACAAATGATCGGTTGGACGTTCTTATTCAAGAGTTTTGTAAAATGTTTAGCATGAAGCGCATGCGCCACGGAAAAAAATATTCACGGAGAAAAAGACGAATGAAGCAGAAAAAAGAATTTCTTCAAATACCAATGAGCTCTCAAGACCATTTTTTCTCGTCTTCTATAGGAGTTAGATGATTAGTTTGACACATGTGACTGCACTCTACAACGCAATGGTTCGCTTTGATTGGCTTATTTTATTCTAACACTAACTTAACGGAAATACGCATAGTACATATAAACGAATTCTGACGCAACGCATATACAATATAACTCGCACTTGTAGATGAAAGAATTGAGTTTCTTTATATACTAACTAAGCAGATTAAAACTGCGCTTGTGAGAAATGTTAATATACTGAATATTAATTTTTTAAAAAATCATTTTTTTAAAAGTTATACAAAATATTTTATAATTTTTAAAATAACATTTTTTAATTATAATTAGTTATAAAATCTCTATAATATTTTTCAATTTTTAAAAAATAATTATATTCTTAATTTTAAATTATAAATAAATTGCCAACAAAATTTCAAAATTAAATAATGAATTAAATATTATGATAAACTATAAAATTTATTGGAATGTAAATTAAAAGAAATTAATATTAATTAAAAGTTTGGATTACAAAATCACATAAAAAATGTTACGAGTTTGGAACAATGAAATGTAAAATACGTAAAAGAAAACAATTATCCAAATGTTACCGGCAGGTAAAGCAGTTCTCTTTTTCCTTCCACATATTGATCTCTATATACAGCAGACAAGTTAATACCCACACTAAGAGAAGAAAAGCACAGATTCTGAAATGGAAAAGTTCAGCATCTGTACTCCAATTGAACGCAGCAGCAGTGCCACTGTGTGATAGGTGTCGTGCTAAAATGTGAAACGGATTTTGACTTTGGCTTGAGGTACAGATGTTGTACTTCAAATGCTACTGTTTAGAAGTACAGTATCTGTCGGTCGCTATGAAACAGATCCTGTACTAATTAGTTCGTACCGCCACTGCGCTGCTTGAGCGTAGTATCTGAACTATGAATGACACCAACTGAATAAAATTAAGAACGGGCACTGACAGTCATTTTACACGGCCGGTGTTTGTCACAGTACGGATTCTGTGCTTTTCTTCTCTCAGTGCAGTAAAAAAAATTCGATACACAAACCGCGGAGTTCGTATACCCGAGCTCTGTAGCTCGTATGAGAAATATGAGAAATCTCTCATACGAGCCTTTTCCGTAATGAGAAGTGTGTAGATGCTGGTATACGAGGTGACTTTTAAAGCATTTTTATTAATGTAACACTATTTTAAAGTAAATGTAGATAATAGAAATGAATTTTCTTATCTAAAACAAAGCTAAATTCATAAAGGAAATGAAGTTTTACGAAAAAAAGGATAATTTTGTTCAAAAAATTTATTCACACTGAAAAAAGGTTAGAATTTGATAATTCCTTGTTACTCTTACTTACCGACATTAGATATTTCTCGGATGCAGTAAGCACGATTTTGTATTAGCGGTAGAATAAATAAGTTTTTCTTCATTACTAATTAATAATATATTAATATTTATTTATTATATAAATGTTCTTATATAAAATAATTAAATTTAACCCATTAACGCCTGAATGCACTGAATTTTTAGTCTGACTTCAAACTTAAGTATTTCTTAATAAACATACTATTTTCTTTTCGGACAAAATTTTTTTTATGTATTGGAGTGTCCTCTATCCGAATATCATGTTTAAAAATTATTACAAAATTGTTTAACAATATTTTTTTGCATATAATTAAAAAATTGCACAATTTTTTAATGATTTTTTTTTTAAATCTTAAATTTAAATGTCAAAAAAATTTTTTTAACGGTTCACATTTCCATAAATCGTGCACTCGATTGTTACACTTTCCAAATATATATCGTCCTTTTGTAAATAAACTTTTGATTTTTCAAAATGGCGCCTAAAAACTCAAAAATTTAAGAAAATTTAAAATTTATTGTCCGATGTACATTTTTTTTTTAATTTGTCTTGAAAATGCTTACTTGCGGGTTTTTCGGGTCGCTGATTACGAATTTGAAATTACTTTTTGAAAATTCAAAATGGCGGATCCAATATGGCGGACAAAATTTTCAAAAATTAGTCGGATTCTCTTCAAAATCCTTACTCGGGAGTTTTCGGGGTCGCTGATTACGAATATGAAATTACTTTTTGAAAATTCAAAATGGCGGATCCAATATGGCGGAAAAAATTTTCAAAAATCAGTCGGATTCACTTTAAAATCCTTACTCGGGGGTTTTCGAGGTCGCTGATTACGAATCTGATATTACTTTTTCAAAATTCAAAATGGCATATCCCATATAACGGGTAAAGAAGGTTAAATTTTATTTAATCCTTTTGAAAATGCTTACTCAAGGGTTTTTAAGGACACTTTATTTGAATATCTTTAATTATTTTGAACATCTTTAGCCACCAGTTGCCAAACTGATGTTTCCAATTCTCACCGCGTGGAGGTAGATGAACAACGAGAATCTTATTTTTTTTTAAATTTTTTAAAAAAATTTTTTTTTGCTTTTTTAATTTTTAATTTTTTTTGGATTTAAAATTTTTTTTATTTTATAAATTAATATATTATATTAAAATTATAGTTGTCCAACTTTTTTATTCTTATTGCTTCTCTACACTCCGTGTGCCTGTTTAAAACATTTTTCACAAAAATATTGAAGACAGGTGCGGCAATATTTTCGTGTTCTTATTGAACATTTATTTGTTGAGCAATATTTTTGTGATTCGTTTCTTTCCACAACAGGATTTGTGCACTTTTTGTTTATCAGATAACTTTTGCTAATGCTTATAGAAAACTCTTTTATCCCAATTTTTTTCGATTCGCTGTTTACAGTGTTGTGTAAAATTACCGCATTCGTTATTGATGATTGAATTAAGCGCTCAAATATCACCCAAGTCCATTTTTTTGATCTGATGATTGGCAACACGCGACTACAATACTGGTCATAAGCAAAAAAAAAAATTAAAAACAAAATTTAAAAAAAATAAGATTCTCGTTGTTCATCTACCTCCACGCGGTGAGAATTGGAAACATCAGTTTAGCAACTGGTGGCTAAAGATGTTCAAAATAATTAAAGATATTTAAATAAAGTGTCCTTAAAAACCCTTGAGTAAGCATTTTCAAAAGGATTAAATAAAATTTAACCTTCTTTACCCGTTGTATGAGATATGCCATTTTGAATTTTGAAAAAGTAATATCAGATTCGTAATCAGCGACCTCGAAAACCCCCGAGTAAAGATTTTGAAGAGAATCCGACTGATTTTTGAAAATTTTTTCCGCCATATTGGATCCGCCATTTTGAATTTTTAAAAAGTAATTTCAGATTCGTAATCAGCGACCCTGAAAACCCCCGAGTAAGGATTTTGAAGAGAATCCGACTGATTTTTGAAAATTTTGTCCGACATATTGGATCCGCCATTTTGAATTTTCAAAAAGTAATTTCATATTCGTAATCAGCGACCCCGAAAACCCCCGAGTAAGGATTTTGAAGAGAATCCGACTAATTTTTGAAAATTTTGTCCGCCATATTGGATCCGCCATTTTGAATTTTCAAAAAGTAATTTCAGATTCGTAATCAGCGACCCCAAAAACCCGCGAGTGAGCATTTTCAAGCCAAATTTAAAAAAAAATTGTACATCGGACAATAAATTTTAAATTTTCATAAATTTTTGAGTTTTTAGGCGCCATTTTGAAAAATCAAAAGTTTATTTACAAAAGGACGATATATATTTGGAAAGTGTAACATTCGAGTGCACGATTTATGGAAATGTGAACCGTTAAAAAAAATTTTTTGACATTTAAATTTAAGATTTAAAAAAAAAAATCATTAAAAAATTGTGTAATTTTTTAATTATATGCAAAAAAATATTGTTAAACAATTTTGTAATAATTTTTAAACATGATATTCAGATAGAGGACACTCCAATACATAAAAAAAAATTTTGTCTGAAAAGAAAATAGTATTTTTATTAAGAAATACTTAAGTTTGAAGTCAGACTAAAAATTCAGTGCATTCAGACGTTAATGGGTTAATACAAAATCGTGCTTACCGCATCCGAGAAATATCTAATGTCGGTAAGTAAGAGTAACAAGGAATTATCAAATTCTAACCTTTTTTTCAGTGTGAATAAATTTTTTGAACAAAATTATCCTTTTTTCTTAAAACTTCATTTCCCTTATGAATTTAGCTTTATTTTAGATGAGAAAATTCATTTCTATTATCTACATTTACTTTAAAATAGTGTTACATTAATAAAAATGCTTTAAAACTCACCTCGTATACAAGCATCTATACACTTCTCATTACGGAAAAGGCTCGTATGAGAGATTTCTCATATTTCTCATACGAGCTACCGAGCTCGTATACGAACTCCGCGCTCCGTGTATCGATTTTTTTTACTGGGTACTGACGCGACGAGACAAGCTTTAACATATCTATTTATAACGCGACTTTTGGTACCCCCCGTATAGAATTTTACGAAACTCTGTTCGAGAATTCACGATAGACAGCGAAGTGAAAACTTAAACCACGCGTTTTTAGATTTCACGAAACAATTTTACCATTTTCTAATAAAATGTTCATCAGAAAATACGAAACATTTCTACATTCAAGCTTGTTTTAGAAATTACAAAACTGGTTGCAGTTTCTCGAAAATTGTTCTGCTTAAGGTAGTACGCTCGCTACAGTCGCACTCTCAAAAGTAAATTTTAATAAAATGCTATAGTATGGTGCAGTTACTGTAGCATATTTTTGCTTGGACTGTACTGAATACATAGTCAGCCCTATGTACTGACACACTCACACACAAGTATACTAGTCAGATTAGAATATTATATTATATCTTTTAACTGAAACAGTTAATATTGTTAAATATGTTTGTTATAAATTTCTCAAACATTCATTTATAATATATTAGTTTTTTAAAACAATCTATAGAAAATTTTAGAAGTTATTAGAAGAAATATGCCGTATACATGCACTTTTCATAGGTTAACCATGTTAAATAACAAACTTTGAACTTAAATATCTTGTTTTAGAAACGGTCAATTTTTTTAATATTTTGCAAATACATAGATCTTGTTATCAACTATTCTAATTTCAAATTTCATGAAATTCTATAGAAGAGTGCGATCGCGAGCGTACTACCTTAAAGTAGTGAAAGTTTCTGGGTTTTTGAAAAACTTCGTCAAGGAATTTTAAATATCCGCTAGAGCGAAATTAGTTTCGTAAAATCTGCTGAACTTATTTTTTCCGTGCAGACGTCTTGTTAATAAATTTGCGTATCCGCCCTTTTTTCTTGAACATTTTAAATAATATTTTTTAGTATTTTATAGCATTTATTTATTTTGGGTCTAAATTAAGTGCCACAATTATAATTTTCCAAATTCTATTATAAAATTTTAAGCTAGTTTTCTGCATTACCGAAAAATTTGATTATTATTAGTGGTACAGACTATAAAATAGGTAAGTAAATCTGTTTTTATTCACGAATGTTCAGAAAATTTTTAAAAATTACTAAATAAAGTGTAGTATAGATTAAAAACTAAATTAAAATATATTAAATATTGAATGTAAAATAATAAATATAATGTAAATTATAAAGTAATCAATAACAGTATTATTAAAAAAATTATTGTGAGCTTCTTGAATTTTATTTAATTTCGTGTTAAATTTATATCAGTTCCTTTTATATCTGATTCAAAAGAAAATGAACAAAGAGAAAGCTTCCACTAGGACTTATTTGGGAAGATGTCGACACAGCATTCATTTGTCAAACCTGCCGCAATCCTTAATTTAAAAAGGAGGAGGAATGCCAAACTGGCGGGTAACAGGAACATTGAATTTCAATCTGCAAAACAAATCTCGCATACTAAACAGTTCCACAGATTATTAACAAACCAATAGGTAAAAATAAAGCAAAAGAAAAAATTGGTAACTTATAATTACTGCTGTTAAAATAATTTATCTAAAAGAAAATAGTATATTGTACATCTAGGGAGAAGAATTGTTAATTTCCATCGAGTGTAACTTGCAGTTTGAGGCGTAGCGAGTGCTTGTGAACAGAGATGCCAACGAGTGTCCCCAAACGGAACTGCGCTTGCGCTTCAAAAATTCTCTTATTGGTTGATTTAAGCGCGTCAATTTAAAACTCTCTATATAAGACTATAAGAATACACGAGAAAATAAAAGTAAAAATATATTCTTTTTTTATATATAAAAAAATATAATACTATAGGGAGTTATAAAAATTAATAATAATAATAATAATTATTATTATTATCATTATATAAAATATTTGTTCTTAAATAAATATTATTTATTACTTTTATATTTAAAAACAAAAATTTCAATATACCTACATTTTTTAAATTAATTATAAAAATTTATTAATAACAATTATTATTAATCCATTAATAAATAATATTAACAGTTATTTAATATGTATTAATTTTTATTCATATGTTCCAAAAAAATTATAAATTTTATTAATAATAATTTATAATTAAATAATAATTATTAATTGATTAATTAATTAATTAATTAATAATTATTATTTAATTATAATGAATAAACAAAAATATAGGTATAAAGTAATTATTAATTATTCGTATCTTAAAAACGAAAAATTATGAATTTAATTAACAATTATTAATTAAATAATTATAATTAATAATTTATAATTAAATAATTATAATTAATAATTTATAATTAATAAATAATAGTAATTATTATTAATTAATAATAATAATTTTTGATTAATAATCCCACCTATTTGTTATTAATAGTAATAGTCAATTTAAAATAATTATATTAAATAATTATTAAAAATGGTTATTATTAAATTATAATTAATAGAAAATTATAATTATTGTTATTGAATAATTATTAAATATTACCTATTATGTATTATATTCCAAATTATTTTTCTTTCGAGAAATAAAAGCATTGTTTACTGTCATCGATATATCGATTGTCAAAAAAAGTAAAACAAATGAATGTTTTTCTTGTTTACATTTTAAAGGAGATTAATTCTCTCAAAAAAGTATTACATATTTTATTGCGATCCTGTGCTAAATCAAAAATATCTGGACTACGAGGTGATCAACTGGCAATTAAAGGTACTAAAAAAGTGTCTGATTTATTTTTCTTTGAATTTGAATAACTTCAAAAAGTTCTTTTTTCGTAAAGTTGTTTTCTTTCAATTTTTCTCTGAATAACCTAAAAATAAAATTCGCGTTTTCGTTTATTTTTCACAAAAGAAATTTTGTGGATTTATTTTTTATTTTAATAAATAAAAAATGGATGCACAAAATCATGGAAATTTAAACTCTTCGGATGAGTTTGAGTGTTCAGAACCTGAAATTTTGGTTGCAAATGCTGAAAAGAATGGTTCTCAAAAACCGCAAAAATCTAGGCATGTGCAATCAAAAAAGAAAAAACAGATAAAGGTTACTAATTTCCAAGCTGCTTGGTTAAAGGATTTGCAATTTAAAGATTGGCTTCAACCAAAAAAGAATAATTCGAAAAAAGCTTACTGCGCGTTTTGTAAGATTAATTTAATTGCTACTAAAAAAAATCTTTTAAAACATTGTTCTCGGGCGAAACATATGGTGGATATCACGTCAAAACTCCACCCAAAAAAAAATGTTGTCCAATTATTCCCAAATTTTTTTTATGATATGCCCTATAGGTTAGTAATTTATCATATAAATTTTTTTGAATTTTATAAAAAATTGTCCAAGGGGGAGGGGGTAGAAGTTCTGAACTTTTGCGTGACGCGCTCCACTTTGATTATTTCTTATAATTAGAGGAAAAAATTTTAAAAAAAATTAGAATATGGGTTTTTTAGATTTTTTCATGGGCTTTCGAATGGCAAAGTCTATTTTCAAAAATTTTTTTAGTTTGACATAAATTTTGAAAAAATAAAAATAAATTTTCACTTTTCGCATCTTTGGGTTCATTTTTTCTTTTTTCTTTTATTTTTAAATGAAAGCTGAGCTTTTTTCTGATGAAATACTTGTTTTCCAAAAAACCGTTTTTTTTTGTTTTCGAGAAATGAATTTTTGAATATAGCGCATCACGTCGTCGCGCCGCAATTTAATTTATAAAACGTTACAATGAACTATTTTCTGCATTTTACAGGGTTGAGACTGACATTAGAACAATATAATGCCTGCATTATAGTTTTTTTTTATTTTTTTAAATTAAAAAAAATATTTATTTTTTAAAATTTTTAACAAAATTTAAAAAAAAATTTTTTTAGACTTTTATTTTTAATTTAATGCCTACAATTTATTTATTTTCATTTCTAAAGTAAAAAAAAGCGAACAGAAAAATAAAATACAGGCATTAAATTAAAAATAAAATTGCAAAAAAATTTTGTTAAAAATTTAAAAAAATAAATATTTTTTTTAATTTAAAAAAATAAAAAAAAACTATAATGCAGGCATTATATTGTTCTAATGTCAGTCTCAACCCTGTAAAATGCAGAAAATAGTTCATTGTAACGTTTTATAAATTAAATTGCGGCGCGACGACGTGATGCGCTATATTCAAAAATTCATTTCTCGAAAACAAAAAAAAACGGTTTTTTGGAAAACAAGTATTTCATCAGAAAAAAGCTCAGCTTTCATTTAAAAATAAAAGAAAAAATGAACCCAAAGATGCGAAAAGTGAAAATTTATTTTTATTTTTTCAAAATTTATGTCAAACTAAAAAAATTTTTGAAAATAGACTTTGCCATTCGAAAGCCCATGAAAAAATCTAAAAAACCCATATTCTAATTTTTTTTAAAATTTTTTCCTCTAATTATAAGAAATAATCAAAGTGGAGCGCGTCACGCAAAAGTTCAGAACTTCTACCCCCTCCCCCTTGGACAATTTTTTATAAAATTCAAAAAAATTTATATGATAAATTACTAACCTATAGGGCATATCATAAAAAAAATTTGGGAATAATTGGACAACATTTTTTTTTTGGTGGAGTTTTGACGTGATATCCACCATATGGCACACAGTTTAGCTACGAATGAAATTGTTAAAGCGTGCATTGCATCTGAGACGTCTCAAATAATTGATGCAAATGACGAATTAAAAAGAAATATAAAAACTGCGGAAGTAGCTTTAGCATCATTGTTTGCTTGCCACAATATTCCTATCGATATGATAGGAATTGTCGTAAAAATGTTGAAGAAAATTTTTAAAGATTCAAAAATTGCTGCGGGGATAGAGTTAGAAAGAACAAAATGTACACAAATTATAAAAAATGTTTTAAGTAAAAGGGAGGAAGAAAAAACCGTAGAGTCATTGCAAAATACAAATTTTTCGATTTTAGTTGATAAAACAACAAATACTGACGAAAAACTTTTAAGCGTTTTAGTTCAGTATTTGTCATCAGAAAAAGAATTAGTTACAGACGTGTGTGATTTAATAAAACTAGATGCTACAGATTGCAAAGCAGAGAATATTTATAATTCTTTTAAACAAAATTTGCTTCAAAAGAATATTCCTTTGAAAAACATCGTCAGTGTTGCATGTGATAATGCCTCAGTTATGACCGGTAATAATAATTCATTTTTTTCAAAATTAAAATCAGACGTCCCAGATGCAATTTTAATGAATTGTATTTGTCATTCGTCAAATTTAATTGCGAAAGACAATTGCAATAAACATTTACCGCGTTTCTGCACTCAATTATTATCAATGATTTCTTCTTATTTTTCTCGAAGTGCGAAACGTGTTGCTCATCTGACTGAAATTCAAGAATTTTATACCGGGGTCAAACCATTTTATTTCGCCTAATGTATTTTTGATCTTTATAAAAAATTTCAATATTTCGGGAAAATATTCTTATATGTTTTGGGATTACGAAATGCACAATGATTTGTAAAAAATAATTTCATTTCATATAAAAAAAGATATTATAAATTGAGAGTACATGAAAAAAGGTTACATTGACAGGTATTACAAAATATTTAAAAAAGGAGTAATCTCTTTAAGAAATATAAAAAAGCGATTGATATTTATTTTTAAAGACTTAATTTGTGATTCGAACTTGATAAAAGTATCAAATAATTTATAATAAACTGTAAAATATGTTATTTAAGTTTCTGTATGAAATGTCAAAAATCGATCATATTTAACAATTTTTTTTGACAAAGTAATTTAATTTTCGTAAATCAGAATTATTTAAATAATAAGTATTTTAAATACACTTTATTATTATTTAAATACTTTTTTGATTATCAACTGAGAAATATAAAAAAATTTACCTTAAAAATGAACCATTCTTCATTTAATCGGGATTTTGAATGTTTGTAACTTCGTTGGAGAAAAACCAATTGATGCCAAATTTTTGGAGCATGTAGATTGAAGCAATATCTTCCTGCTGCTAAAATTTCGCGATGGGTTTTGCACTAGTCTTCAAAAGAAATTGATTTAAAAAAAGTGTTTATTTTGAAGGTTAATGACAAGTATTATAACTAACTTGAAGTTGGTTTGCTACTTGCAATAAAAGTCAATTTATAATATCTTTTTTTATATGAAATGAAATTATTTTTTACAAATCATTGTGCATTTCGTAATCCCAAAACATATAAGAATATTTTCCCGAAATATTGAAATTTTTTATAAAGATCAAAAATACATTAGGCGAAATAAAATGGTTTGACCCACCGGTGAATCAAATAAAATTTTAAAACTTGCAACAACGAGATGGTTATCTCATCAACATTGTATTGAAAGAATTTTAAAGTATTGGTCAGCTTTGCAAGATTATTTCAATTTAGAAGTTTGTGAATTAAAAAGTCAATCCCTAAATAAAAGAAAAAAAATTAAAGTTTCGGCTGATAGCAGCAATTTAAATTCTGATAATCAACAAAATATTTCAGAAGCAGAAAAAATTTTAAATTTACTCGCTAATGATGAAGTTAAAGCATACATGTTCTTTTTAAAATACGTATTAGATTATTTTAACAGATTTAATGCTGAATTTCAGTCAGGTAGCAGTAGCACTCTAATCGACAAAATTTCAGAACGTAGTGAACAATTTTTCTGGCAGATTTGAAAAAATTTTTTAAAACCAGAAACTTTCCTTCAGTCAATTTCGAGTATTAAAGCAAATGAATTAGAAAATCAGTTAGATTTGAACTCTGTTTTTTTGGGCACTGAATGTGAAAGACTTTTAAGCACAGTTGAAATTCCTGTTGCAAACAATTTTCGACAAATTTGTTTAAATTTCTATGTCTCTGTCGCAAATGATATTCAAAAGCGACTTCCTTTAAAACACGATTTGCTATCAAATTTAACTTTCTTACGTCCTGAGGTTGCAATGGATTCTAAAACAAGAGCACATATTTTTGATTTGTCCAAAGTAGCTTCTTTTTTCGGATATTATGATAATGATGATTTAAATGAAGAGTGGTTAATTTGGTTGGAGGACAAAAGTTCCAAAAAATAAGTTCCAGAGAAAAAAAGTTCCAATAATTCTTTGTTCCAAAGTCCAAAAGTTCCAATAATTCTTTTTTCCAAAAGCCAAAAGTTCCAATAATTCTTTCTTCCAAAAGCCAAAAGTTCCAATTATTTTTATTTCCAAATATCAAAATGTCCAACATTTTTTGTAAAATTCAAACTTCGAGTTTAAAAACTTTTTTATGCTGTATTCACAGCATTCTAATATTTTGTTTATATTTATTTATTTAAGAAACATAACGGGACATGCCCTTTTGTACAAAAAATATTCCTATATCTAATATTAACAATAAATTTATTTTACTTAAATCTAGGTTGAAACTTTATTCTGTGTGACATAATAAACACTTTATGTGTACATGTTGCTATAATAATATATAATCTTTTAATTTTCTTATTTGAATTTAACCTTTTAATTTTCTTCTGTTTCTTATGTGTTCTTCAATTTTTTAATATCTTTCTATTCTTTGCATAATTTATTTAGATGTATTAGATTTTTATATTTATTTCTAAATATGTGCCAGGGAAAGTTAAAAGGGACCTAAGGTCAAAAAAAAGATTTCGAGAAAAACGACTTTGAAATTTGAAAAGTTGATTTGATGCTTCTGAACATTTTAATATATTGAAACTTGTTACTCGTCCGCCATATTAGAACCGCCATTTTTAATTTTGAAAAACTAACATCGGATTCGTAATCAGCGACCTCGAAAACCCCAAAGTAACGAGTGTCAAACAAATTTGATTAATTTTTAGAAAAGTTTTTCATATTTGATTTTTTTTACTGTTTTTTGTCAAAGCTTCTAACTTTGGAGTGAAATTGTGAAAAAACAAATGCAGCTAGAAAGCTTACTTTGGTATTTGTGTACTTCGGTATTTTCAAATTTGGAAATTATTTATATTGGAAATTATTATTTTGGAACTTTTCCTCTTTGGAACTTTTTTAAATTGGACATTTTGTATATTGGAACTTTTTCATATTGAAACTTTTGGATTGGAACTTCTGGTTTGGAACTTTTAAATTGGAACTTTTGTCCTACAATCGTTAATTTTACCTGCAGTATTTGAAAATGACTTAGACAAGGACTTGTTGAAGTGTAATTTAATTAAATTCTGGTCAAAAGTCATTGATTTCCGTTTAGTAACAGGTCAAATAATGTTTCCAAATTTAAGATCATTAGTCACAAAAGCTCTCAGTTTGCCGCACTCCAATGCAGCCGCAGAACGGTTATTTTCTATTGTCACAGATGTGAGATCAAAAAAAAGAAATAAAATGAAAAATGATCTTTTAACTGCAATTTGTAGATTTCGAACAAGTCTACAAACACGCGGTTTAGATTGCACCTCTTTCCAAATTGACGATAGACATTTAGAACTCATGGAAGCTTCTAACTTATACTCCAATTTTCCTAAATACAAAAATAAGCAATAAATGTAGAAAAATGCATTTTTCATTACTTGTATTTCGTTTTGAGTGATCTCGCATCCTGAAATGTTTATTTAATTTCAAATTCTAATATTATTTTCTCTTTAGGTACTAACGAAGTGCAAGCAGTTTTAGTTTTGTATATATGTATATAAAAATTAGTTTGTTAACCTGTAAATATAGAGTTTTTATGTCGTTATTTACACGGAGAAAAATTATTTTTAATGGTTACAATAGTCTACATTACAGCGCGGATATGTGACCACTTTTTGGAATGATTACGAAGACTATGTAATGTGTTAAGAATTTAGTAGGAACGATTACTATAGCTGTTGTAAGGGATACCTTCACGTTTGTACTCCTTACAACAGCTATAGTAATCATAACAAAAAGTGGTCACATATCCGAGCAGTAATATAGACTATTGTAATCAGTACGAATAAATTTTTCTCCGTGTACTTAATAATTTCAGTTTTCAATTCATATAGTTTATTTTGAATGTGGTTTATTTAAAAGTAATCTAAAAAATATATTTAATATATATATATATATATATATGTATTACGTTTATAAAAATTAATTTCTAAAATTGTTAAAATTTTATTTATTTAAAACGATCATGTAAATATCAAGAAAGATTTTTAATTTAATTTTCGATTCAATTTCTTCTGAATTTTAAATTCATATGGAATTTTTATGTTTTATTCTTTAATAATTTTCAATTATTTTAAAGTCTTTAAATAGAAAAAAAATTATTTTTTATTTTTTTATGGGGGTAAGGGTTTAAACATTAATAGATTCTTATTATTGTGCAAACCCAGAGTTGATTATAGCGCAATATATAGCTTCTGATCAACTAAGATCGTAGTTTATCCTACAAGAGGTGCCCCTGTTTATACAGAAAACTACGGATCTAGAGAATAATATCTCGAAAAATAATTATTCCATACTACTAATTTTTAATATTTTGTTTTCAGGTTTAAATATAATTTATTACTTTTGTACAAATTAATAAAATTTTGTTTTTAAATATATGAATAATAATTAATAATTATTATTCATTATTTATAATTTAATAATAATAATTATTATTAATTTATAATTATTACATTTATTTAATAATTTTTGTTTCCTAATATTTGAATAATAATTAATATTTATTTAACACTGATTATTATTATTCATAAATTATAATTTATCAATATAATAATTAATTAATTATTATTAATAAAGTTTATATTTTTTGTTTTCAAATATAAAAGTAATAAATAATATTTATTTAAGAACAAATATTTTATATAATAATAATAATAATTATTATTATTATTATTAATTTTTATAACTCCCTATAGTATTATATTTTTTTATATATAAAAAAAGAATATATTTTTACTTTCATTTTCTCTTGTATTCTTATAGTCTTATATAGAGAGTTTTAAATTGACGCGCTTAAATCAACCAATAAGAGAATTTTTGAAGCGCAAGCGCAGTTCCGTTTGGGGACACTCGTTGGCATCTCTGCTTGTGAACAAAGTCGAGAACTGTAAAACCCGAGTTGCACATACTATTTTTTCTAACACACGTATACCGGAAGTGCGAAAGCGATAGTGTGATTATTAGAGTAGTTAACCATATAGTGTAGAATTACATTATATTTTACGTAGGAGTGAAAATTGTGTTAATTCTCAAGTAAGATCTCGTGTAATTTTCCTTATAGGATCTCAAGTTGGATATCTTATTTGTTTTCTTTTATAATATACTGAGAGAAAAGGATAGTTAGAATTTGATGGTTAAAAAAAAGATTGTACATGGTACCATCATTACACGGAGAAAAATGAAAATTCAGATTTCGGACTGAATATAAAATCATTTTAGTAATTTCTATTATCGTAGGGAGGAATATTAAATTTTAGATTTCAATCCCAAAAAGTTTAGGAATGATTTTCAATAAAGATCAATGCTGAATATCTTAATAAACGCCAATAGTCTTCTTTCAACAAGTGCAATCAGATTCCGTAATTAATTCAAAGGTGAAAAGAATTAGGTACAATTATTATTATTTGCATTTATTTTAATTCAGCTACTCAATTGTTACAAACTTTGTATCAACGTTCACTTAAACGGGGACTGTTCTGTGCGAGAGTCCTTAGATTTATTCCCAAACAGTTTTTAGGAATGCGAAACTCTGTGGCGCGCCTGCGCCCGCGTTTGTTCAGTTTCTTCGTTTTTGATATATACACAGAAGTCTCGGTGTAGTTCGTAGTGTTTTAATTGTTTCAATTAATAAAAATTCTAGTTTTAAATATACTAGTCACTTTTACTTGCGTGCTACGCGCGCCCCCTTTCTTTCTGCTATTCAATATGAAAATATTTCAACATTGAAAAAGTTTCTAACATTATTCTAAAGATGAACACATATTTATTAAAAGAATTTATCTGAAAGGATTAAATTTTGCTTTAAATTTTGTATTCCTAAATTGCACTTGAATTGCATAATTTTTATTTCTCAATAACAATATTGTTCACCAACTCATTCTTTTCTTTCAGGAAATAATTTGCATAATTTCTACACTAAAAATAATTTAATTGAATCAAATAAAAATTAATTGACTGAATTAAATAGTTTAATTGTCTATTATCCAATAAATATTTATTTGAACCAAGTAAATATTTATTAGATCTGAGTATTTTATTTGACAGTATGAAATAAATATTTATTTGCATCAATAAAATAATTTTTTTTAAGAAACTAAATCTTTATTTGTATCAAATATTCAATTTTTTATCACAATTAATTCTTTTAATTAAGATTAATATTTCATTAATTGAATCAAATAATTAATTATTTAATCGAAATACAAAATTGTTTGCTTAAACTTAAAATAGTTCTGGATCAACTAAATCTTAATTTGTATTAAATAAATGAAAATTTTTATAATTTTTATAATTATAAAAATAATAAAAATTCAAATTTTGCACCATCGACTCTACCTTCTGAGAGACTCAAGCTAGAAAGTATTATAAAAATACTAAAAGCACTAATTTATTACAATTTTATTAAAATCTGAAACCTACGACCTACGGGGATCGAAACCCAGACGCACATATAGCTAACCCAAGACCTATAATCGCAGAGCTTTAAGAGCATTTGAACCATTATTTGTATTTCTTAATTGCAATTGTTTTAATAAAATTCAAAGTTTTTAAAAAATTAATGAAATAATATTTATAAATTTATATAAAATAAAGGAAAAAATTTCACTAAAAAAATGTTCTGTTACATTTATTTACGAACTTCTTTAATTGTTAAATTATGCGAATACATCAATAACATCCTTTTTAAATAAATATTTGATTATCATTTTACTATACAAATTAAGATTTTCTAAAATTTCAAATTAAAACATTTCTGAAATTAAAAAACTTAAAAATATTCTTATAAGACATAAACATATAGATCACTCTGAGTTCCATCATTTTAATTCAGTTATTATTTTCTAGAATTTGTAACTAAAATTTTTTTCTAAGACAACTATTTTTACTGATTATTATTGAAAAAATTTTTCAAGAATTTTCAAATCCATAATTTATTTACAATTTAATTTCATGAAATTTCGATTATTCATATATTATTTTCATGAAAAAAGATTTGAATTAAAAATTTTTAAATTCTGTTATTTTTAAAATTGCTAATATTAATTTTAAAAGTGACTAACATGTTAGCCGAAACCAAATTGTTGTTTGTTAAAGAATTAAAATTTGAGAAATAATCAAGGTTAATACAAATTAAATTGAAAAAAAGTATAACATGTATTATAAAGTTTTTTATTACATTCTACAAAAATTAATTTTTTTAGTCAATTTATAAATGTTAAATTCGTACTTAAATTAGACCTTGTCAAAATTCTTCAAATTTTTGGAAAATAACAATAATAATTTCTAATAATTTGAAACCAAAACGTTTTTAAAAAATCTCAACTTCTGTATAAAGAAATGAACTTAATTTTTATAAAATTAAATATATATATATATATATTTATTAAATTCTGGTTGCTGATCAACAGTGGTGAAAACTACTGGTGGTTCAAAAGGATATAATCTAATTAAATAATTTCTTTGATCATGATTTAAATATTTTTTATTAAGACTATCAAAAATTTAAAGACATCTTCCATCATAATAAGTACAAATCCAATGACCAGATTTATAAGATCCACTAAAAAGTATTTGAATGTGCTGCTTACTTTTCTGGATTGGAACTATCAAATCAAGTGTTTGTAAACACAAAGTATTTTGCATATTATAAAAAAAATTTGATTGTCTTCCCAATAGCTTTTGAAATTCATACATATGATCATTATTTAGCATTGCTCCTTCAGTGACAACAATACTTAAATCATCAGTAGTCAAATTAACAGTTTCTCCTTTGTTAGACATTGTTCTTTTATTTTATAAAATTTACTTATATCAAGGAATTAAAAATTTAAAAATAGCAATATTACAGTAGAATTTTAAGATCAAGTTTTATACATTTAATTATAAATATTATAATTTCCTTTTTATTCAATGATATTACCAAATTTTGCCTCCTATAGAAAATACAAACAAATTTCCAATTTTGTCTCTTATCCAATATATAACCAATTTACTATTTTTCCTTTAATCCAATTTAACCAATTTTTAGCTTTCTTTTTATCCAATATAATTAATTTCCAATTTTGCTTTTTATCCAATATAACCAATTTTGCCTTTTATCCAATATAACCAATTTTGCCTTTCATCCAATATAACCAACTTCTAATTTTGCCTTTGGATTCCAATTACATACGATTTCCAAATTATAACAAATTTTTTAATTTATTAATAAACATAAAGAAAATTTTTTAACTTTATTAATTAACTTCGAAAACTAAACACAACTCAAATACATATAATTATTTAAATGATTGAAAAAAATTAGAAAAAAGTATTTTAATGTATTTCTATTATTATTTAATATTCACTTATTTAATTATATTCACTAATACTTACTATTCACTAAATCACTATTTACTAATTCACGAAGTATTCACTGATAATTCACTTATTTAACTTTTTTATTCACTCACCTATAGTAAGTGAATTCCCAAAAAAAATTGTTATACTTCAATTTCGTTGAAGACACGTAGAACGTGCTCCAAGGAAAATAATCGACGATATGATTTTTAAATTAAATTTTTCGTTCTTATATTTAGGTGGTAGGCCCTAAACGTGAGTGTTCTCTTCGCACTCATAGATTGATGTATATATATATATATATATATATATATATATATATATATATATATACACATAGGCCTGTTTCGACCCTAAGAAGAATTACGAACCCTTAAACAATAGCTTTTGTAATGGGGATTACCTCGGAGAACCCAGGTAATATTTTCTTTCTTCCTTCATCGCAAGGGAAATATAAAGAAAAGTCTATTATATGTATATATATAATATATATAGTAATAGAAACTCCAAAGGTAACGGTCTCGATAACGTCTGGATAACGGCGCCGATAACGCTTTCTCTGGTAACGGCTACCTTTCTTTCTTTCTCTAAAGGCAATGTCAATAAGAATGTCTGTCTTTACCTAATTTGCATATTTACTCGTTTCATCTTAAGGAATAGTGAGTGCAGTTTTGTAATAAAGTTCTAGTGTTACAAATGAATGTGAAAGAATATCTATGTGAAATGTTTGATCTCATTTTGAGGTTAGGTGTGTGTTTATTTTGTTTTTAGCCGGCTGTGCAATGCCTAATTGTTATTATATTTTATTGTAATGTTGAATTTAGGCAACTAAATGTAAAGTCTAAAATGAAATAATATGTAAAACATAGAGAATACTTTGAATTTTAAAAATCTTTGCACTGGGATTTTTATTTAATCTGTAGATATTTAAATATAATCTCTTTCTTTAAACGTTTTAAAACAAATCATTTTAGTAAAAATGGCAAAGGACTTGTATTTAATTTTTAAAGAGATTCTACGTTTAAATATCTAAAGAATAATAAAAATCCCAGTGAGAAGTTTTATAAAATTCAAAGTATTTTAATATATCCAGTTGTTTCATTTTTCGAATTTATATTTAGTTTCAAATTGAATATTCTAATAAAAGTAAATATTTTGACAAATAAAAGTAATAATGTAGGTCACTAGAAGATCTGCTCACATTATATTCAGTATGGGACGCGGCACCAGACTTGCCTTGGACTCCGCCCAGAAGCGCCTATCAATGTGTTTAGTCTGCTTTGTTCCGCGTATAAGTGTGCATAAGAACGAAAACATTTTAAGCCTACTGACGTGCTTTAAACCTTTTACGATTCATTTCCCTGTTTTCTATCCTGGAGCCGCAAAGGTAGACAAGTTTGGGAATGAAATCTAAGTTACTAGCGCTGAACTCCACAATTTTCAATCGGATTTTTCTGTGTGTTTCAAAATATTCTACACCCGATCCGATCCGACTTTTTTTCACTAAGATACAACAATTTAAAGTTTAGGTTACACGACCTAAAAACTGAAAAAAGGAAGAAAAGAATAATTGGAAAATACTTTAACTTAAGCATCTGATTCTTAATATTTTGGGATCGTTGATTAGAAAACCAATGTCGGATTTTCAAAATTCAAAATGGCGGATCCAATATGGCGGCTTTCAAAGAAAAAAATTGATCGGATTCGCTTGAAACTTTTTACTCGGGGGATTTTGAGGTCGCTAATTACGAATCCGATGTCAGATTTTTGAAATTCAAAATGGCGGATGTAATATGGCGACATATTTTTAAAAAATTTAACGGATTCGCTTGAAACTCTTCACTCGGGAGTTTTTGAGGCCGCTTATTAACCCCTCGGCAGTCGATGACGTGTATACACGTCATGATGCAGGTGGGCTCAAACTGTCGATGACGTGTATAGACGCAAGCAGATTTTTGGCTTCAAAAACACACAGATTTGTCCACAAATTTGTACTCGGGGGTTTTCGGGGTCGCTGATTACGAATCCATTTTCAGATTTTAAAAATTCAAAATGGTGGACGACATTCTCAAAAGCTCGTCCGATTCATTTAAAACTCGTTACTCGGGAGTTTTCGAGGTCGCTTATTACAAATCTGATATCAGATTTTGAAAATTCAAAATAACGTATCCAATATGGCGGACATTTTCTGAAATTCATCGGATTCTCTTGAAACATTTTACTCGGGGGTTTTCATGGTCGCTGATTACGAATCCGATTTCAGATTTAAAAAATTCAAAATGGCGGATCCAATATAGCAAACGACATTTTGAATTTTTAAAATCTGATATCGAATTCGTAATCAGCGACCCCGAAAACCCCCGAGTAACAAGTTTTAAATGAATTCAGTCGATTTTTAATTTTCATGTCCGCCATATTGGATCCGCCATTTTGAATTTTCAAAATCTGATATCGGATTCGTAATCAGCGACTTCAAATACAATAGTATGCTCGTTTGCGCAAATTTTAGTTTTCTAAAAATTTGTCGACATTTTGAGCCCACTTATGAGATTTTGGTCTTGACTGCGAAGGGGTTAAGAATCTGGTGTCACATTTTCGAAATTTAAAATTATTGTCGATCTGATATGGTATTATATGTTAGTAAAATCGAAAAACGTAAAATTCGAACATTTAGGGCATAATTTATACACTCTTTTAGTAAAGAAAATTAAAAGTTTTATTTTTCTTTATGAACCTTTACACATTTTTCTTCAAAGCATCTTCGTATAGTTGGTTTCGTTTTTAGAATATAATACAGAATCACTCCTTTGCTGGAGTGATTACTACCTTGCTGGACCTGTAATTACATCTTTTCTCAATTTAGATATCTATAGGTATGAAAATCTTTTTTTCAAGTACTCAAAAGACTTCGAATTTTACGTTTTTCGATTTTACTAACATATAATACCATATTAGATCCACAATAATTTTAAATTTCGAAAATATGACACCAGATTCTTAATAAGCGACCTCAAAAACACCCGAGTGAAGAGTTTTAAGCGAATCCGTTAAATTTTTTAAAAATATGTCGCCATATTACATCCGCCGTTTTGAATTTCGAAAATCTGACATCGGATTCGTAATTGAGGCTCCGGATCTTAACACGCGCGAGCACACGGCACATAAGTTGGCCCCTGGAAATAAAATTTTGAAGTTGTTCAAAATGAATTTTAAATTATTGTTTCTTCTACAGAATTTCAAGGCGAAACTTTTTTTCTAATAAAAATTTTTTATATAATTTCTCGTTTTCACGTAAATTGAAAAAAACGTGATTTTTTAAGTTAAGAAATTTTAATGAATTTTTGACTTCAACTCGTGACTACTTCGTTAAATATTAATATTTTTCCACGAAATTTACACACAATATTCTTCAAACTATTCCAAGAGTGAAACAATATTTGGAAATCTAAAAAAAAATTGTATATCAAGGTACCAATTTGAACTACTACAGCTACGTCGTAAAAAATCGGAGAGAGAAAAAGCTCAATATGGTAAAATTGATGTTAAAATAATTTATATAGTTTAATCCATTAACTAGCGACATAACCTCACTCGCTAACGCTCGCTCGGTTGTATTTATAATTATTTGTTTTTATTTATTTGAGATAAGTAAATGTTTACTTAACATAAATATTTTATTTTATAGCATCAAATAAATAGTTATTTGTACCAAATATGAATTACTTAAGTAAAAATATGCAATAATTAAATATAATATTACTTATTATTAAATATAATAATCAATAATTCATTCATTCTGTTTGTCCACATCTGAAGTTTGACTTTTGCGTATGGTTTTGTTTTTTTTTCTTTAGAAAATATTGTTTGATAAATAGAAAATATGCAGGTATTTTTCATGATTTATAATAAAATAATATTTGAAATTGGAAAATTAAAATTTTTTTTAAAAGTTATGATTAACAAATAAATTTTGTTTTTTATACGCTTTTTATAAGAAACTTCGTTTGACTGATCTAAATTATACAAATTTGTATGCTTTTTATTTATAAAAAATATTAGAAAATTGTTAATTGTTAAGAATTATGATTAAGAAATAGGAAATATATCCATTTTATGCATAATTTTTATTTCTCAATCGGTCAGAATTTCTCAAACGGATCACCTGAAACTAAAAAATTTTTTTTTTGAACCAAAATAGTTTTGTTTTTACTCTTAATATCGTTAAGAAGAATCCCTAAAAATATTAAGGCAAAAAATAATTTTTTGTAAAAGTTATTAACAATTGAATTTTTTAGTACTGCTTCATTAACAAATTTTTTTCTCGAGTTCCAGCTGACGGATTTTAAAATTAAAATATGGGTTTTTTCGTCTTGAATTGTACTATTTGAATATATTTTTTGTTTTTAAATTTTTTTGTTTTTTATAATTTTCTATATAATTTGTTTATAAAATGTTAATAAACAAATATGTTCTTTACGTCCTAACAACAAAATTAAAATTTTATTCTATTCCTTAAATGCCTCCGAGTGTAAAACCGTTTCAAAAAAAATAAGCCTCAATTAGAAAAAAGTTATTAATTAAAAACTGCAGATTTGCAGAGCTTTATATGACGTTAAACTCGCCCCGAACACATTGGCATTTTTTACAATTTACTGTTTAAAATTGTCTGGAACCTACAAATTTCATCGGATTTTCATGGATTTGGTCTTAAATTGAAGGGAATAAAATTTCTAAGAGATTCCTTTAAACCAATTTTTGAATTTTAAATTGTTTATATTTTTTTTTGTTATTCAAAGTTAATAATTTACAATATTTTTAGAAAAAATCATGTTAATTTTTTTATTTTTTCGTTGCAGATGATTGGAATCAATTTAAATTAGTCCAGCATGACCACCAGACAAATAATAATGTATAATACAATTTATTTAAATTGTTGCAAACAATGTTAATTAACAAATAGAAATTTTTTTTGTAAAAAATTTTTTTTTTTCACATAAATTTATGTTTATTTAAGTAATATATGTCGATTTTGGTAAAAATTATTTGGAATTTAACAATTACCATTGTTATTAGCAATTACATGAACAATAATCTAGTTATCAATAATCAAGTAGAGCTTTACATGACTTTAATTTAAACTCGTTAACATAAGAAAAATAATTTTTCTTTTTGCCGAAATAAGCCATTTATTTGTTTAAAAAGTAAATAATTTGTTTATAACAAATGTAATTGTTTGTGCTAATAAATTTTTAAAGTTTTTGAAAGAATGTACGTATTATATAAACATTTTATGTTTAAAAAATGCATAAAATGTTTACAAATGTCAAAGAAACTTGATTATTGTTCATATAATTGTTCATAACAATGGTAATTGTTAAATTCAAAATAATTTTTACCAAAATCGACATATATTACTTAAATACACATAAGTTTGTGTGAAAAAAAAATTTTGTATAAAAAAAATTTCTATTTGTTAATTAGTCTGAATTGGCATCTTTCTGCACCCAACCGACGATATATTGATAAATTTAACTAATTTTAAGAAGAATTTGAACTATTAACATTTTGAAAAAATCTAAGTTTTTTAAAGTTTCTAATTACATTCATTAAAAATTGAAAGTTTATGAAATTTCAAATTAAAGCCTTTTGAAGTTTATCTATTTTTAAAAATTGTAAACTCAATTCTTTTAAATGGCAATTAATATTGAAATATTTAAATAAAATTATTCAATAAATAATTTATAAATAACAATAATTGTATGATTGTTTTTTAAGAATGAAGTTATTTAAAAAGAAATATTACTGTCGGAAATAGAAAAATTTGAAAGTTTTGTATTAGAATTCGTAGTGATTTCATAGCAAAAAAGAAACCATTTTCGTTTTTTTAGGTCAAAAAATTGAGAGTTTCCGGGCAGCGATTTTTTTGAAATTGTGTAGGAATGTTCGAAGACTCACTAGGAGCCATTACCAAAAATAAAATCCTTGGTCAATTGATAACTCTAATTTTTACATATGTTGATTGTCAAGTTGGTCTAGTTTGCATACATATTGTTGGTATTTTAAGTTTGTAAAAAAATGTAATTTTTTATGATTTTGAGTTTTGATATTTGCTTTCTGTTGTGTTTGTGACTTTTCTTTTGATATCTGTTATATTAGTTAAATCTTCTATTAAAAAAAAAATTTTTTTCGTTGATAAACGTTGTGGACTTCAACGTCGTCAAAAATTCAGAATTTTCTTAGGAATTCATATGTGTGAGTAATTAACGTATTGTTGGAAGGGGTATAAATATTATACCCCTTTCATTATCAATTTTTCAAGCTTGGAAAGGGTTGTAAAAAAAATTTTTTTAAAAAAAAGTTTTTTTTTAAAAAAAACCCTTAAAATCGTCTTAAAATGGATTTATAAGTGAAAATTAGTATATATATATATATATATATATATATATATATATATATTACATATTTTATATTATTATATATATATATATATATATATATATATATATATATATATATATATATATATATATATATATATATATATATATATATATATATATATATCAGAGAGAAACTGAGAGTACGCACGTAATGCAAATCGCTCTTTCCTTTGAAAGTCTGCCCCCTCGCGGCCAAAAGTCCCAAGCTTAGGTGGTTGGCTATATATATTGCCTAAATCGGTGAGCTTGCACACATATGTCAAATGCAATGGCTAAGCCGAAGTATAATCGGAAGCACTCGTGATCGCTCGGAAAATGCAAGGAACGCGAACGCGAGGAATAGAACTAAAAAAGAGGTTATGACAATGTTTTGACATTTGTACACATTGTTTATGCAAAGTTTTTTGTGGTTTTTATGCTTATAAAATTTTGTATTTACAAGAAAATTTTATTTTAGGGATTTGAGTGTATAACATTTTAATTAAGGCTATTTATTTTGATATATTTACATATTTATAGGAACAAATTCTCCTAAAAAAATATGAATTGAAATATAGAGCAAATAAATATTGCAACAATATTTTTAATTCTCAACATTCATCAGTATTTTTATACTGAGTGATAAACTCTTACTATTGCATAAATTAAGAAAAAATTCGGGAATTTTATGAAAAGTACTGGAGAAATTAATATTAAATTTACAAAATTGAGAAAAAAATTCTGGTTTTTCCGGTGTCCGCAAATTAATCTTTGTTAATATTAATACGTTTAGGAATTTTTCTTATAATTCACTTTCTAAATTTTGAAATCATTACTAATTTTCATACAGAACTTTGGACTTTTTCCATTTTTGACAATAATTGCAATTTATTTTAAATAATTTAAATCTTGAATTAAAAAACTTTCATAATATTATTATTTATAAATTTTTCAGGGAATAATTTTACTTAAAAAGTCGAAAAATGATTGAATTTTCGAAGAGTTAGTTGCAATTGCAATTTTTATAAATAATTGAGTTTTAGAAGGTTTTATATTTATAATTTTTGTAAATTATTAATGTTTCAAATAAAAGTTTAGAATTGAAAATATTCTCAAATAAATGTGAAAAAGTCAAAATCATATTTGGAAATCAGGAAAAAACAAAATTAAACAAGAACAAAGTAAATACGAATTAGTAAAAATATTTAGTAATTTAAATCAGTGACTGACTTTTTTACTTTTGAATTAGTACATTTTACTAATAAATTAGTAGAAATTACTATTCATTAGTAAAACTAAAATAAAATTAAATTAAAGTTTTACAAATTGAATTACTAAAGTGTCTAAAGTTAGTGTCGATGTTGAGCATCGAAAAATATTTTTTTTTACAAAACCGAAAAAATGAAATAATTATTTCAAAGATTTTAGATTTACAGGGTGGCCACATGTCAGTAAAGTCAGGGAAATGTCAGGAAAAAATTTTTTGTCAAAGAAAATTGAGACTTTTTTCAACTTACCAAAAATTGCAACTTTTTCGACTTTTCTTCCAAACATTGCAACAAAATATCACAATTTTTAATAAAAAAAAGTACAGTTTATTTTGATTTTTATAATGCGAAAAATAACTATAAACAAATCTTTCAAAAATTGGTTTTGATTCATTTTTTAAGATAATTAAATTTTTCAATTATATATCTATAAGAAAAATCTTTTTGAATAATAATTGAAATTTTGTACAATTTTATTGAAAATAATTAATTTTTTTAAAGTATTTTGTTACAATTTTTGAAAATCAACTTTTAAAGAATTTTAATTGCAAATTTTCAAAATAATTGAATTATCAAAAAACTTCAAACAATGTAAAAAAAATTATTTTAATATATTTTTAAAAAATTAATTGTAAGAATTTCTCTGTAATTTTTTGAATTATACATTAATAACTTAAGAAAAAACTATGGAGAGTTACAATTTATTATTATAAAAAATTAAGATTTTTGTATTTAAATAATTAAATTCTAGAAGAACTTTTGAAAAATTATTTAAATTAATTGATTAAGAGATAAAGTTTAGTTGAAAATTGTAGAAAATAATTTTTCCGTAAACATTCATATTTTCCTGTAAAAAGAATTTTGTTAGGAAAAGCAATTTTAAAGTCAGTAAATTGTCAGAAAAATTGATACTTATGAAACCACCCTGATTTAAAAAAGTAAAATTTACAAATTAAAAAGCGAAAAGTCAGTCACTGATTCAAATTAGTAAACATTTTTACTAATTCAAAAATAGAGAGTAGGTACACTTATTCTTATTAGAAAACATTTAATTTAATTAAATATGCTTAATTCTTCGCAATATTCCATACCGTAAAATTCTAAATTAGAAAAAATATAAGTTTGGATGCTTTAATTTAATTATTAACATTAAATTACACAATTGCAAAAAACAAATTACAATAATTAAAATTAAGAAAAATTACACAAATTACAAAAAAAATTACAAATTACACAAATATTTTTAAATAAATAATATTAAATTAAAAAAAATAAATTAAAATATTAAGAAATTAATTGTTACAAATAAATTTAGTAAAGTAAATATATATAAAAAATTGAGAATTAAGTTAAATTAAGTATATTTAATTATATTTTGTAGAATTTATTTTTTGTAAAACTTTCGTGTGTAGAGATCAATTTTTTAAAATTAATTTGAAGAGAAATTCAAATTGAAAAAATGTAATAGTGTAAATTTAATAAATTTAATGTCATAGATTTTCTGAAAACTATAGATATTTATTTGTGTAGAATTATTTAGTGTTTAACGGCGTAGAGTTAATAATTAAATTGGCATCCAAAATGATATTTTCTTCCCTGAATAATTTTACGTATACCTAGAAATTAATTCAACATGAACTATACAAATTTAATAAAATTAAATTTTATTTAAAATTAGTAGGTACGTTTATACTAATTATTAATTTAAAAAAATGTAATTAATTTTATTAAATTTAATTTACCTTTTATTTTTAGTTGAATTAATTTCAATTTATAAATTAAATTTCTTAAAAATTAATTTTTATTGTTATTTCATTTATTAAATTTATCACTTATAGTAATTAATGTGTAATAATTTTTAAATCACAGTAGTAAGAATGCATAAGAGAAGGAAGCAGACATTTCGCTGTCCTGCATTGCGATTTACTTTGGGGACTCAAAATCATTTCTCGGCCTATTATCAGATTATAGTTCAGTTCTATTCCTCGTGTTCCTTGCATTTTCCGAGCGATCACGAGTGCTTCCGATTATACTTCGGCTTAGCCATTGCGTTTTACATATGTGTGCAAGCTCACCGATTTAGGCAATATATATAGCCAACCACCTAAGCTTGGGACTTTTGGCCGCGAGGGGGCAGACTTTCAAAGGAAAGAGCGATTTGCATTACGTGCGTACTCTCAGTTTCTCTCTGTATATATATATAATATATATTTTTTTTAGTGTACATATTGCTGAAAACGTTGAACGAAAAATTTTGTGGACGAAGGAAACATTTTAATATAATATAAGATTATTATAAATGATTTTATGTTAATTTCAATGCACAATTTGTGGAATTCACATCAAGCAGCGAAGTGGAAGGAGTAAATACGTTGAGTCAAAAAACAATATCGTCTACTTCAAATTTTTCCGATGAACTGACAACTACTGGGCACCAAGAATCAAGACAATCTCGTGGGACTATAAATATTAGGGATGATAAATTAATATCGGTCTTCGATCATTGTAAAGTAAGCGACCGCAACGCTGTGCGTTTGATTGTAGCTTTATGTTCATCATTAAACGTCGACGTAAATCGACTAATTGTAAATAGATCATCAATTCGACGAAGCAGAGAGAAAATACGCGAAGAGAAAGCCAAAAAAATTAAAGAACTTTTCAAAACTGAAAATTTGAATGCTGGTGTCCTACACTGGGATGGAAAAATTTTAAAAACTTCTAGTGGACAAAATAAAGAACGACTACCAGTTGTATTAAGTTGTGGACAAATTGAAAAAATACTAGCAATTCCAGTACTAGATGATGGTACAGGACAGTCCCAAGCTGATGCAATGTTTGATGCTATTATTGATTGGGGTATTCCTGACTGTATCGAAGCTCTTTGCTGTGATACTACTGCTGCAAATCTAGGATCAAAGAAAGGAGCGGCAGTTTTACTTGAACAGTTACTTGAAAAGAAACTACTGTATTTGCCCTGCAGACATCACATTTTTGAACTTGTTCTAAGGAATGTTTTTGAACTTAAAATACCTACAACTTCAGGTCCTGATATACCTTTGTTTAAAAAATTTCGAGACAGCTGGACAGAAATTGATACAAGTCAATTTTCTACTGGCATTGAAGACTCATATGTGCAAAACAAAATACAACATCATATTGAAGACATAAATCAATTTATCCAACAGCAACTTGATTCTAAACAACCGAGAGAAGACTACAAAGAACTTTTGGAGCTTGTTCAGATATTTATTGGTAAAGTTCCATGCAGTGAAGTGAAATTTCGAAAACCGGGTGCATTTCATCACGCTAGATGAATGTCAAAAGCCATATATACCATTAAAATATTTTTATTCCGTAAAAAATTTAAAATGAACGCGAAATTAATCAAATCAATTTCTGGAATTTGTATTTTTATTGCTACAGTGTATATCAAAGCTTGGTTTACTTGTCCTCTAGCATCTGAAGCTCCAAATAATGATTTAACATTTTTAAAAGCCCTTATTGATTATAAATTGACAGATGCTAAAGTATCTGAAGTGGCATTGAAAAAATTTAGCAAGCATTTGTGGTATTTAAATCCAGAGACTGCAGCTATGGCATTTTTTGACGAAAGAATACCATTAAACATTAAGAACCAGATGGTGATTATGTTAAAAAGTGTTGACAAAAGTTCAGAAAAATTGAAACGCTTTGAAATTGAAAATATTAGTGATATATATATAACTGGAACATTGCTTCATTCGTATCATCAAAATCACTCCAGTTTTTTACAAGAATGGGAATAAATACTGATTTTCTAAATTTAAATCCGTCTGAATAGTGTCAAAATGAAGATTACCAGAAAGGTTTGCTAACGGTCAGAAGTTTGAAAGTTGTTAATGATATTGCTGAGCGTGCAGTGAAACTAATTGAAGAATACCATAGTGTACTAAGCAAGAATCCAGAGCAGCAGCAATTTATAGTTCAATTTTTATCGGAGTATAAGCAATATTATGCTGATACTCGAAAATCTGCAATAGTGGAAAATATGAAAAAAGATTGAGGCTAAGTGTTTGAACGGTATCATATTTCATCTGTATTTCAATTTTATTATCTTGAAGATTAAAAAACTATGTTATATTAATTGAAACAAGTTGTTCATTTCCTGATAATTTACTTCCTAAATATAAGATTTATTATATATATAAAAAATTTTTATTAGAAAAAAAGTTTCGCCTTGAAATTCTGTAGAAGAAACAATAATTTAAAATTCATTTTGAAAAACTTCAAAATTTTATCTCCAGGGGCCAACTTATGTGCCGTGTGCTCGCGCGTGTGCTCTTTTAAGATCCGGAGCCTCAATTAGCGACCTCAAAAACCCCCGAGTAAAAAGTTGCAAGCGAATCCGATCAATTTTTTATTTTGACAGTCGCCATATTTTCTAATCAACAATCCCAAAATATTAAGAATCAGATGCTTAAGTTAAAGTAATTTCCAATTATTCTTTTCTTCCTTTTTTCAGTTTTTAGGACGTGTAACCTAAACTTTAAATTGTTGTATCTTAGTGAAAGAAAGTCGGACCGGATCAGGTGTAGAATATTTTGAAAGGTGAATAATTGCACTTTCTTTTAAAATTTGTTCTAATGATAAAAAAAATTTGTTGTAGATTTTATTGAGAGTCGAATGTTGACAAAAATGGCCTTTTTTACTCTTGTAGGTTAGAATATCTCATAATCCTGACGTGATAGAGCAATTTTGCTGCCAGTTTTGGATTCAGGCAGGGTGACAAATTACATCGAAAATGACTTATCCCGTTTCTGGGTCTGAAATTTGTAGGCCTGTGTTATTTTTGTTAGGGGAGAGTGGGGCAAACTAGACCCCCTAACGGTTTTTTGACTCTTGTGACTAAACGAATCTACCGATTTCATTTTTCGATGGCTTGTTTGAAAGATCATTTAATTGCGCAACTTTTTCCCAGAAACACCTATACTTTATCTTTTATTGTTTAGTTTCTGTGTTAACTTTAAAAAATTTTGCAAACAGTCCGGTTCGCCTCACCCCTGGGGTAAACTGGACCCCCCATGGGCAAACCGGACCGTTTGGTTTTTTATTTATAATATTGCATTTACATAATCTACAATAATAAAAAACATAAAGAATCATGTAAATAATGGTTTTAGTAATGAAAATAATAATACGGGATTGAATTTTAATTAAATAAATATTTTTTTAAATAAAAAAATAAAAATGTCTGTCATTATTAGAGAAACAATATTAAAGAGTCCAATTCTCATTAGAAGACAATTATTTTTTATTGTAAGTAAATATTTTAATGAAAGAAACATTTTATTTAAAAATAATTTTTATGAAACTTGAATTGAATGGAAATATCCTATGGCCGGTTTGCCTCGCCGAAAACGGTCCGGTTTGCCCCACAGGCCCATTTTGAGAATAAATGTTTGTAAAAAAAAACGCTTTGCAAAATCATCAAAGTTTTTGGTGGTAAATATTCCTGAGGTAAATATACCTTTAAAACCTAAGACCTAATATTTGAAAACATTACACGATTTCCTCAGAATTTCCTTAAGAAAAAGTTCGTAAATGTGTAGAAAAAAACTAAAAAAAAACTTTTGCTCCCTTCGTCGCACAAACGCAAGCTAAAACTGTCAGATTGAAAAAATAAGGTATACTAAACATGGTTGTTTTAAATTTGTAAACACTTTTTCTAATTTCGCCATTTCAGAAACATTGAGAGGGGTTCGGCTTACCCACCGGTCCGGTTTGCCCCACTCTCCCCTATAGTTAATCGAGTTAATCAAAGACTATGAAATTTATACATGTTTATATCCTCAAAATTTTAAACGATTGAATTTTCTTTTATTATGACAGGTTAATGCTTGCACAAGTTTATTTTACAATAAATTTTTTTAAAAGTATTGGACAGTCTCTGGAATTTGTAGGTTAAATGAGACTTCCGATTATCGCCCAATAGAACGACACTGACTGGTTTAAAAGACCTGAAATATGTAAACAAACATTTTCCAACAAAGTTTTCTCTGAACACAGACATTTTTTACAAAATTTGCTTACATATTATATTATATTATATTTGCTTACAATTATAATAATCGAAAAGATTGTATAAATCTATGCGTAAACGTTATTGTAAAATGAAAAATTGAGAAGTAATGTAATGCAAAGAATATGACAGCTCGGCCATTGTGCTCGCTCTGCATACTTCTGCCCTCTTGTGGCGATTGGCAACAATCTCTGATGGTATAACCCCACACCAGCCCCGTCCGACTCTCTCAATTTTCTATAGGACGTCTCAGCAAATATATGACCACTACTTGAGTAGTATTAACTTCTACCACCAGACTGCGCCGCTGCGCTTCGGCCTGTCCTTTTCGTTGATATTAATAATAAACATACAAGAAAATTGTTTAAATAAAAAGATTTTGATACAAAAAATAGCAATTTTGCACTATAAATTTAATAAATTATTTAAAACTTTAAAATAAAATTAATGACATTTCGAAAAGATAAACAAAAGTAATAAAACGCATATTAGTTATAGCTGTACTAATTAATTTATAATTATTATAAATTAATTAAACAAATACTAGTAATTCATTTTCAAAAATACTTTTATAATAGTAAACTAAAACACGATTTGAAATTAAATTTACCTAAAAATAAAGCATAAATGTTGTAAAAGGTTCAGACTCAATATTTTCAAATTTTATAACTGTAAGCCTAGAAAATATCACACTATACTGTATTTGATTGACAATATTTTAAGAACAAATTTTTTTGAATAACTGTAATAAAATTGATAAAAGTAACTGAAAAATAAAAGTAAATTTCTCTTTATTAAAAATTTTTAGAATCATGTAATAATCCCTGTCAGTGCAGTGTGATATGTATATCTTATATCTTTCTGTGACAGGCTGCTTATTATTTATAACTATTAATTCAAATATTTTGTAAATACACGGTATATGATTTTTTCAACAATTTGCACAAAGATTCACTGTCTATTTAGTATTTTACTCATTTTATTTCGCATATAACCTAAAATTAATACACATATGTGAACTATATGGGACAATGACACTTGTCACACTTATATTATGAGATATAATTTAATTGTTTGTAAAAACACTTGAATAAAAATGAATCCAAATAAATCTACTAAAAAATAATAATAAACCAAAACTAAAATAAATACAAACGCACTTGTATAGTCTATATAAAAGATATAATAACAACAAAACAAATAATGACAGGTCTTGTGCATTTTTTAAAGTTTATAAATTTCACACTTTATTCTTCACTCCAGTAAAATAATTAACTTTTTATAAATGTCTTTTTGTACCTTTAACACTAATATTGGCCATTAAAAATATCAAACAATTTTAAAAAATAAATAAATTAATAATTTTTGTATACAATACTGTGATAAACTAAGGCCGATGCGCAGCAACGCCAACTGGCGATAAATGCTATCACTACTCAAGTGGTGGTCATATATTTTCCAAACAAATTGTGGGAGACGGATAGGGCTGCCCCACACGGAGAGACCGATAGGTTACTAATTTTTGTATAAAATCACACTAGAATTTACTATTTTCACATTGCAACCACCGGAAATAAGGGGACTTTTTGTATTTTTTACTATTTTCTACACTAAGTCACTAATCCGACAAATGTTCACCAAATTAGCAAAGTTTCTTACTATTTCGTTTAATAGTTCCAAACAACTGTAGTAAACTCAGAAGTATTGTGTACTTACTATTACTATAGTCGTTTGTAAATGCAGAAAGAAAGAGTGAAAGAAAAAATACGGATTTTTATCGCCGGTTTCCCGTCAATTCTTGACTAATGGAGGTAAACTGGAAGGATTTTTACAAACACAGACACACATACACACTTATATATTTGTTGGATAAATATTTGAAGACACACATATGTTTATTTCACTTAAATATGTATAGACGCGGTTAATTAATACACTAATACACAACTGCACGCACGACAACGAATTTCACTAAAAGTATACATCTTTGTTTCCTTATATATTGAATGATAAAAATTTACAGCACTTACGAGAAAGCAGTTTACTTTTAACAACTTATTGTAAGACATAGTTCTTGGGACAGGAATAAATGCAAAATTTATTAATTTATAATGGTCAATTTCTGAGATAACGAACGACCTATGTTTCACATTATATTTAATTATTGTAGATAATATAATATCCAAATTTATTTTACATACGCGAAACATAGTCACTGTCAATGATCGGATGGCATCGGCTCATTTACGGAGATTGACGAAGTTAGCAACCAATAGAAATGCAGGAGCCATATGACTGCCCTCGCTAGCCACACTTGCTCACCAAAAATTACTACAGTGGATAGTAGGTTTTAGTGGAAAAGGTTTTCATTTGTCAGATTTTGTCTAATTAAATTAGAGAAAACTATAATCAATTTTTGCTACATTTACAACTCTTACACAAAATATTAAAACTTGCTATTTCAATGTAGCAAATTTATCTATTTCTTTTGTAAATTTATCTAATTCTGTAGTACATTATGCTAAAAGTCCCCTTATTTTCGGTTATTGCAACCATTTTTAGTAATTTTTACAAATGTGGGTCTCTCCGTGCAACCAACCATTTTTAACATCAAAGATGACCTGTACAATCAAATTTCAATAATCTTCTGATAGTAAATACTACAATCTAGATAGCTGTCTGTATACGTAGCATTAAAGATGGTCACCCTAACCATCATTATGTTACCCTCTACTATAAATTTCTCTTCGTGTAGTATAGAATACAATAGTTTCTATACTTTCACTACCAGGTGGCTAAAGTGAAAATCCTCTAATTGGATCGCTAATGAAATACCATGTGAAATCCCATATATAAAATCCTATGTAAAATGTGTGATTTCAAATCACATTCCATATGGAAGTTCACATGTAATCCTATGTAAAATCATATATAAAATCCTATATGAGGACTTGTATCGAAGAACTCTCTCGACGCGCTGTTAAAAGGGATAATACCAATCAGGTAGCAGTGAGGGCCTCTGGGTCGTTCACTGCGTTACCTGACTGGTATTATTCCTTCTTACCGCGCGCCGAGCGAGTTCTTCCATACAGCTCCTCATATATGTTTCCACATAAAAGTCCACAAAGATTTTTATATAGATATAGGGGAGAGTAGGCTACATTGAACCAGCGTCAAAAGTGAATGACTTCAATTTTCTGAGAAATGTCTGAGTGAAATTTTTTCTTATTTAATATATAAGTTAGTTTTACCGAAACAGACTATATCCAAAAATTTCCGGCACGTAGGTTTATTATTTATAAGGAAAAACTAAAAAAACTGTTTTTCACGTACAAAACAAAAAATTTTGTGGAAATATAATCAAGTTTTTTTTTGAAATAGGAAGTTTTAAAAATTAATAAACTTGTGATTTATTTCGCTTAGGGTGTCAACTTCAATATTTCGATGTAATAAAGAATTTAAAATCTTACATAAATTTATTATAAACAATTTTTGTTGTGAATGTCATGTGCGGCATCATTGAACCACCCGAAAAAGCAAAGAATTTTCAATTTTAAGAGTTGTAAAGTTGTCTGCTCCACTAATCAGTAAGAAAAATACTGGAAGACATGCTTTCATCACAATTGTCAACAAGATAAACTTAAACTGTCACTTTTGCTTATCTGACATCGAAATATATTAATATCCCTTATTAACAAATAATAACTATTTAAAAACAATTTTCTATTTTTTTGAGTGGAAAATAAGATTTTTAACAATACGTAAGTGCAAATATTATTTTCGAAGTAAGTTGTAGTGTTTTA
The DNA here is from genome assembly GCA_032872505.1 of Leptopilina syphax. Classification (NCBI taxonomy): domain Eukaryota; kingdom Metazoa; phylum Arthropoda; class Insecta; order Hymenoptera; family Figitidae; genus Leptopilina; species Leptopilina syphax. The sequence continues at coordinate 38,282,595 of CM065468.1, read as the reverse complement.
TTAGAGGTGGTTCAATGTAGACACAGATCCTTCAAAATAAGAAAAGTGTAACTGATTAGAAAAAAATTAAATTTTATTATTTAATCATAATAATTTGTGTTTGTAACATGTGTATTAACTAAAGGAGTACTTCAGTTTTATTTTGATACAAAAACCTCATCAAAATTTGTAAAATTGAATTAGTTCTTGGACTTTAGAAAAAACCCGGTTCAATGTATCCTACCTCCCCTACATAAACTCAAATTCATACATGAATTCCTACTTCAAATCCTGTGCCAATTTCACATATGCTTTTATATAGAATTTTAATTATGTAAATTCACATAATATTTATTTCAGTCATCTGGCATATTTAAATTTAAAAAACAACACTTTGCTTAAAGAGTAACCAGAAAAAGCAAAGCTATAAGTTGTTACAGTAAAAACCAAGGTATTAAAGAGCACTATTTTTCGAACAATTTTTTCACAGGAAAACTATAGTGGACCCAACTGAAGCTTTACCATATTTGCCAAATGTTTAGCCGATTTAGAAAAAATATGCTAAAATATGTTACGTGTGTCCATTTTGAGGGTGTGATTCACGACTGGAACCAAAAGTATGTCATTATCCAAAGCGCATGAAAAGTCTCCAATTTTTATTTTCCGAATTTTTATTTTATCAAAATTCTTTTTATCTAATAAGAATTAATTATAATTTCTTTTAATCGAAAGAATAATTGTCAAAAACATTATTTTTTGAATGACCAATCATCAGAATGTTTAATACTGCGAAAGAAAATTTTTTATAATCTTTAAATAACTAAATTATCATTTCTAAAAATTATTATTTTTTATATTTCTTATTTACACTAATATTTTTATTTTCGAAATGTCAATTTTGATAAATATTATTTTATAAATTTGTTAAATAATAAAATTATAATAATTATATTCCCGAATTATTATTCAATATAATTCAAATATTACCGAATTACCAATTCTTAAAAAATTTATTGTTTCTAATAATATTTTTTTATAATGTGTAAATGTTCTATATATTAAATTTTCTAAATTTTATTTTTTCGAAATATTATTTGTTATAAAACTTTTTTCTTATAAATGTTTTTCAAAATAATTTTAACTTTTTCGAATTAACCTTACTCATAATTTTCTTTACTTCTAATCATTCTTCTTTATAATTACTATAATTATTTTCTAACATGTATTTCTTCTAACTATAACTTTACCGAATTGTCACTTCTCATAATTATTATTATATCGAAATATTATTTTTCAAAATTTTTGTAATATCTAATAATTTTTTATACAAATTTTTTTATTGTATAATAACCAGTTTTTACAATTTTATTTTATTGGAATAATTATTTCCTATAATTTTTTTCTTACCGAAATTATATTTTAAATAATTTTTTTTAATCGATTTTTTATTTTTCCTAATATTCATTTTTCCAAATAATTCTTTTTCATAATTTTTATATTTCCAATTCGTATTTTACATAACATACATTTTTTCTAAGATTTAAATTCTCTAATTTATTATTTTCCTAACCTATAAATGTCATAAGGGGCCATCCATAAAGTATGTGATATTTTTTTCCGATTTTTGACCCCCCCCGGTTGTGATAGGTCATGATATTTACCAACCCCCCCTTAAAAAGCATGTGATAATTTACTTACCCCCCCTCTATCATTTTAAAGAAATCAATTTAAATTTTAATATTTTTAAAATAACAAACGTTTTTCAGCAAGAATATTTTTTAATTTATTATTCAATATTAATACTTATTTTATTATTTATTTAATTTATTATATATTATTTAAAATACATTACCTGTCAATATTTAGAGACCATCCATTTTCAGAAGAATGAAAAACGTTTTAAAACATAAAATTTTTTATTCTATTCATTTTTTTAAAAGATGATAAAATTTCGAAAAGAACAAGATATTTCAGAAGTCGTTTGGCCAATAATTTAATTTGATATTTTTAAAAAATCGTCATTTTTAATTATTTTACAAAAATTTGAATAACTTCTAAAATAATGAACGCTCTTTAATGATCTTAGGCTTATTTTAAAGGTCATTTGCTTATAAGTAATTATTATAGTGTAGCAAATGACCTTTCAAATAAGTCTAAGATCATTATAAAGCGTTCATTACACAGCCACACAAAAAAAATAAAGTGTCTTGATCTGGGGTCGAGACACATGTATTCCGATGCGCTGAATCCGAATCCGCCCTCAGAATTTGGCCAATGGGTCCTGGTTTCGCCCTAACCTCAAAAAATACCCTAAAATTGTTAAAATGGTCACTTTTGATTTATAAAAATTGAATCTAACCGCATGTTGATAATTTTCTAAGATCCCTTAATTTAAATAAACTATTCTATAAGCTTTTCAATTCAAAATTCCTATAAAACATTAAATCTATCGAACCTAACCTCAAAAACACATCTAAGATTCCAAGCAAACAAATTACACCATACACAGCACAATAAAAATTATGTAAGCTCATGAAAGTTACAACTTAGGTGTTTTTATGATTGCTGATTACGAATCCGGTGTTAGTTTATCAAAATGCAAAATGGCGGATCGAATATGGCGAACAATATAATTAAAATTTGTTTGGATTGGCTTGAAAATCGTTACTCGGGGGTTTTCGGGGTCGCTGATGACGAATTCCATGTTGGTTTCTAAAAATTCAAAATGGCGGATCCAATATGGCGGTCTTTTTTATTTTAACGATTATTTTAAATTTATTACTCGCGGAATTTTTCGGGACCTTTGATAACGAATCGTATATCAATTTTTATAATCTTAAAGTCTTACGAATTGTTAGAAAAAATTGTTAGAAAACAATTCGTAAGACTTTAAGATTATAAAAATTGATATACGATTCGTTATCAAAGGTCCCGAAAAATTCCGCGAGTAAGGGAAGTGTGCCGGTTGTGGACACCCTTTTGTTTTTGCCTCATAACATTTGTCCATGTGCATATTATAAAAATATATGTGTACGAATTTAAAGCTAGAGGTCTAAGGTGATTGTCAGTGAAGGAATTAAATTGATTTCTTTAAATAAAAAAGTTTTATTAGAAATTTAGTGAAATGCAAATTTTTTGACAAAAAAAATTTTTGTACCCGGTTGTGGGCACCCTTAAAAAATCCGCTAAAAATGGAAAAATATTAAAGGAAACCAACACAAATAAAGAAGAAATGAAAGTTTATTTATTTTAAGAGACTTCGCCGGCATAAAGAACAAAAATGATGACACGTTCTCACACTATGCTCATCTCTAACAGAAGCATAATTCTAGCATGTGAAGTAGCTGGCCCGCATATCATAACGCACTTCTAATGCACTGAACGCCTATATTCATCGCATTTAATGGAGTTTGCGGCTGTCACATTCCTTGGCAGAAAGTTTAGATAGATGAGACAGTAGTCCACATTATTGTCAGATGGTAGAGCCTCCTTAACATAAAGGTGCCCACAGCCGGGAATGACAGTCATTTTTTAAAAAGACCAACACATTTTGTGATGCAGGATTTTGGTTAAACACGAAGGTAAATCGCAAAATATAATGACAACACTGCAAAAAAAATTAAACCCTTTTTTCTGAACGAAGCTACACCCACATGTTGCTCTTCGAAAACAATACAAAATTACTTTTTTATTGATTTAATGCTAATTTTCTTTATTATGCTCACAGCTATTACACAAATGCATATATTTGTTTCGTTATCAATACGAAAAGTCCGTATTGTCAACAAACACGTCTTGCAATTCTTAGATCAGTAAAGTCTGCTTGCCGTCGAAGTTTACGTAGGGGTGCCCACAACCGGAGCGTGCCCACAACCGGCGCACTTCCCCTAATAAATTTAAAATAATCGTTAAAATAATAAAGACCGCCATATTGGATCCGCTATTTAAAATTTTTAAAAACCAACATGGGATTCGTCTTCAGCGACCCCGAAAACCCCCAAATAACGATTTTCAAGCCAATCCAAACAAATTTTAATTACCCTGTAAAAAAAAAAGTATTGGGAGGTACGGGATTCCGTATTGCAAGTGCCAACCTGCCAATGCGGTATTCGCGAAATACCGCATTGGGTGTCGTGGTGAATACGGAAATCAAGGGGTCCCAATGCGGTGCCAGTTTTAAGCTTTAAAAAAAACGAAAATACGTGACAGGAGGAAATAATTAGTGTCAGTGGAGAAATATGCGAGTTAAAGGAATGAGAAAATAAAAATAGTGAGTGTAAAAATGAAATTTTAAGAAAAAAAGGTAAGTTGAACTGTCAAATATGGGCCCAATGCGGCATAGGCTGATTTCAATGCGCCACAGCAAAAGCAACTTTGACTGGCTTGAATGGCGTGAAATAGGTAAACAAACATTTTCTAACACATTTGTCTCCGTACACAGACACTTTTCACTAAATCTGCCAACGTACAATTGGTAAGCATCTTCTAAATTACAATAATCGAAAATATTGTTTAGATTCATGCAGAAACGTGGTTATAAAATAAAAAATTGGAAAGTAATGTAATGCAAATCATATGTCAGCTGGGCCACTGTGTTCGCTCGATTCGCTCTGCTTGCTTATGCCCTCTACTGGCGACTTGCACTATGTACCGATTGTGTACCGCATTGAAAGCAGCCTACGCCGCATTGGACTCATATTTGACAGTTCAACTTACCTTTTTTTCTTAAAGTTTCATTTTTACACTCACTATTATTATTTTCTCATTCCTTTAACTCGCATATTTCTGCACTGACACTAATTATTTCCTCCTGTCACGTATTTTCGTTTTTTTTAAAGCTTAAAACTGGCACCGCATTGGGACCCCTTGATTTCCGTATTCACCACGACACCCAATGCGGTATTTCGCGAATACCGCATTGGCAGGTTGGCACTTGCAATACGGAATCCCGTACCTCCCAATACTTTTTTTTTTACAGGGTATATTGTTCGCCACATTGTATCCGCCATTTTAATTTTGATAAAGTAACACCGGATTCGTAATCAGCAATCATAAAAACACCTAAGTTGTAACTTTCATGAGCTTACATAATTTTTATTGTGCTGTGTATGGTATAATTTATTTGCTTGGAATCTTAGATGTGTTTTTGAGGTTAGGTTCGATAGATTGAATGTCTTATAGGAATTTTGAATTGAAAAGCTTATAGAATAGTTTATTTAAATTAAGGGATCTTAGAAAATTATCAATATGCGGTTAGATTCAATTTTGATAATTTAAAAGTTTAAAAATGACGATTTTTTAAAAATGTCTAAATAAATTATTGGCCAAACGACTTCTGAAATATCTTGTTCTTTTCGAAATTTTATCATCTTTCAAAAAATGAACTGAAAAAAATTTTAGTTTCAATAAATTTTATGTTTTAAATCGTTTTTCATTCGTCTGAAAATGGGTGGTCTCTCAATTTTGACCAGTAGTGTATATTATTTTTTTCTTATCTGAATTATACATTATCTTCACACCAAGGGTTTTCCAGTAATCGTTGATGCTTAATAGTGGTGCATTTTCTTTCTCCTTAAAGCCTAAATTTTCATTGTCCACGAAACTTTCATCAATTAGGTACCCAGTAAAAAAGAAGTATTGAGTGAAGCGTTTAGGAATTGAGTAAAGCTCTGAGCCAATACGGAATCGAGTAAAAACCGTATTGGGACGTTTGACTCAATCTTTTTTTCATCCGCCGAATACGGTCTTATTTTAGCATTAAAATTAAAATCACATGAGCAGAGTACACATTATAAATTGAAAGCACAATTGTCCTGGAATGTAAAAATGCCGATTTAGATAAGAAACTGTGAATATTTTTTATTTTTTGTTAAAAATTGGTAAAAGCAAAGTTTGACAAGCGCAACTGAATTTACCATGTGAATAAATGAAGTGGTAAGTTTAAATGGATGGACTAAAAGAAATCTACTTTTACCGACAGAAAGTTCCTAGAGAATTGTGGTAAATTCAACAAAACAACATAGACATATAAGAATAGACTGCGCGAGTTTCATGATTCCCATGAGAGGAGCAAGCCGGTGGTATGAAAAGAGATGGATAGAGCGTAAGAACTCTCTTTTTTCTCCCTCACTCCAAAGCATGCCGTGCGCTAGAAAGAGTCTGACAATCGGTTCTTCTGCTCTATCCGTCTCGGTCGAACGCATTAATGTCTCTTTCTATATCACAAGCTGAATTTGAATCCTCTTGCGCAGTCTATTCTAATATGTCTATGCAAAACAATGAAATTTCATTGTTTTCTAGGAACTTTCTGTCGGTAACAGAAGATTTCTTTTAGTCCATTTAAACTTGACACTTCATTTATTCACATGGTAAAATCAGTCGCGCTTGTCAAAATTTGCTTTTACCAATTTTTAACAAAAAATAAAAAATATTCACAGTTTCTTATCTAAATCGGCATTTTTACATTCCAGGACAATTGTGCTTTCAATTTATAATGTGTACTCTGCTCATGTGATTTTAATTTTAATGCTAAAATAAGACCGTATTCGGCGGATGAAAAAAAGATTGAGTCAAACGTCCCAATACGGTTTTTACTCGATTCCGTATTGGCTCAGAGCTTTACTCAATTCCTAAACGCTCCACTCAATACTTCTTTTTTTACTGGGTAATAATCCAACCACATAAATATCTATATACATAAAAGTATAGATTTTTTTCAAGAGTTATATCATATGACAAGAAGGCTAATACCCCCCCTCCCCCTCGTGATAAACCATGACTATTTTCTTAACCCCTACCCCCCCTAACAATATCACATGCTTTATGGACGGCCCCTTTAATAAGAATTGCACCGAATAGTTATTTCACCTACAAAATATACGGTTTCGACGTTTCCCATCTCTGAAGTATATGGCGCCAAATTTGAAAAAGTTTATTATTTTATTATTTAAAAATTATTAATTATTACAAATATTGTTTATAACCAATTAACAACGCTAAATATCATAAGGGAGATTGTTTTAAACAATATTTGTAATAATTAATAATTGTTATATAATAAAATAATAAACTTTTTCAAATTTGGCGCCATATTCTTCAGAGATGGGAAACGTCGAAACCGTATATTCTGTAGGTGAAATAACTATTCGGTGCAATTCTTATTATGGCATTTATAGGTTAGGAAAATAATAAATTAGAGAATTTAAATTTTAGAAAAAATGTATATTATGTAAAATACGAATTAGAAAATATAAAAATTATCAAAAAGAATTATTTGGAAAAATGAATATTAGGAAAAATAAAAAATCGATTAAAAAAAATTATTTAAAATATAATTTCGGTAAGAAAAAAATTATAGGAAATAATTATTCCAATAAAATAAAATTGTAAAAACTGGTTATTATACAATAAAAAAAATTGTATAAAAAATTATTAGATATTACAAAAATTTTGAAAAATAATATTTCGATATAATAATAATTGTGAGAAGTGACAATTCGGTAAAGTTATAGTTAGAAGAAATACGTGTTAGAAAATATAGTCCTTTCTAAAAAAAGACATGGGATAAAAGAATCGAATGCACTCGAAAGTGTAACTCGAAAAGTATCGAAAAGATTAAGCATCGGTAATATGAATAGAAGGGCGAACTCATGTTTCCAAATGAAATTGTAGTACATTAAAAATTCACATATACTTAAGAGAGGAGCTGCAGTCTGAAATTATTCTTTTACTACTAAATAAATAATAATATAAATAATTAATAACATATAATTTGTAATTAAAAATATAATTAAATTAATAGAAAATTTTACACTTAAGCAAAAAAATATTTTAAGTAAAATAGAATTTTATTTAAAAAATTATTAAATTGAAAAAATTAACATTAAAAACTTTTATAAATTGAACAAAAATAAACATGGAATAGAAGCGACGAAGACGGCCGAAGGCCGTCTGAGGCGCTAGTAATTATAAAGAAGAATGATTAGAAGTAAAGAAAATTATGAGTAATGTTAATTCGAAAAAGTTAAAATTATTTTGAAAAAACATTTATAAGAAAAAAGTTTTATATAACAAATAATATTTCGAGAAAATAAAATTTAGAAAATTTAAAATATAGAACATTTACACATTATAAAAAAATATTATTAGAACCCGTGCAAAAAAATGGTGAGGGCCCCCGGCGGGGCCCTCGTGGATTGCCCTCTTGCCATGTGGAATCCATAATGGCAATCCACGCGGAGCCCTCGAAGGCGTGACATGCTTTCCCTCATGGGTGCCCTCGAGGAAAATCCTCATGGATTCCATATGGATTTTCCACGCGGTGCCCTCGTGGATTTCATAAAATTCCCTCAACTTTATTTTCAATTAAATTAATAAATTAATTATTTATTAATAACAAATTAGTCCAATTATTCATAAATAACATTCTTATTTAACAATTTTTACTTTTTTAATTAAATCGTGACCAAAAAAAAAAATCTGACTCACGCGGGAATTGAGCCTACGACCTACTGACTACCAGACAACACTCTTTTTTTTTTTTTCATTTATTTATTATTAACAAGTCATATACATTTAATATTGGCGAATAAATAACGAAAGAACGCCGTATAACAATAATAAGTTTATATTAATTTTTCGATCGGACACTAGGTCACTCGCCGAAGAGAATTTGTCTATACATACATACATTACATACAATTTTGTTTTGTTTTCCATTACACTTTACAATTATATTTCTTTTTGTCAACCATAAAAAAAAAGGAAAATACTACAGTGTTTTCCAAAAAAATGGCCATCCCGCCTCGTGTGAAGCTTAATTTAGTAAAAGATAAAAAAAAGAAAAAGACAAGAGGCAAGAAAAATTTTTGGGTACCATAATTTAATTATCTTGAGTTATATTAGTGGTTTTTAAGCCACCAATACTTCCACTTTCTTTTCTCTGGGTTTGACATTTTAACATTACGCGCCATCGCGACAGAATATTTTAATACAATTGACGCATCTCTTTGTACGTCTTCCGCGTTAAACTTTATACTTCTCACCGATGAGTGCCTGGGTACATGGTAAAGCAGTGGTACATTGTTTTGATCCTGAATATAATCATGCCTGTCTAGGTATGTGAACGCATCCACAGAGAGATATCCTTTATCTATTTTATTTCTTACATTATGATTTTTAAATATTGATGGTATTAGTGGATTTATTTTATTTTTGTTAGCTTTTTCAATGTGGTTTCTTATCAAATCTAAGATGAATATATCGATGCGTGGTATACCTGCTGCATCGTATATTATCTGATTTGATATATACTTTTCAAAATTGGTTTCTGGGTCCCTGTACATGCGCAAACACACCCGCAGGCACGATCTCTCAAATACTCTCAATTTTTTCATTTCTGGTGGTGCAATGCCGTACCATATATGGCACCCATAGGTGAGTATCGGTCTAATCAATAGCACGTAACAAATTATTTTTACTTTTGGATCTAGTCTCGAGGAGAAGAACAATCTTTTATTTGCGAAGAATGCTTTTCTGGCTTTGTCCAGGGCTGCGTTTATATGAGAGATAAATTTTAGTCTATCATCTATGTCAATACCTAAATATTTGACCAATCTTTTATGATTTAACTTTTCGTTTTCTCCCTCTCCTGTTTGAATCGCGAAATTCCTCCATTTTACTTTATATTTCTTATTTACACAGTCGACCAGCGGCCTGAAAAGTATGGTATCACATTTGTCAACATTAACCCTTAGTCTCCATGCACTTAGAAATGCACATATATTTCGAAATAGTTTACATAGCTTATCTTGTGCCATAAATAAACATTCCGAAACTACATACATTATCAAGTCATCCGCGAAACCTATACATTTAATGTCATCCACAATGTTCATACCATAAGACTTTATCAGGTCGCTTGTGTAGATATTGAATAACAATGGTGAATTTACCGCCCCCTGTTGTAGGCCATTCAACAAAAAATACTCTTCGCTATTGTTCCCCTCATCGAGAGACACATATATTTTTCTGTCTCTTATCAAACTCCAGATTATTCTAATTACATGTTCGGGAATTTTTTTCTTTATTAACTTGAATATTATTCCGTCCAGCCAGACGGAATCGAACGCTTTTTCGACATCAATTAAGCATGTCGCTACGAATTTATTTTTACATAATGCATCACTTATATCGGAAGTAAATTTCGAAATTGCGTGGACAGTTGAGCATTTTGCTCTGAATCCAAATTGTTCGTATGGAATTGTTTTATTTATATCTGTGAATTTAATTAAACTTTTGTTAATTTTCGTTTCAAAAAATTTGCCTAAGTTCGGTAATAAACTAATCGGCCTGTAACTTTTGTGGGAATTTGGATTTTTATTTTTTTTTAGTATAGGAACTACTTTTGCTAGTTTCCATTTCTCGGGGAAATATGCGTTATTTAACAGATTATTAAACAGAATTACCAACTGCCTTATTAGACTATCAGGTAGTTTTTTTAATGCTAAATTGGGAATTCTGTCATGCCCTGCTGATTTTTTACTATTTAATTTATGTAACATTGATTTTATCATTTCAAATGTAAAAAAAAAATTCGCGATCTATATCGAATTTAGGTGATGAGGCTAGGTTGTCTAGATTAAATTGTAGCAGTGGCTTTGCTTGTTTTTCATTTAATTTATTTTTTTCTACAAAGTTCCCCGTCGTTTTATTAACAATTCTTTCTAATGCCTCGCTATTCGATGCACTATTTGAATTGTTAATATCGGCAAATCGCTTTGCTAAAATATTTGCTTTGTCCCTCAAATCCGTAACGTTTATGATATTATTTATTTTATCGTACTTATCAAAATTGACATTTATATTATTTATTACATCTAATTCATTTGTAGGTATTTGTAAAATGGGAATGTTTCAGACAACACTCTTACCACTATGCTACGGGACCTACTTGAAAATTATTGCTGTAATGTAGGTGACTTGCTGACTTGCTTTTGATGATTCAATAAATTATTTATTAACACTAATACACCATGACAAATAATTAAATAGTTTAATAATAATAATAACAATATCAATAATATAATAATAGACCATAAATATTCATAAATTAATATTTTTATAATTTCAAAAAAAAAAAAAAATGTCAAAACATTTGTGTTAAAAACGCGTTTTTCATAGTTTGAAATCATTATAAACATTAATTTGTTGATGAAAAAAAAATTTTTTTGTTTGGACTTAGAAATTTTTTCTAGTTAATGATGTGGGCAATCCATGAGGGCCCTCGCGTGGGCCCTCATGGATTTGCCCTTAGGTAAATTCAATATTTTCAAAAAAGTAACATTAAATATTTGTTAAAAACGTGTTTTTCATTGTTTAAAATCATTATAAACATTAATTTGTTGATAAAAAAAAATTCTTTTTTTTGGACTTAGAAATTTTTTCTAGTTAATGATGTGGGCCCTCATGGATTTGCCCTTAAGTAAATTCAATATTTTCAAAAAAAGTAACATTAAATATTTGTTAAAAACGTGTTTTTCAGTGTTTGAAATGATAGTAAACAATAATTTTTTGTTGTAAAAAAAATTTTTCGTTTGGACTTAGAAAAATTGTTGAGCAGGGCATTCATAATGGCTAAGAGCAGGGGCCCTGCTGGTGCCCTCGTAAATTTCCATAACTTTGTGATAGGATTTCTGGAAAAATGTCACTTAATGTTTATTTCAGGTGCTTTGAAACGTAATTTAATGCATTCTGAACTAAAGTTTTTCAACAAAAAAATTTTTTTTTTAAAACTTAGATAAATTTTTGAGCAGGGCAACCGTAAGGGCAAAGAACGGGGCCCCTGCTGGTGCCCTCGTGGATTTCTCCTCATGGATCTTCCACGAGGGCCCCCGACGGGGGCCCCGGAGCTGTGGGGCTCGAACGTGGCTTTTTCCACACAGGAAACAATAAATTTTTTAAGAATTGGTAATTCGGTAATATTTGAATTATATTGAATAATAATTCGGGAATATAATTATTATAATTATTAACAAATTTATAAAATAATATTTATCAAAATTGACAATTCTAAAATGAAAATATTAGTGTAAATAAGAAATATAAAAAATAATAATTTTTAGAAATGATAATTCAGTTATTTGAAGATTATAAAAAATTGTCTTTCGCAGTATTAAACATTCTGTTGATTAGTCATTCAAAAAAAAAAAAAATGTCTTTGACAATTATTCTTTCGATTAAAAGAAATTATAATTAATTCTTATTAGATAAAAAGAATTTTTATAAAATAAAGTTCCGTAAAATAAAAATTGGAGACTTTTCATGCGCCTCCATTATCCGCAGTGGAGGTTCAGGCCATATAGGGCAATATTGAAGACAAAAATTCAAAATGTAGAGCTTAGGGCATGAAAATGACTGCTTGGAGGTTTTCAGAGTAGCTGATTTCGAATCCGAGGTTAGTTTTTAAAAATGCAAAATGGCGGATCCAATATGGTGGATGAAGATTCAAGAAGTCCAGCTAAGCTCATGAAAATAACTACGTTTCGGGTTCTCTGTAGTCATGCACGTTGATATGAGAATAGAGCAATTCCACGGGAAGTGATCTGAAGAATTTTCGATGATTTTAGCAATATTAATAATACTTACCGAATTTGTTCCCTCATATACATAGAATAAAAATGTATAAAAGTTTTTTTCAAAATTTTTAAAATTTTGGTCGGTTTTTCAAAAAAGGCACATAACTTTTTTCCTTGTTAACCGATTAAGATAATTTTTTTTGAAAATACTCATAATAAGAAGCACTTTAAAGAAAAAAAGAAAAAGAAAAAAAATTTTTTGAATCAAAATTTTGAAAAAAATACCTCTTCGATTTGAAATTTTTTTTTTTTGTAGTTATTGTCTATAAAGTCAAGAATACTTCCTATAAATTTAATTATGGGACAACAATAACTTTACGAGAAAAAAAATAAAATGTCCAGCGCGGCATGCCGGGACTCGTGCATGTATTCGCTTATGGCGGCGCAAGTTTCGTTCTAAATCACTCTACAAGTCACAATTTTTTGCCAAAACAATTTTTCTTTTTTTCTAAATCTTCGCCCACATAGCACAATATTTTGCTGTAAGTTTGTGGTGTGGATTACACGTGTAGTTTGTAAGGATAGGGTTGTATACTTGTGGTAAACTTAAGGTAAACTTTAAATTTCCGCCATTACGGTAAGCTTACAAGTAAAGGTTATTGTAAGTTTACAAGCAAACTTTACTGTAAGCTTACAAGAAAAGGTTACTGTAAGCTTACAAGTAAAGGTTATTGTAAGTTTACAATAAAGGTTACTGTAAGCTTACAAGTAAAGGTTGTTGTAAGCTTACAAGTAAAGGTTACTGTGAGCTCACAAGTAAAGGTTGTTGTAAGCTTAAATGGTAAGGTTGTGGTAAGGTTACTATAAAGTTGTAAGGTTGAGGTAAGGTTGTGGTAAGTTTACTAAATAAGGTAAATCTTTACAAAATAATTTATAATATAATTAAAAAATAAATAAAAAATTTTTTAAAAAAATTTTTGGTCTTGTTCCATTTTGGAAATCTAACAAGCTGTTGAAAATCTTGAAAACAAATTTGGGAGGACTGGGATTCAAACCCGGGATCGACGCGCATAAACCTAACATCCTAACTAACTGAGCTAAGTAGGGAACTGACAAAGAAAAAATAAATTTTGCTTTTAAAGAGTTAGTCATATTCTTGGTTCACCTTAAAAGCAATATTGATTTTTTCTTTGTCAGTTTCCCACTCAGCTCAGTTAATTAGGATGTTAGGTTTATGCGCGTCGATCCCGGGTTCGAATCCTAGTCCTCCCAAATTTGTTTTCAAGATTTTCAACGGCTTGTTAAATTTCCAAAATGGAGCAAGACCAAAAATTTTTTTAAAAAATTTTTTATTTAGTTTTTAATTATATTATAAATTATTTTGTAAAGATTTACCTTATTTAGTAAACTTACCACAACCTTACCTCAACCTTACTACTTTATAGTAACCTTACCACAACCTTACCATTTAAGCTTACAATAACCTTTACTTGTAAGCTTACAACAACCTTTACTTGTAAGCTTACAACAATCTTTACTTGTAAACTTACGATAACCTTTACTTGTAAGCTTACCGTAATGGCGGAAATTTAAAGTTTACCTTAAGTTTACCACAAGTATACAACCCTATCCTTACAAACTATACATGTAATCCACACCACAAACTTACAGTAAGATATTGTGCTATGTGGGCGTAATTAAGTTTTCTATCGATCTCTCGAGCCCGGTTTTGAAATTTTGTTTTTAAACATTTTTTTAATAACAATAAGTTTTAAAAAAATCATAAAATCGTAAAATAGATTTTTTTAGCTTCAATCATTCAGAAAATTAATCAAAAAACCTATTAAAAGAATGTTTGAGTGTTTTTGATGTATAACAAAAGTATACCAATTTATTAAATTGTTTAAACAATTAATTGTTATTTCTTTCCTAAACTGTACTTAGGGTTAGAAACTTCTAGTTTTTTTTAATTGTGCATTTTTTGTAACTAAAACATTCAAGAATGAAAGAAAAACTAAAAATTAATTATGTAAACATTGTTTAAACAATTTATTTTTTGTAAAGTTTTCAATTTACTGAACTTAAAACTAGAAACTTATTATTTAATTTATAGTTTTTTATTTTTTAATGAATTGTACTTTGAAAAAACTAGAAACTTTAGCCCTAAGTGCAATTTATGAAAAAATGGCAACAATTTATTAGCTAAACAGTTTTATAATAAATAATTTTTTATTTCTTATCATCAGTAGATGTTTTACTCATGAAAAATTGTAACAATTGAGAAAAAACTAGAATTTTTAAACCCTAAGTAACAACAATTAATTGTTCAAACAATTTAATAAATAAATAATTTGGTTTTTTTTAAATGTGGATGTTTTACTCCTGAAAAATTGAACAATTGAGAAGAAACTAGAAATTTCTAACCTTAAGTACAGGTTAGAAAGGAAATAACAATTAATTGTTTGAACAATTTAATAAATTGGTATACTTTTGTTATACATCAGAAACACTTAAACATTCTTTTAATAGGTTTTTTTAATTAATTTTCTGAATGATTGAAGCTGAAAAAAATATATTTTACGATTTTATGATTTTTTTTAAAACTTATTGTTATTAAAAAAATGTTTAAAAACAAAATTTCAAAACCGGGCTCAAGAGATCGATAGAAAACTTAATTACGAAGATTTAGAAAAAAAAAGTCGTTTTGGCAAAAAAATTGTGACTTGTAGAGTGATTTGGAACGAACCCAGTAAGAAGTAAGGAATTGAGAAGAATTGAACATTTTTAACTTTTTGCAGAAAATGTTAAATTATCAATTTTTTTTAATTCCGTTTCTGTCCAATTCCTATGTATTCCTTTTTGAGGAGAAGATTTCTTGAAAGTGAATTCCAATAAATTCCGTTTTAATATTTCTTTAATTTTTGAATTTTTGAGAATTCCGAAATACTGTGTGATACTCGGTAAGTTCAATTCCTGTCTATTCCGTTTTCATATTTTGTAATTTTTTAATTCCTCTGAAGTTTGCAACACTTTGAGATAAGTGTTTCTAAAATTCGCTAGTCATAGTACAGTTTAAATTGCTGAGCGGACAAGCTGTTTGTCTCCGACAATGAAACTTGAGGGTTCAAATCTTCAAACCGACAAATTTTTTTTTCCGCTTAAAATATTAAAACGGTATTCAAAAGAATAAACTTAGTTTCTTTTCGGCTTCTCCAAATGAAAATGAAAAGAATTGGTCAGAAACGAAATTCAAAAGAATTAAAAATTTCGAATTCTTATTAATTCCTTACTTCTTACTGGGAAACTTGCGCCGCCATAAGCGAATACATGCACGAGTCCCGGCATGCCGCGCTGGACATTTAATTTAATTTTTTTTCTCGTAAAGTTATGGTTATCCCATAATTAAATTTATAGGAAGTATTCTTGACTTTATAGACAATAACTACAAAAAAAAAATTTTCAAATCAAAAAGGTATTTTTTTCAAAATTTTGATTCAAAAAATTTTTAAAAATTTTTTTCGGGCAAAAATAATTTTTTTTTCTTTTTATTTTTTTCTTTAAAGTGCTTCTTATTATGAGTATTTTCAAAAAAAAATTATCTTAATCGGTTAACAAAGAAAAAAGTTATGTGTCTTTTTTGAAAAACCGACCAAAATTTTGAGTAAGCGGTAACTCAAAAAATTTTGAAAAAACTTTTATACATTTTTATTCTATGTATATGAGGGAACAAATTCGGTAAGTATTATTAATATTGCTAAAATCATCGAAAATTCTTCAGATCACTTCCCGTGGAATTGCTCAATATCGACCATATCGATCATTCTCAATATTTCTCTTGTTTTGATCGTCTCATTTCTTGACTAAGTTCTCATGACATGATAGCAACTGTCACTAGATAAATGATGAATCAGCGAATAAATAAATAAATTTATGAAAAAATTGTATGCTTATATGTTTTTACATTTAGCAATACAATATATTTTTTATATTATATTTATTTTTAAAAGTTTATTAATTTTTATTGCTTTTAATTTATTAACAATTATCTTAAACGCAGAAGTATTTATTTATTCATTAAACCGAAAATAATTTTCACGAGTCGTGTATTTTATTCATTCAGTACCCTTCGTTATCATTTCGAGCAAAATTGATATAATTAATAACATTATTAATTACAATATGTAAATAATAATAATAATATTATAAACATAAAGAAATTACTTGCAGATTATGATTGTGAAGTTTCACTAGGCAGAATTGATCTAGATCTACAATATGAAGTAGTTAATGTAGTGAAAACTATACACGGAGAAAAAGGAATAGTTGACACAACCAGATAAATGGATATCACAGCCATATTATATTGAAAAATACGGGATATCCTTAGTTAAGGTTGCTGCATCCTTATTCTATGGCTGGCTGTATATTGTTGGAGCAGCAAAAGATCTATGGTTGGGTGATCTATAGTAATGGAAATGGGAAACAAAAAATTGGAATCACTCAATTAATTAAATTCAATGTCACTTGAGATATTTTATACACATTTTTGTTAATTAATACACACCACTTATTGAATAACCGCATATTAACGAAATAAATTATTAACCGATGGGGGGAGACACGAACCCTAGACCTAACGCATACTAAACACTAACGCTATCCACTACACTATACACACAACTACACGGAGAAAAATTTATTCGTACTGATTACAATATAGTCTATATTACTGCTCGGATATGTGACCACTTTTTGTTATGATTACTATAACTGTTGTAAGGAGTACAAACATGAAGGTATCCCTTACAACAGCTATAGTAATCGTTTCTACTAAATTCTTAACACATTACATAGTCTTCGTAATCATTCCAAAAAGTGGTCACATATCCGCGCTGTAATGTAGACTATTGTAATCATTAAAAATAATTTTTCTCCGTGTACAACATTTGAGCGTATAATATTCCTTATATACTCTACATATATTTCATGAAAATGAATTTACATAAACACTAATAGACAATAACGATAATAAATAATAAACAATTATAACACTATTTATACACAATAAACTCACAACGTGATTATATGTGACCGGGACTGAGAATAGGG
The DNA here is from genome assembly GCA_032872505.1 of Leptopilina syphax. Lineage (NCBI taxonomy): Eukaryota > Metazoa > Arthropoda > Insecta > Hymenoptera > Figitidae > Leptopilina > Leptopilina syphax. The sequence goes on along the minus strand of CM065468.1, from coordinate 38,264,932 downwards.
ACCTACTTACCAAAATCAACTTTTCGAGAAAAACGCGTTTAAAGTTTTCTATCCAAATAAATTAGATTTCTTGAAACATTTTACATTTTAAATTAACATGATGAGTGTTCTTTATGTATTTATTTATGCTGAATCCGATTTTCATGGTTAAATAATTGTTCAAACAACCCTGTAATTGTTAAAAACAATTTATTTTGCAAAAGTCAAATTATGGAATTTTCAAAATTAATTTAAAAGACTTCCGGATGTCCTAGAGGTCTGACATTTTTTATGCAAGTTCAGAACTGATACAATAATGAATAATTCTGAAGTCTACAATAATCCATAGTTATTTTTTGACTTGCACAACCAGGTTGCCGATGACGGGGTATACTTGGCGATCATCTTCGAGGAATTAAGTCGAATTTTTTGTAAATGGTTTAGGCATTTAATTTAAGATTTAGGGGAATATATTCTTGACACTTAGACAACCAAGAGTAATTTTTGTCTTAAAATTCCTTATATTTTCATAAACAAAATTTAAAAAAAAAATTTTTTTTAAATTTGTTTAAACAATTGCAAAAAATTTTTTTTAACAATCTTGACTGATTGCATTGTATTTCTAGGACCTTAAACTATAAGAAACTATCATAAAAAAAATCGATTTTTTGGTAAGAAGGTCCCTTTTCTCAGTCCCGGTCACATATAGACGTGACAGGAAACCGACGCGACGGACAAATTGAGACGACCATTTTTAAATGGATGCCATGATAATAAATTGCGCGCAACATGTATCGAAATTTTAAACTAACTATGGATCTCCCAACCAAAGTTTATATGGATGAGGCAGCCATATGTGAAAATCCATAGCATGAATTGTAAGCCCAACCATGCCTATGGATGTCACATCCATATTTGATTCAACAATATAATATAGCTCCCTCATCCATTGAATATGGAATGTGCTTCCATTCTGAAAGTTGTCTCTTCCATTGAATTGGATAACACAACAATATTCTGCTCAACAATATTTTCATGGATATCTCTTCCAGACCTTTTCTTTCCGTGTACAAATTCTAGACCGTATCCCAATGTAAAGCAGTTGTTGTAGTGAAACTATACAGATTCTAGAACGTATTCCAATGTAAAGCAGTTAATGTAGTGAAACTATACAGAATCTAGACCATTTTGGTATAGTTTTACGTGACTAGCTTTACTAGATGTTTGCGGTACAGTTTCTATCTCGTATATAGTTTCACCACACGGAAAAAAAGGTCTGGAAGAGATATCCATAAAAATATTGTTGAGCAGAATATTGTTGTGTTATCCAATTCAATGGAAGAAACAACTTTCAGAATGGAAGCACATTCCATATTCAATGGATGAGGGAGCCATATTATATTGTTGAATCAAATATGGATGTGACATCCATAGGCATAGTTGGGCTTACAATTCATGCTATGGATTTTCACATATGGCTGCCTCATCCATATAAACTTTGGTTGGGAGATCCATAGTTAGTTCAAAATTTCGATACATGTTGCGCGCAATTCATTATCATGGCATCCATTTAAAAATGGTCGTCTCAATTTGTCCGTCGCGTCGGTTTCCTGTCACGTCTATATAATCACGTTGTGAGTTTATTGTGTATAAATAGTGTTATAATTGTTTATTATTTATTATCGTTATTGTCTATTAGTGTTTATGTAAATTCATTTTTTATAGAGTATATAAGGAATATTATATGCTCAAATATTGTAGTTGCGTGTATAGTGTAGTGGATAGCGTTAGTGTTTAGTATGCGTTAGGTCTAGGGTTCGTGTCCCCCCCCCATCGGTTAATAATTTATTTCGTTAATATGCGGTTATTCAATAAGTGTTGTGTATTAATTAACAAAAATGTGTATAAAATATCTCAAGTGACATTGAATTTAATTAATTGAGTGATTCTAATTTTTTGTTTCCCATTTCCATTACTATGGATCACCCAACCATAGATCTTTTGCTGCTCCAACAATATACAGCCAGCCATAGAATATGAATGCAGCAACCTTAACTATGGATATCCCGTATTTTTCAATATAATATGGCTGTGATATCCATGTATCTGGATGTGTCAACTATTCCTTTTTCTCCGTGCAGACACTTTTCTGCATGGGTAAAGTGACGAAACTTCTCATCATGTAACTCGCGCATACTTGATTTTATTTGTTGTTAATTTTTTATTTTAATAGTTAATAAAAAATAGAAGATAATTTTACTTTCAACGGGCTGATTAAAAATTTTATTAAAGATTTAAAATAAAATTTGCTATTTTTATAAAAATATTAGACTAATTTATGATGATGAGGAATTTGTTTACCTGCAATAATTGCTTTAACAAATTTTATGCAACTGACAGAGAGTTAAAAAAACTATATTTTAATTTAGATAGAAATTATTGTATTTTGTCGGAAACAGAACTTCTGTCATTGTTGATATTTTAAGCAAAATATTATTGTGGCCAACATACTAATACTGTAACATTATTATGATTATATGTTTTAATCATTTCTGGTGCTGTAAAGGTTAACTTCAACATTATTTTCAAATCGTAAATTTTGACACTAAGACAAATATTAAAAAGATGATCGAAATTTACGATTTTTCGAAAATCTCGATTGTATAAGATTTAAAACAAAACAATGGGATATTTTTTCATTCATTTTAAATATTTACGTGACACTGTAGAAATTGAAGTGAATAAAAATTTTCATAAATCATTTTCAACTTTTGATTTGTTTAATTCGTCTTTTTTGTAACACACATTAACAATGTTAATGATTTTTAAGGTTTCCTTTTCTCTCTCTCTCTCTTTCACATGTCGCTTTTGAAGTGCCCTCGATGGGGGTCATAGTAATTTCTAGTCTGCTATAGGACAACGCAGTTCGCACGCTCCCCAGACTGACGAGAGAGAATGAATCTTCTTTATTCCATATATCGGTCCAATTAATGTACCACATGACGTTTCCGATGAACGGAAATCGGGGTGGGCTCGTAAGAGACTGATGAAACAGTTTACAATATATGCCAGACATCAGCCTCCGCTCTTTTATATAGGGTCGAAGTTAATTGCTAATCACTAAATCCCCCGTCTCTCTCTCTTCCTTTTGTTCCACGTGCGTCATATGGGTTTGCAGTTTTCAGATTTTCAAAATTTCTAATTCTCATTTAAACCTCATAATTTATATAGTTTTTACTATCTCTCAGACAGGATAACAATTTTTCACCTAAATATTGCAACGATATTACACGGCAATGTTGGAAATGATGCTGTAATCTTATCGAGACAGCTTTATATTTTTTACACTTTTCATTGTTTTAAAAAAACAGTAGTAATAAAAAAAAAATTGAAAATTTAAGTAAAAAAACGCACTAAAATTTAAGTGTTGAAACCTTACTTGAACTGTTACAGTGATATTACTATAATATTATACTGGTAATGTTACCATGTAAAATACTACTAATACTACTAATATCGCGGTTTTTCTTTGAAGCCACGATTATTAACTGTATGTTCATATGAGAATTCCATTGGGAAATATAAAAATAGTGTGAACTGGATTGAATTAAATAAATGTTCCACTTGAGAAGAATTTATTGTTACAGTTTTTTTCTTTCTTTTTGTGTATTTATAATTTTACGAAGATGAAAAATGAATCGTAGAGAGATGAATAGAAGTGCGAACGTTTAGAATGAAGGTTCAAATTAGTTTTGTAGACTCATGAGCTCGCGTGCCATGTGTCGAGAGAACACCCCCAACCGATTTTCCAGCAAAAGGTAATAAGAGAGAGTGAGAGGGGTGGGGAGAAGTCAGAAAAAATAGATGTTCCGGTTCGATGATTCTCTTCGTGTATATAATGCCGCATAACGGTTTTCCATCTCCTGACCTCTTAGACTCATCAATTAATTGGTTAATTAGCCATAACTATAGTGTATAGTGGAAGCTCTGCGCCTTGACATTTGAATAAAAATATAATCATAGCGATGACAAAGATAATCTATATAACTAACTTCGCCATAAGTGCACGTTACGTCAGATACCTAATATTCATTTTTTAATATTCAATCGACCATATGGACCTTTTTAAAAAACTCTAAAACAGTTATAAATCGTTTTACATATGTTTTTATTTGTTTTTTTAATTTATAAAAAAATTATTACTACTTTAAACTTGGAAAATGTGGCTTGAAAGTTAGACTTTACAATGAGGGGAGTTTATACTCGACTGATTTAATGCAAAAAAGTCAAATTTGACATCCTAAATTTTGAGTTATTTAGCTATGGGAACACTAAAATCTTTGAGTCTATCTTCTCCTGATCTATTAGATTTTAACAAATATTTCAGATTTCTTTTTCTCTTTATCTGTTATTTTTGACCTAAATTTTTGAAATTATTATCGTTTCTTGTCGTGCGATTTAAAGTTTCTATAGCCAAAAACTTATAACATTATAATTTAAATTTTACATAGGTGTAATTTATTATTTATTTACAATTGGTTTATTTTATTATAGAAAAAAATAAAGTAGCTTTCACTATATATTTCTATAGCAAAACCTAAAATTTATCTGTAATTTTAACGCATATTTGTCAATTTTTACCATTTCCGATGTAAATTTTACTGTAAGTTTAAGTTAAATTCTATTTAAAAAATATTTAATACTGTTTGCTAACAGTATTTCAATAATATTGTTTAAAATTGTTTTTTTTATAATACAGAATTTAAATGTGTTGTGTTTAAATAAATATACACTACTGTCCGTGAGTATCAGGACGCTCCTTTTTTCATGAGTGGAAAAATGCTTAAAACGTAGAAAATAAGAATGACAAAAATTTTTCGTATTTTTTCCTGAAAGCTAATGAAATAATGAAAAGACTGACACCTGATCGAAGAATTTTCGTTGACTATTCTGTCAGATACAGAAAAAATACTGGATTTTGCATGCTTTTCGTAATTTTTCAATTTCTCGAAAACTAATTAACTTTTATTAGCACTCTTGGTCTTGTTTTAATCTCTATTTAATGTATAATCTAAATTATTAACTGGTATTGTGAAATAAATTTTTCCAAAAAAATTTGAAACCGTAAAAGTAGGATTAAAAAAATTCAAAAAATTATCATGCATATTAAAGTGTCAAAAAGGTCAATGTAAAATATGTTTATTTAATAGATATATACTAAAATTTAAAAAAGCTTTTTAATTACTTAATTATTAAATTAAAAAAAATTTTTTTTTGAAAAAGTGTCAATCTGTTTTTCAAAATTTTTTTATCCGACTTTCACAGTTTCAAATTTTTTTGAAAAAATTTATATCACAATAGGGTAGGGTGGGGCATTACTATTCGCGGGGCGTAACTATTCTTTGTCCTGGAGAGAAAACTATTCATCCGATTAAAGTTTTTTTTACACTGTATACTTGTCATGTGAAATAAACATTATATGCCACATTTGTGCTTCTGGCGCCATCTATTATAGGAGTTAGGTACCCAAATGTGATTTTGATATACTCGCTTACTTGTTTTCACTCATTTAGTCTGCCATTGTAAATAGTGATAAACGGTCGGAAAAATTATCGGAAAAATTATTTTGAAAGTCAAATTTAGTGCTGAACATGAATATCATAATGGATTTTTGATATTCTACTGTTCAAAAATTTTACAAGTGTTTTTTCAAAAAATGAGCGGATGGGGCATAACTATTCTTCCACTGATGACAGCGAAAACTACAAAACAGTGTATTTTTTGTGTGTGCTTGTTTCTAGGTTAGAATGGTAAGAAATTGAAAAAAAACCAGAAAAAATCCTCCAATTAACAAATTAATTTTTATATTTTTTTAGTATTATGTCATTAATAGCTGCAAGAAAGTTACGCCCCTCGTTTTTTTCGACATCAACAAAAATTTTTTTTCGTAAAATCGCTGTAGTTCGGAACAGAATCGAGTTACAGCAAAATGATACATGGCAAAATTGTAGCTAAGAAGTCAACCCTGGTTAAAAAACCGGACAGATTTCGGACTAATCCGAAATTTGTCCGAAACAGTGCGGTTTATGGTCAGGTTTTTGTCACCCGAAATTAATCGGAATAAATCCGAACTCTATACGGTTTGTGAACAACTAGTAAATCCGGAGTTGGTCTGATGAAGTCCGACATTAATCAGTTAATTTTAACTAGTTAATCCGGAATTAGTTCGAAACAGTCAAAATTTAGTCCGGACAATTTAGTGAATGTTAATAAAAAATAATTATACAAGTTACACATATTAATTATTATTACTTTATGGTACATTCAACATATTTTTCGATTTACCTATCGTAATTTTATTCACATTAACTTAAAATTTCTAACGCTTGGGGATTCGAACCTACACCTATCTAACATTATATCGCACCGAAATCGAATACACTAACCGCACTATACCACGCTCGCATGGGAGTTCAAAATTATAATAGAATTTAAAAAGTGCCACGAAAAGAAATGACAAAAAACTAACGCATCAGTGTTAATTATAATATTAAAAAAGATAACTAATAATACTAGTGTAAAATTAAATTGACTGCAAAAGTAAATATTTTATTTACCATAAGTAAATACCCTAAAAAAAAGTCAAATCGATTTCGGACTAATCCAGAATTTGTCCGCAACAGTACGATTTATTGTGGAGTTTTTCACCCTGAATTAAGTTTAAAATCAATACCGTTTTTTATAACTTACTATTGAATCCGTAATTAGTCCGATTTAGTCTGAAGTTAGTCAGATTATATGCCATTAGTAAATGCAGAATTCACTGGTTTAACCAGTGAATCTGCAGCTAATCCGAAACAGTCTGCTAATGGTCAGGTTTTCGTCACTCAGAATTAGTTCGGATAAATCCAAACTCAATAGGTTTGTGTATAACCAGTAAATCCGGAATTAGTACGATCTAGTCTGAAATTAGTCTGGCAATACGCAACTTGCAAATAGTCCGATTAAGTCCGGAATTAATCTGGTTATGGTCAGGTATATACCTGGCTGAAATATTTGTCTTACGAAATTAAAATTATAGTTTGAATTTATCTGACCAATATCATTCCGGATTAAGTCTTTGAATTGGATTGAATATGGATTGTTTTGGACTGCCTGTGGATTATATATATATATATATATATATATATATATATATATATATATATATATATATATATATATATATATATATATATATATATATATATATATATATATATATATATATATATATATATATATATATATACAAATTCAATATTATTATAAGACTTCTTTTTGGACTGGTGTGTTTTGATCGGATATTATTTGGATTGCCGCTGACTAACCGAACTGTTCGAATTTTTTCGCTTAGTTCGAATGTCGAATATTCGACATCTGAACTAGCCCAGTTTGAATGTCGAATTTTCGACATTTTGGCGCCCCAAAACCGAATAAAACTCGGTTCGGTTCGAATTTTGCACAGCTCTAGATTATGTCTTTCAATTGGATTAAATCCCAATTATTGCAGACAATTTCCGAATTCATTGCATACAGTTTTCGGATTGTTTCGTACTTGTTTCAGAATAGGATTTTGCAACACTTAATTTCAAATTGTTGCGGACTAATATCGGATTTCTTGCTTACAGAGTTCGGATTGCTTCAAACATTTCACGGATTAAGTTTTTTTTAACTAGATTAAATTCCGATTGTTGGGGACTTATTCCGTATTCTTTACATTTTGATTTCTGATAATTCCGTACTTATTTTAGAAGAATTCTTCACCGGTCATAAATTTGGATTATTGCGGACTAATTACGGACTGAATTCGTAGACATTCAGAATTACATCGGAGTGTTTTCGGATTCAGGTTTTCGATCGGATTAATATCAGACTAACGCTGATCATTTTCGGACCTTTTTCGTACAATTTTCGGACTAATCCGTAATAATCTGTCCGTATTTAATCCGGAATTAGTCCGAAATTTTTACCAGGGAAGCTTTCAAACGGTTCTACTCATTTTTTTAAAATACATTTTCTAGATTCAAAAATCCAAAAAAGAATAATAATGCCCTACCCTACGATTAATTAATTTTGATTCTACATTGAATAGAGATTAAAACAAGACCAAGAACGCTAAAAAAAAGTTAATTAGTTTTCGAGAAATTAAAAAATTACGAAAAGCATGCTAAATCCAGTATTTTTTCTGTATCTGACAGAATAGTCAACGAAAATTGTTCGATCAGGTGTCAGTCTTTTCATTATTTCATTAGCTTGCAGGAAAAAAATACGAAAAATTTTTGTCATTCTTATTTTCTACGTTTTAAGCATTTTTTCACTCATGAAAAAAGGGGCGTCCTGATATATACTCACGGACGGTAGTGTATATTTGGAATTTTTTTTATTAACCCAGATAGCCAAGCGTATACTGATCGTCATTTTCCAGTACGACGGCGTACTAAGATTATGCTCGTATTGTACCAGTACGAAATAATTAAGTATGTACGTATTGGTACGGAACCAGTATAACGATGATATGTCGTACGACTAAAATTATAAAATATAAGTAGGGGAGACTGGGGTGAACTCGCTCAGGGTAAACCCGCTCATACTGAAAAAATGTTGAGTACCGTGCAATCCCAATCGTCGGAAAGTGGAGGAACTATAGTTTGGATGTGCTGCGATCTCAGTTCGGAAAATCTGCGTTCCTATGTCGGTGTCGCTGAACACTCAAGATTTGAGACTCAAAACCTTGAAACTGCAATAGCCGCATCTTGGGCGCTCAGCACGCCCGAGTTGGAAATGCGGCTCCTCCAAACTAGAGTCGTATCGCATTCGAAAATTTTCAGTCTACTTGGAACGGCCCGTCACCCAAAATTTTTTCCGTGCACTAGCGATTGGACGCTATGAACTTAAGATGGAGATATTGGTACTATGAATAGTACTTAACATTCAATTAATATTAACGAGCTTTCGTTTAGTTTCAGGAACTCAATATAGAATCAGAGGCGATCAAATGTTTTTAGAAGTGTCAGAAAAAAACGTTAATTGATTTTTAAGTTTTTTTATCATTATTTTGGAGTCTTAATTTATTTGGCAAATTTTTTTTGTTGCTATTGGATGTCCTTCTTCAAAGTACATATAGGCAATTCCACGTGAGATTTAAGTGGACCTCTTAAAATCGGCCAAAAATATTTTTTTTCTATTCTATATCGAAAAAAAACATTCGTATTTTTTTATTTTTGTTTAATTGTCTCAAAGTGATTGTTTTTTATTAATAGGATTTCACTAAGTAATAAATACGTTTATTTTGTATTTACAGTAAGATTTTAGAAACAAAAACCAAAATTCACAAACGGCGGGTATATAAGGAACACAATTATTTCTTCCGAATTGTTAAAGTGTGTTGTCAAAACGTAAGTTTTTCGTAATTTCTTTTGTTTTTTATCACCTAATTTGGTTTTTAGTGTTCAAAGATGGTTCGAAATTGTAAAAGAGTGTTGGTACCGACAAGTCGCAAAAAACGACTAGTGATTCCATCATCGACCTCTACTATGATACCAGCAACGTTTAAAACACACATTCGCTCTTTTACTTTTGTTTTTACATTTGTTTTATATTCTGTGTTTGCTTTCGAGTAATAAAAAATAACTTTTTTAATTTAAAATACTTTTTCTAATGGTTTTCACCGCCTTGTTCCTAATAGCCCCATTTTATAATTTCGAAAAAATGCGTCTTTTTCATTTTATTGTTTAAAACTCCAGCTTTGATCAAGGCAATTATTTAACCCTTCAATGTGCTCGCCAAGATCAAGAAAAGAAACAAAAAATTAAGGCAATATTTCAATACACAAAAAATTGCAAGATATTAAAGTTGAAATCTGTTCCTCATAGCCCTAGTTTACGGTACCTTATAGTATAGAGAAGATTTTCCAAATAGTCCTGAAATGGACCTGATGTCTTAAATGAGTTTTAAAACATTTTCAAAAATCACTTGCAAGCAACACAGTGAGATTTTTTACAATTAACTTTTTAAAACTGTCTACAGCGTAGACCCGTAAATTTAAAACAAAGAACACTCAAATAGATTTAAAATTATACGCTGTAGACAGTTTTAAAATGTTAATTGTGAAAAAATCCCACTGTGATGCTTGCAAGTGATTTTTGAAAATGTTTTAAAACCCATTTAACACATTTTTAAATAAATTTAAAAAAAATAAAAAAAATCCGGCCCCAAATTAAAAAAAATTATATTGTTTATGTAAAAAAATACCTTCTCATGTGATCAGAATGTAAAAAATTTTGTTGTTTAGATTTCTTAAAAGTCCAAAATTTCGAAAATTCATAACTCGAAAATTTGGACAATTAAACAAAAATAAAAAAATACGTATCTGTTTTTTTCGATACAGAATAGAAAAAAAGTATTGTTGGTCGATTTTAAGAGGTCGACTTAAATCTCACGTGGAATTGCCCATATACCCATGTGCGATTTTTTGGTCGGCCCATAGTTGGGCCAACTTTTACAAAGTCGGTCCAACTTATCGTGCCAGAGGTTGGGCCAACGATACAGATGATAACGGTTCGCCGTCTAATGGCGACGATGGTTGGCCCAACAACTCATAAGGAAACTTCCCCAACTTAAAATGCATATGTTGTGACAACTATACATTTCAATGGTTGGTCCAAAGACTGAGACCAAAGTTGGCACAACTTTAGATGCGTAAGTTGGGCCAACCACAATTTTCAAAGTTTGGCCAACTTTAACAGCCAAAGGTAAAAAATTATTAAAAAACTAAATGATTTAAACAATTAACACGTTATTATTAGCGGGAACATCAGATATAACCTTTAACTATTATTATTAAACACAATATCATACATACATTTTCGAAAATATCTAACGCTCGCTGGGATCGAACCCCTAACCTAACGCACCGAAGACTTATACATTGAACACTACGCTACGCTCACATGGGAGTGCATAACGTAAAATGTATATTAAAGCTGCAACAGTCGGGCCAACCGTGGACCAGAGTTCGGCCAACCAAGAAAAATCAAGTCAATTAAACTGCGTTTCACGGAGTTTTGCCAACCGTCGGGCCAACCACGGCCCAGAGTTCGGCCAACCAAGAAAGTTTAAGTCATTTAAACTGCACTTGACAAAGTTTTGCCAACCGTGGCCCAGAGTTCGGCCGACCAAGAAAGTTTAAGTCAATGAAACTGCGTTTATAGAGTTTTGTCAACCGTTGGGCCAACCGCGGCCCAGAGTTCGGCCAACCAAGAAAGTTTAAGTCAATGAAACTGCGTTTCTAGAGTTTTGCCAACCGTTGGGCCAACCGTGGCCCAGAGTTCGGCCGACCAAAATAATGTAAGTCAATTAAACTGCGTTTCACAAAGTTTTGCCAACCGTCGGGCCAAAACTGAAAGTCTTTTAAACTACGTTTGGATGAGTTGTGCCAACCTTTGTCGCCAAAGTTGGCCCTACGGTTGGTTAAACTCTTCATGTAATGGTTGGCTTGCAAAGTCGGGCCAACTGTGGGCGCTAGTACTTGCTAAAGTTGGGCAAACTCTGGCAACCAAAACTTCGCTTGCCAAAGTTAGGCCAACCTTGGGCCAACCTTCAAACTCTGGCGGCCAACCCAAATTCGCACCTGGGATATAGTTTTGTCTTATTTCAAAAAGATTTAATTTAATTTATTCTGAAATGTGAGGAATACACTCAGGGTAAAGTCGCTCACGTGAAGTCGGGGTAAAGCCGCTCACTTAGTTTTAAATTTAAAATTTAGAATAAAATAATTTCATGTCCCAATGGGAAGTAAACGATTGGTTCAATAATGGGCCATGCTTGGCGAACTCCGTTCCATTATTGGAACATTAATGGTAACCATCATTGGACCACCATTGGTTTTTGCTTGGGATGATCACGCTACTGCCAATGATCGGTAGCTAAGCATCGGGACAATATTAGTTGCCAAGGAAACAAAATCGATTTTCAAAAGCTTGATTTTTTATTGGCAGCCAACAAAAAACTAAGGGTTTGAAAATTGATTTTTTTAATTATTAATTAAAGTTTATTAAAAAAAAAATATTTTTCAAAAATATATTTTTTTAAAATATTTTTTTTAATTATTTTTTTAATTAATAGAACATATTAATTTAATTTTTCACCTCTGGTAAAACAAAGATGAAAGACTGATAAAAATTTCCTCACCGCATATCTCACAGTGGAGGGATGCCTGTGAATTTTCAAACCCTTGGTTTTTTGTTGGCTGCCAATAAAAAATCAAGCTTTTGAAAATCGATTTTGTTTTTTTGGCAATTCCTTGGCAACTAATATTGGCCCGATGCTTGGCTACCGATCATTGGCAGAAGCGTGATCATCCCAAGGTAAAACCAATGGTGGTCCAATGATAGTTGCCAATTGTTTTGCCAAGAAAAAACCATTGGACACCAAGCATGGCCCATTATTGAACCAATCGTTACCATTGGCAACTTCCCGTTAGGGTATTATATTTTAACAATAACAAAATTTATGTCTTTTTAAAACCAAAATTGTAACTACATTTCACTTTCTCTTAATAAAATATATAACATTATTTAAATCCATAGTTGCAATTCATAAAACCTATATATATTTATTATTTATTAAACCAATTTGTTGTTTATAGAATTGTTTATAGAACTCATAGTTTATCAAAAATAAATCATACTTAAGACGGGAATAAGACGAATTTTAATATTTAAAAAATAAAATTGTTCCGTCTTGAAAAGATAAAGTGAGCGGATTTACCCTGGAAAATTGTGATTTCGAAATTTGGCATATGTGCATTAAAAATTTTCTCTAAGTAATATAAAACTAAAAAAGATAAATCAAAAACTCTTTTTTATTTTTTAGTAGAAATCATAAGCTCTCAAATGATATAAATTAACTTGGATTTAGAGAATAATTTCACAGATTTTTACCAATCTGAAAAAAGTGAGCGGGTTTACCCCAGTCTCCCCTACTCCATACAAGTATGAGACTAGTATAATACCATTACGTTGTACTGTCATTTATAAAAATACACACGGAGAAAAATGGTGCTGAGTTTCTAGTAAAAGTTCCTATGGAATAGTATTAATTCTACTTTTATATTAAAAATTACTATTCATAGTAAAATATACTTCGCATGTAATAAAAATTACTATTTCTAGTAGTAAAAATTACTAATAGTAATTATTACAGTAGTCACGTTTAAAAATTGTTTTAAGAATTTTAATTTTTACATCGTCATTGTAAATTTTATTAAATTTTGTATTACTTTTTACATTCGATATGTTGTAAATATTACTTGTAGAAATTCTAATAATTAATACTGCGGAAAATAAAGATTGCTTCTGCAAGAAGCAACTTTTACTATTGCAGAACAAACTTTTTACTCGTAAAAGTAGTAATCCGTACCACTACTGTTACACACCTATGTGTGTGATAACGTCACTACTGTCATGCGCAGCGACCGTAACCTGACGTCAAAGTGATCCAACATTTCTAGGTTACAAGAAGCACGTGTAGCACGGTTCAGTTATTTGGACAATTTTGTTTATATCAGTGGTGCGATCATTAATTGCTATATGAATTTTAATTATTTATCAATTTCCAAAGTATGCAATTCATGTATAATCACTTAATAATTAGTTAATTAATTTTTAATGAATTACTAATTAATTAATAAAAAATATATAAATAAATAAAATCATTAACATTATAATCTAATAATTTAATAATTAAAATAAGTAATTTTAAATTAATAATACTGTTTATTATTATTATTATTATAAATGTTTATATTTTAATTCAGTAACTTATCTAAATAAATATAATTTATGATTCACTTTATCGAAAAGAGATATATGCGGGTAACATGAAATTTTCTCCATAGCGATTGCGTAGCCGAGAGGCTTAGTATAAATGCGTGCGATTTTAGGTTGCGTTAGATATAAGTTAGGTAGGGTTCGAAACTGTATAGATGTTAAGATTTTCCGATATGTTAAGTTGTTAATTGTAAGTAAAAATGTGAAAAAAAGTAAAACTTATGAATAATGAATAATAATACACATGCAGAGTGTTAATTACTTGAAAAAATATTTTTTGAACGCACTGATTATTTTATTTTAATTTATTAATATAAAATGAGACAATATAGCTCTCTACACCAGCATTTTTTTTCGTCACGGCGTGGACAGACGCGCAGGCGCGCCTGCATTCGTTTCGCCCGTCGGTGTGAGGCGCGTCATTGTGTGGGTATGGATTACTACTTTTACGAGTAAAAATCTTTACCGAAATAGTAATAATTGCTCTGATTTGTAATAAAAGTTGCTTCGCTCAGAGTATTAATTGCTCGGGACATTTTAAATATTACTCGGCTTTTAATAAAATTTAGATTCCTTGAAGTAAATTATACTTTTTTAAAAAAGTAAAAATCGTTTGAATACGAAGCAAAAGTTACTATTTTTCGAGCAGTTTCAAAATTACTACTTAAAAGTAGTAATTTTTCATAAAAAATAGTATAATTATTACTATTTATTTTTCTCCGTGCAGCATATTCAAACGATATATGTACAATACCGGTACAACGTACTCTGTGTGGTAATGCGAACATAACCTAATTTACTTTACAGTTGCCAATGACATATGCCACCAGTGCACATGGTGCAATGATTTTTTGTTGAAAAGCTGACTTTTAGGATGTAATACAAAAGTTTTAATCTTTGTAACATGTGTCTTTATATTTAAATTAGAAATCAGTGGTTTAGTTTCTATTAATCTATGTGGCGTTCCACCTCAAGTGATCCGGGTCCAAATTTTAAATGTCTAAGATCAGGTTAAAAGTTTGCACAAACAGTAGTCCTATTAGATACAATTAAAAAAACCAAATATTATTATCCCACACAGCACATGATATTTCCTGAATACTTCCTGAATATTTCACTGAAAGATTGAAATATTTCATTGCAAGATTCAGGAAATATTTCTGCAAACAGGAAAATGTCCGCTTATGTAGGAATATTGACGCGAAAATTGAGAAAATATTTCATTGAAATATTCCTGCAATATTACACATAAAGATTCTGCAATATTGTGAAAATATTTCAAAAAATGGAAAAATTTGTTAAACACCTCAAATCAATAGGAATTTTCTGAAATATTTTAAAACCCATAGGATATAGTAAGCCAAAAACTACTGCGCAACTCTACAGGCCATAGAAACTGAGTTCGACCAGTGCGCATCATTTCAGTTGAATATTTCCAAAATATTTCAATGAAATATTTTCTCAACTTTCGCGTCAATATTCCCACATAAGCGGACATTTTCCTGTTTGCAGAAATATTTCCTGAATCTTGCAATGAAATATTTCAATCTTTCAGTGAAATATTCAGGAAGTATTCAGGAAATATCATGTGCTGTGTGGGATATTAATTTATTTAAACAAATGTAAACACTGGAGAGAGTCAAAGTTTAAATTTTTGGTCTTACATGGAATATTTGAAAAATTTGTAGTTTTTTTTAAACAAAACGAAAAGATGTTTTCTATTTTGGGTTTTTTTTGTTGTTTTTCAGCACTTTCTAATGGTGTAAACAAACTTAAAAACAAAATTTTTTTTGACCTTGAAAAATTCAATTAAAAGATAAAATTTCATTTTTTTATCAAATGGACATTTTTTATTTTTTTAAAAAAAATTTTGTCACACAGATGAGGTTATTTCCTAAAAAAATGTGTAGGTCAAAACGTGGGACAAGAACTTTTAACTGGTTAAAATAAACATTTACTTCTGTAGTCCACCGGTCCTGCGCGTTGTTGGGCTGTATATTGTTTATAACAATTGAAATAAATTATTTTATGCTTTATTAATTATCTGGTGGTCATATTTGGTAAATTTTAAATGATTTAGATCATGTGCAGCAAAGGAATAAGAAAATAAACGTCCTTTTTTAAAAAAGTGTATTAATTTGTTAAATTTGATTAAAAAAAATAATAAACAATTATAATCTCAAAAATCGGC
Organism: Leptopilina syphax; assembly: GCA_032872505.1. NCBI lineage: Eukaryota > Metazoa > Arthropoda > Insecta > Hymenoptera > Figitidae > Leptopilina > Leptopilina syphax. Next base: position 38,248,891 of record CM065468.1, on the reverse strand, counting down.
CTGGAGGGATGTCTTAAGAATTTATTCCTCTTTAATTTAAAACAAAGAACACTCAAATCGATTAAGAATTGTAGGCTGTAGACATTTTTTAACAGAAAATTGTAAAAAATATTCCACTGTGGGCAGTTGTACTGCAAAAGTAAATGCTTAATTCAGTTAAAAGTTTTTGTCCCACGTTTTGACCTATACATTTTTTGAGGAAAAAACCTCACCTTTATGAAAAAAATAAAAAACGTCTATATGATAGAAAAATGAAATTTTATTTTTTAATTGGATTTTTCATAGTCAAAAAATTTTTTTTCTTAAATTTGTTTACACCATTAAAAAAGTGATGAAAAACAGCAAGAAAACCTCAAAATAGAAAACATCTTTACGTTTGGTTTTAAAAAAACTTCAAAGTTTCGGATCACTTGACGTGGAATGCCACCTATATGTGTATACTATATATTAATCCTAATTAAGGAAGATTTCGACTATATCAGCAATTAGTGACATCTATTAGACGTCAATTGAACTCTTTGGTTTAGAGTCAGGTGTTATTCTTAAGATAATTATTCCGATATGGTTGTCGGTAAATAATTATATTTTTGAATTTAATTTTTGATCTGAAAAAATAAGCTGCGTGAACGACTGCACTGTGCATCTGAGAGGACTCGAACCCCAGTTAATAGCTGCCTTTCGCGGGACTAACGCCTACCAATGCACCATGCCAACACAGCCTGGACGTTCACGTTTCTTATAATCTCAGATCAAGCCCATACACTAGTCGAAGAGCTGTATAGTTAATGTAGGAAATTATTTGAAATTATTTGAAATTATTTGAAATTATTTGAAATTATTTTCCTACATTAACTATACAGCTCTTCGACTAGTGTATGGGCTTGATCTGAGATTATAAGAAACGTGAACGTCCAGGCTGTGTTGGCATGGTGCATTGGTAGGCGTTAGTCCCGCGAAAGGCAGCTATTAACTGGGGTTCGAGTCCTCACAGATGCACAGTGCAGTCGTTCACGCAGCTTATTTTTTCAGATCAAAAATTAAATTCAAAAATATAATTATTTACCGACAACCATATCGGAATAATTATCTTAAGAATAACACCTGACTCTAAACCAAAGAGTTCAATTGACGTCTAATAGATGTCACTAATTGCTGATATAGTCGAAATCTTCCTTAATTAAAATTCTTAATCAGCAAATAATTTCCTACATTAACTATATATTAATCTTAAGTGGTTTTGCTTTGTCATGATGCTTATTTTTATCATTAGCGTATTCTAATTACTACAACAATCAGTGTTAGGTAAGTTACTTTTTTCAGTAACTCGTTACAGTTAAGTTACTTGTAAAAAAAGTAACTAAGTTACAGTTAAGTTACCGTAAACTGGGGCTATTAGGAACAGATTTCAATTTTAATGTCTTGCAACTTTTTTGAGTATTGAAATATTGCCTTAATTTTTTGTTTCTTTTCTTGATCTTGGCGAGCACATTAAATAATTGTCTTGATCAAAGCTGGAATTTTAAGCAAAAAAGACAAAAAAGACGCATTTTTTCGAAATTGCAAAATGGGTCTATTAGGAACAAGACGGTAAAAACCATTGGTAAACCTATTTAAAGTTAAAGAACTTATTTTTTATTGCTCGAAAGTATAAAAACAAATGTAAGAACAAAACTAAAAGAGCGAATATGTGTTTTAAACGTTGCTGGTATCATCAGTTGAGGTCGATGATGGAATCACTGGTCGTTTTTTGCAACTTGTCGGTCCTAACACTCTTTTACAATTTCTAACCATCTTTAAACACTAAAAACCAAATTAGGTGATAAAAAACAAAAGAAATTACGAAAAACTTACGTTTTGACAACACACTTTAACAATTCGGAAGAAATAATTGTGTTCCTTATACACCCGCCATTTGTGAATTTTGGTATTTGTTTCTAAAATCTTACCGTAAATACAAAATAAACATATTTATTACTTAGCGAACTCAATAGATTTTCCCATAAGAAATCCCATTAATAAAAAACAATCACTTTGAGAAGTTAAAAATGAAACAACTTACCTCAGCAATCAAATGTTTTCCACGTTTGAAACTTCACTAAAACACATTAAGTCACTTACAAGCTACAATTGTTCACAAAAGAATTAATAGTCACAATTATTGCATTGAAAAGTATTGCTAGTTACCGCAGCAACAATTTTTCAAAAGCAAGTAACACAATTTATCGATAAACGGCGCCGATAGCATCAACTCCACCCGAAAACAGAATTTTGTTCCTAATAGCCCCAAATTACGGTACTTATTAAAAAAGTAACTTGTTACAGTCACAAGTTATATAAAAATTTGGAAAAGTATAACAACTTCTTAAATTTTTTACATGCAGTAATGTTTATTTATTTTTAACAACAATTGCCTTTCAAAATTGTCTTCTAATTTACATCTTCAGGGCGTTATGATGAAACCTGCGATGCTAAACATTCTTTCAACTGCGACACTGCTAGGAAGGGTCGTATTAAATTTTACAAATAAATTTTTCAAAGTTGGAAAAATTTGTAAAATACTCAAAGATTTTGAACTGGTCATCATACATATAATCTTTTAGTTCTTGTTTCTTTTCAATACAATCTTTTGTGTTTTGGAAGTTAAAGAAACTTTCACTCGTAGTTTCCTTTTCGCAAACTGGTTCATTAGTCTCTAAATTAGTGTTTAATAACTCCTTAATGTTTTTGATAACATCATTCTTTTTCGAATCATCAAAGCTACTCAAACTTAAACATTGGATGAAGACAAGCTACTGTAATTAAATCACTTTCATTTAGAAGTTCTTGAAAACGTTTGCGTGTTCCATTTTCAATGCTGACAACCAATGGTTTGCAAATTACCAATTCTTCATTTTTCAAAATTTCTAATTAATGTAGGAGAGTTATAATTACAGAGAGTAAAAATCCCATATACATAGAAGTTTCGCCATGTAAAATATCCAAGGAACGAGCCAATAGAGACATGACTTTAAAGTACTCTTTTAAAAATTGAATTTCTTGTGAATTTAGCCATTGTAATGCAAAAACATCAAAACAGCGATTTATTTTTTCAGTACCATTCTTGTTTATAATCTGTACCAATTGAGTTGGCGAATCACACATTGAATTCCACCTGAATAAAAGATGTAATTTTTTAGAATATAATGCAACTAAGAACCAAACATCAAATCACTATAATGTATAAAATTTATTTGATTATATCTTTGAAGATAAACGCCTAATATTTCTTTAATTTTATCGGCGCATTGTGACGACTTACATATTTTGTTTTTTCCACAGTTTTCTACACTTAGAAAACATGCAGAAGTACTTATTTTCTTATACTGCTTGTTGTTTAAAGCTTCTTCAACACCTTTGACTGCAACTCGATTTAAACTGTGGCAAGCCACAGTTTAAATCTCACAAAGAGATTGGAAGAGTGAGGTGGAAGAGTTATTTCATATGAATTGTTATTATCGACGTCATTATAATTATTCAAGATATCTGAAAGGCAATGGATTTCAGTTTCTTCCTCTTCATTCTCGTTCTGAGCATCCTAATATTCCTGATCCACAGATTCCGTATTTTCATTTTCGTCTTGTCCAAACTCTCTGTAAAAATAATTATGAAATATAAATAATTTTTATTGTTTATTTATTTCTGAGTTTAAAACATTGCAATTAAAAATTAAAAATATTTATATTTACCGAAACGCTGTTAAAAAATTTAAACCATTATCTGTAGTAATGCCAGACATCTTATTTTGAATTCCAAATTTTAATAGAACGTCGTATATCTCTTGAGCTAAAATATCATATGTGTGAGAACTCTTGATTAATATCAAGAATGTACGCTTTAAATAATTGTTAAATAATATCAAGAAATTAAAAGTTATAAATTAAATAAAAATTAAATAATTGACCTTCTTGCTGTGGTCCAGAGATCAGCTGTTCCCGAAACAGTTTCTTGCTTAGCAAGCTCCTCACAAACATTTTCACTCATTTTCGTAAAAGCCTCTTTTATTTTTTCTCGAAAATTTTTGCGTGTTATTACTTTCAAATTATCTGGTCGCTAAAAGGTCTGCATTCTTCTATTACATAATCCATTATTGTTTTATCCAATAATTTTTGCGTAACTAGCTTTGATTGGGAAGTCCAATGTTCCATACGAGTTTGTTTCTTGCTGGTCCGTAAAGCATTCATGGATTGCTCTTCGAATTTTCTCTGTTACAGTAGTCTCTTTCAATTTATTAATATAAGACTGACCATGTTTAGCCTAAGGAATTAAAGTATTCTTAAAAAAAATTTTTAATATTAAAATTATAAAATTAGTTCAGATAGCAAAAAAGAACAACTAAAGTAGTGCAAATTAACAAAATTTATTAATTTCGTCTTCAAATTAAATTTTTATTGCAATAATTTTTCATCACTAACAACAACAAAAATTTATAAATATTGTAAACGAAAAAATTTAAGTTTTTAATTTTTATTGTAATCACTATTTTATGGAAATATTTTGAATAAAAAATATTTCGTTCATTCCAACGTTCAAAACTTTTAGATCATTGTTTTTTTCCATGTTGATGATTTTCAATAACAATAACCTATAAATCAAACTCAATAAACAGTAAAAGCTTACATTCAAGTGCTTCCTAAAATTAGCATTTGATGATATATCACCACTTAAATTTTTTGCTGGTATACACAACTTGCACTTATTTTTTTTTATTTTATTGGTTTATACACCTGTCTTCAGTTTTACATACTTGGCTATACAAGTGTTTCTCTTAGAATTTCTCTTACAAATATTTCTTATATACATTTCCTAATACTAAATTTTTTGCGCCTACAAAGCGACTTGAAAATTAGGAGTATTAATTAACAAAAATGTGTATAAAATATCTCAAGTGACATTGAATTTAATTAATTGAGTGATTCAAATTTTTGTTTCCCATTTCCATTACTATCCCAGTAAAAATAGAAGTATTGAGTGGAGCGTTTAGGAATTGAGTGAAGCTCTGAGCCAATACGGATTCGAGTAAAAACCGTATTGGGACGTTTGACTCAATCTTTTTTTCATCCGCCGAATACGGTCTTATTTTTGCATTAAAATTAAAATCACATGAGCAGAGTACACATTATAAATTGTAAGCACAATCGTCCTGGAATGTAAAAATGCCGATTTAGATAAGAAACTGTGAATATTTTTTATTTTTTGTTAAAAATTGGTAAAAGCAAAGTTTGACAAGCGCGACTGATTTTACCATGTGAATAAATGAAGTGGCAAGTTTAAATGGACTAAAAGAAATCTTCTGTTACCGACAGAAAGTTCCTAGAAAACAATGAAATTTCATTGTTTTGTTGAATTTACCACAATTCTCTAGGAACTTTCTGTTGGTAAAAATAGATTTCTTTTAGTCCATTTCGTCCATTTAAACTTACCACTTCATTTATTCACATGGTAAATTCAGTTGCGCTTGTCAAACTTTGCTTTTACAAATTTTTAACAAAAAATAAAAAATATTCACAGTTTCTTATCTAAATCGGCATTTTTACATTCCAGGACAATTGTGCTTTCAATTTATAATGTTTACTCTGCTCATGTGATTTTAATTTTAATGCAAAAATAAGACCGTATTCGGCGGATGAAAAAAAGATTGAGTCAAACGTCCCAATACGGTTTTTACTCGAATCCGTATTGGCTCAGAGCTTCACTCAATTCCTAAACGCTTCACTCAATACTTCTTTTTTTACTGGGATGGATCACCCAACCATAGATCTTTTGCTGCTCCAACAATATACAGCTAGCCATAGAATATCGATGCAGCAACCTTAACTATGGATATCCCGTATTTTTCAATATAATATGGCTGTGATATCCATGTATCTGGATGTGTCAACTATTCCTTTTTCTCCGTGTACCCTTGGTCTTAAAACTACCGCCAAGCGAGGCATCTATCCGACTGAGCTAATCTGTCGGTTACAACTTACACTTTAATTTAATTGTCCTTTTCTTTAGAATAGAAAGTAAAAAATTCGGAAAAGCCCATCCAAGGTATTAAACATTCTGATCCAGAACTGTCGTTATCAGAATTGTTTATTTCTCTCGTTTCTGACATTAAATAAAATTTAATATTCTTAAAAAAATTAATCTTATCCACTATTTGATTCAAATAGATAAAGTAAACAAACCAGACTGAACACGCTGAACACTAACCACAAAACATGAGTTCATGAGATGAGAAACAATACAAGCACTCACTGAGAATCGTGCGCAGCATTTTAGCGCATTAGACATTTTTCTTTGCTATCACTTTGCGCGCTATTTTCAAAATTTAAAATTGTAATAAGTTTTTAAACCAAGTGATACCCAGCCAAAAAGTAACTTGTAATTTCAACGTCTTAAAATCACAGGTTACCATTAAAATAGTAACTTAGTTACGTTAAAAGTTACTTTCAAAAAAAGTAACTAAGTTACGCTATAAGTTACAAGTAACTTAACTTTTTCAGTAACTTAGTTTCTAGTAACCAGTTACTACCCAACACTGATGGAAATCGCAATATATTTTTATAATTTTTCTTATAGATCACATAAACATGTGTCATCATTTTTAGGTTAGAACGTCCAAATGACTTTCCTTACATTAAAGCACTTTAGTTTATAAATGGTCATTATTCACAATTATTTTAAAGAATGTTTAAAAATTAGCAAAGCAAAACCACTACAGAATTATTTAATTAAAATATTTCAAAACACTGATTATTCAAATAAAAGTAAATGTGGTTACAAGTTACATGATTTACATAATATATTGTACAAAAGAAGAACTTTTTTAATATAAATAAATTACTTCAAAATTAAATTGATCTTAGTAATGATTTTTTCAGAAAATTTATCATCAAATTTAAATTGAAATAGTTAATACTTAATACAGACTGAAGCACAAGAGGGGGAAGGATATAAAAGGCTTTACACGCAGTACTACACGGAAAAAAAGATATTGTTGTCACAACTATAAAAATATTGCTGGTCACAATATTTCTGAAGCATCCATGCATATGGCCAGAGCAGCTTTAAGTATATGGAAGCATATTGTGGCAACCATATAATTTTGTTACGTTTGATAATGTTGTGCCAACCATAGCAATACTTGAGGTTACAATTTTAGTTTAGATTTAACGGTTTAGTTCTCCTCACCATTTTTAAATTGCTAAGGCTACTAAAGACGCCTGCGTACTGTGTATGCGCGTTGCGCGATGATGCAATAGATTATTCGAATCAAGTCCAAGCGTCTAAACACGTCGAGACGCGTATGTTCAGTCGTAAATATTTTCAAAAATTATTTAAGAATTATTGATCCCAGTAAATTGTTCACGTGTTTTTTAAGTTTCACTGAGTGTATAGAGTTCATCAAAAGAATAGGCTATGAGGAATACTATCTCCAGTCTGATAAAGATAAATTATTTTTTGGTTATGTTTCCATGTCGCTGAGTTAGTGAAAAAATACACCTCGAATTTTGGTTCAAAAAGAGGACACCTTGCTTTTTAGTTGAAGAAAAGAACACGTCAAAAATATTCATTTTGAATAAATGTTTGTTTTTGTGTAATGTAATTGTTTTATGGATTTTTGTAATCTTGATAGTTTCTTTAGCACAAAAAGTCATAAAGCAATTTCATTACTCATAGAATCGCCAACCGAAAATGTATTTAGAATTAATATTTTTGACGTGTCCTTTAATTTTCTTTAACTAAAAAGCGAGGTGTTCTCTTTTTCAACCAAATTTCAAGGTGTACTTTTTTCACTAATTGTAATGGTTGCAGCATCAATTAAAAATGGTTGTTACATTCATTTTAACATTTGTACGTTTTCCAAATATATATGGTTTACACAGCTATATACGTTTGTTGCTGTTTCAATCTAAAGCTAGCTAATTAATTTATTAATATGGTTGTTGCAACCGGAGGTATGGTTGGCCCATATTTTTTAATATAATATAGTTGATGCAACCAGAGGTATGGATGTGCCAACTATTGCCGTTTTTCCGTGTAGTATAGTACGAATACAGTAACCGTTCGATAAACTAAATTACAAAAACCTTTAGTACACCATACTATTATCGTACTCGTATTATACGTGTATAGCATACTGGTACGACATACTAGTACAGTACCTGTTACTGTGCGAAGGTAGATGGCTAGTACAGTACCAGTACGACTAATACGCCATACTTGTATTGTACATGCATCGTTCTAGTACGCTTGTTATCTGGGAAATTATTAAATTTTTATTATTTTTATTTTTAAATTTAGTCCGAGGCCTGTACTAATTTTTCTCAGAATTATTTCGGAAATAGTGAAATTTACTCCAGAGAGAAAATTTTACTTTGATTTTAATAAAATTTACTAATTTTACTAAAACTTACACTGTAAACAAAAAAGTTCACCATAACTCCTTGATAAAAATTATTTCGTATAGTTATATATGTGAAGAAATATATAATATATGAAGTATAATTTTAACTCTCTAAGTTTTACTCCTCCCTCTGAGCAAAAGAATATCCCAGAGATATCCCGCGAAATATTGGGATATCCCAGGGACATCCCTGGGATATTTGTGACACCTCAGAGATATCCAAATTTCCATTTCATGGGTGACCCGCGCGGGATATCCTAATATTATCCACACGGGATATGCCACGTAAGAAATAGTAATATGTTGACAAATAATTAGAGCTTTATTTATTTTTCATGGCATGCATGCAAAACTACACGGAAATAAATTTTTCAGGCAAAGTTCCCGAAATGTACCTGAACGGAGGATATATGAGATGATGTGAGGAATGAAGATGATATGAGAAAAGTTGAGGTCTAATCCTGCATTACACTAAAGAAATTCCTGAACTTTTCAGGAATCTGCCGTGTACAGCAGGAGACATTCTTGAAGTTGACGGCAGATTTTTGAAAAGTTTGTGAATTCCTAATGCAGGAATTGACTTCAACTTTTTCTCATATCCACCGTTTAGGTACAGTTCGGGAACTTTCCCTGAAAAATTTTTTTCCGTGTAATAGCACAATTATAATAATAGTACATTTTTTATTATTAAAATCTTTTTAAATTAAAGTTTTCTTGTAATATTTTTAATAAAAAAAGTCGAACTGAAAAAAGAAAACACATAAAGACTTTTTTTCAAACTACAAAAATGTAGAAGTTAAACTTACTTAAAATCACACAGTGCAAAACACATGCTTTTTAATGACGCGACGCCACGATACTTTAACAGCTGGGAAGATCGACGCATGCGCTGTTACGATAATAAAAATTATTCTTTCTTTAATCGGCAATTGCAGTTTGAATTGTACTTGATTATCGTGCAAGTTGTTAGTTTTAACACTTAGAATTGTTAGTTTCTGCTCGCAAATTAGGAGTTATACGAAACCCTATTCTTTCCTTTTACGAGGTGCAAGTTAAACACTTACAACACTTAGAATAAAGAAAATTTTAATTGACACTTTAACAACATTCTTTTAAACAAGCAAAAGTAATTAAAAAATAATCATTAAACAACAATTACAGTTATTAATAAAGAGTAAATTGTATAAAAACGATCTTACGCCTATAGGCGAATTTCGAGTTTACTAATATCATTTTACGCCTTTTGGCGAATTTGTTATTAGGACAATTATCTTTATTAAATACTAAAATTCTTGATTTTATCATTTTACGCCTTTCGGCGAATTTGTTAGAATAAAGAATTTTTTAGGTTTCGTTAAATTGAAAGCTTACTTTAACGTTAATTTTACGCCGTTCGGCGAATTTTAACTTTAAAAATATAGATAAGTTTACGCCTCTTGGCGAGACCGTCCATTGCTTATTTTAACAGAAATTTCATAACAAAATAAACTATTTTACATTTATTCATTACAAATTTCAAAACTAAAGACAAGATGTCTTTTCTTGCAGTTTAATACCATGCAAAATATCGAGAAATCAAGAAATAGAGGAGGAAAGAAGAATCAAAAACGATTCCAAGATAAACAAATCGAGACTACTAACGAATTATTAAAAGCTCAAAAATTAAACTCACAGCAAGAATTTTCCGAGTTTTTCAAAAAGTACTATTCTTTACCGAAGAAGTATTAAATAAATATAAAACATTGTAACAATTAAATTGTAAAAATATTTATAAAATAAAACTTTAAAACGTATGTCAAAATTTAATGACTAATATAATTTTCGATCACCAAAACTAATTGATAACTTTTAATTAAAAAAAGATAAATTAGTAAATACTAAAGAAATCAAATTAATAAAAAATTACGTGATTAAAAAATCAATTACTAAGTGTTTAGGAACAGTTAGAATCGAATCGATTGGACAAGAATACAATTTAATATTATAGATTCAGGATTAAATTCAAAATTAGCAGACATATTTGGAAAAAATTTTATGAGTCGTTTTAAATTACTATACATAAATGTATTGTGTTTATTTTAGTGTATTTCTCGCTTATATAATTATAATATTCGTTATTTGGTGGTTTTCTCATGATAATTAAATAATTAAATAATTGAAAAATTATCTCAGGAATAATTATACAAATATTTTTCCTTTAATATCTTTTCATTGAATTTAAATCAAATAATTTTATATCTCAAGAAGGAACACTTTTCTAAATGAATACTTTGTTTAGAAAAATTAAATTCAGCAAACATAACCATCCTTGTGTAGAATTAATCTCAGGTTGTTTCAAATCTCATACAGGTCAATTCTTAATTGATCACACATTATCTACAAATTTTATAAAAGATTCAAAAATTTCTTCCTTTTGTCCAATTGATAATTCTAGTATAAATTCCTCATTTCAAGAATTAATTGATAGCAAAGGAAAACTAAGTATAGAATTCGAAGATTTTTTCTTACAGTTTGAGGTTATAGAATATCTAGGAGAATCTGATATCACTGGAATTTTAGGAGCTCCATTTCTTGACCAACTATTTGGAGGTAATTATTTCGAAGATTGGACCAATTATTAGCAGAAAAAATTATCTAGTCGCGCTTCATTTTCAAGACAAATTTCAAATAGATTGCGAAAATTCTGAAGAAATACTCTTGCTAGCATACGATTTTAATATCATAAATAAATTTATATCATAAATAAAGTATTTAACGCTAATTTAATAAATGAAAATAATTTAAGTCCTGACACAATAATAGATCGTTCGAAAAGACATATTATTGGTCCTGAAAAAATAATTACAACGGGTACTGTTTAAATATCAATTGCTAATAAATTAATTAATTTTAGCACATTTATTAGTAACGAACAACCAGAATTAGCAGGTGTTCTAGGACTACTGCTTCTCCAAACGGATCCAAGACAATTCAGATTTTAACATCAAAATTTTCAAAAATGTAATCGTTCAACACATTGTTTTACAGTAGCATCATTCAAGTCAAATCAGACAACCATATCGTGGAAACGATTGCAAATTACAATTAACAGGCTTTAAATATTAAGTGTCTATCACACGAAAAGCCCCTATGAGTTCATATTTTTACTTTATAGAAAGATATAACAATTTGTATCCTTCTATTTTATTAAAATCAAGTTACTTTAAAGAATTTACAGGAAGGTTTATTTTGATCCATTTTTACCTATTAATTTAATAAAACAAAAAGAGTTAATCCCCTACTTTGGTATTGACTATTCTAAAACCTATTCATTTAGAGATACGACAATAGAAACATCAGGCTTAGCAGAAAGTAATATTCCTAACAGTTGCACTAAATCTTACATTCAACTCATTTTATCTAAATTAAAAGGAGCTGCTCATAAAAGTATTTATGGTAAAACTTTCGACACTCTTAATAGTCTTATTGCTTATTTGAAACAAAGATTTGCCCCTAAGAGAACTTATCCTTGGTATTTACTTGAAATATCCACTATTCGTATGGCCCGTGGAGAAAATTTAAGCGAATATTATGACAGATTAACTTTATTAGTAACAGGAGCTACTGCCGTACTTGCAGAAACATATGAAGACAGTATTGACACTGTAATTGCGCCCCTGACAGAATGTGCTTTAGAAGCATTTATCGGTGGACTTCCAGATGCAATCTCTAGTGTGGTCGAAGCTAGGAATTTTAAAACAATAGAAGATGCATATGAGGCCGCTTTGACTTATGAAACCAGACATTTACATTAAGCATTAAACCATAGCAATACTTATAACGTTTCAAGGTATCAACAGCCGAGCGAAAATAAAACATACAGCGCCAATTATGAACCTAGAAATAGAAGTCCAAGTCCAAATCCAAGTTCTAGAGTCAGGTTTAATCCAAATGAAGAAACACCTCGTTCTCACTCTCCAATGCGCGCAGGTATTTCAAAACCACAGATTTTACTTCAACAATCAATGCCAAGATTTTATCCACCATACCCTTACTATCCTAACCAAATGACACAAACACCATTTAACCATTTAACCATTTAACCATTTATTCCATTTAACCCCTATTCATTCTATCCACCTATCCAAAAGACAGAAGGATATAATTTTAACCAATATGGAGGAGCTAAAACGCCCCCACGCGCTTTTTCACCAACCAATGAAAAGAATTTAAACTCCAACCAAGTTCGACGGACAGACGCGACAACGAGTCAGGAAAAAAACAGAACGTCAAGCATCAGTAATGATACTACGCCAACAAGAACAATCAGGCAAGCCAGAATTAACAAAGAATCACCAGTAATAACCTTAAAATCACCAGAATTCCTCAAAACAAAGGCCTCTTTATTAATAGATACTGGAGCAGACGTTAACTTAATAAAGTTAGACGCTGTAAAACCAGAATTAAATGTTAGACAAAATGAAGCTATTCAAATCTCAGGAATTACTTCTATAAAACTATCATCACTAGGAACGGTTCAAGTGACAGTCGACAAAAAACCTGTAACTTTCCAAGTAGTTCCTTCAGACTTCCCTTTATATTCCGATGGAATATTAGGTCGTGAATTTCTTAGACAAGAAAAAGCCGAAATATCATTTTGGCATAATTCTATAGTAACCCACACTAACCCAGTAAAACCAATATTCTTTCAAGACATTGAATCAGTAAAATCTAGAGAAAATCTGACAGAAAATAAAGAGAACAAAATAAGAGGATTAACTATTAAAGCTAGAGGTAAACATGTAATACCAATAGAAGTAACGAATAAAGAAATAAAAGAAGGATATTGCCATTAGTTAAAACAGTAGATGGACTATTAATCGGAGAAGGAATAGTATCTAGCAATGATGGAGTTTGCCACATTTTGGCAATAAATACTACCGTACAAGATGTAGAAGTAGAAATCTCACCTCAAGAATTAATTCCCTTCGAATATTATCAACTACCTGGAGAAGAATTCGACAACGAATCACAAGAAGATTATGAACCACATAACGATAGAGTTTCAGCCATTATATCCAATTTAAGATTAGATCATTTTAACTCATAAGAACAAGAACATGTTAAACAACTAGTGCAAGAATATTCTGAAAGTTTTCATCTATCCGAAGAGCCCTTAAAACCAACAAATCGTGTCAAACACAAAATACTAACTGTGGACGATATTCCAATCCATACGAGACCATATAGGTTTTCTCTTGCTCAAAAAGAAGAAATTGATAAAGTAATAGAAAGAATGACATCAGAAGGCGCCATAGCTCCTTCCTCTTCACCATACAATTCTCCTTTACTTATTAAACCCAAGAAAATAGATGGTACAGATAAAAAGAAGTGGAGAATAGTAATAGACTTTAGAGCCCTTTAAGAAAAGACCGTAGGTGACTTCTATCCGTTACCCCACATAACCTCAATCATCGATTCCTCAGGCCAGGCTCAATATTTCTCAGTTTTTGATCTAGCTAGTGGTTTCCATCAAATTGAATTAGATCCAATTGACAGACAGAAAACAGCATTTTCAACAGTTCATGGACATCTATATATATAAAATCAGACTTTTGTCTGTACATTGCTCAGAACTTTAAATTTCGCACATAATTATTCGTTTTAGGCATCAAGGATTCCAAATATACCAATAAAAAATTTCGTGTATGTATGTATGTATGTATGTATGTATGTATGTATGTATGTCGGTATGTCACAGAATCTTTGTTCGCGCATCACTTAAAAACGGCTAAACCATTTGAAACCAAATTTGTCAGAATGTTAAAAAATTCAATTTTTTCGAAAAATTCAAAAACCAAAAATTTTCAAATTTTACATTTTTTTAAAAAATGTTTTTAAACTTTCTATAATTGAGTATAACATGTTATTTAGTCACATTTTAGAATAGTTTTGCCAAAAATAATGTCCTATAACTAAGATGTAAGTATAACATTTTTTTTAAAAAATTCAAAAAATCGAAATTTTTCAAATTTTATATTTTTTAATAAATTGCTTTTAAACTCTCTATAATTGAGTATTATATGTTATTTAGTCAAATGTTAGCATAATTTTTAAAAAAGTACTGTCCTATAACTAAGACGTAAGTATAAAAATTATTTCGAAAAATTCAATAAATCGCAAATTTTCAAATTTTATATTTTTTAATGGACTGCTTTTAAACTATCTATAATTAAGTATTACATGTTATTTAGTCACATTTTAGCATAATTTTGCAAAAAAATGATATAACTAAGATGTAAGTATAAAAATATTTTCGATATCAAAAAAATTGAAAAAATTATAATTGTTATTAATTACTATCAAGTTTAATTCAGTAGTATTCTTGGGGTCTCTGATTAAGATTTTGACGTCAAAATAATGCAATGCATAATTATTTATCCAATTCATTTAGCATTCTTTAATTGAAAGAAGTTCAGAAACTTTAAAAATGGGGATGTTTTATAATAAATATTTTATGAAAAAAATGATATCGCAGGATGTCAAGATTGTAAGTCACCTGTAATACGACACTATCATTATGCTACTGGGTAAAAGCTTAGGTGGTAAAAAGTTACGTTATATTACTTTTAGATTAAACTTCTAAAGATGTTTTGAGCAATATGTAAAGACAAAAGTTAAGCAGGGTCTCTATGTTTGTTTAATTTTACCCGGTTTATTTTTTTAAACAAATTTAAATTTACTTGATTTTAAGTTCTAGCCATAAATAAATCTGCTAATGGCTACAAAAATTGACTTATTTTATGAAAATACTCTTTTTTAAGAAAATATGTTATATACCAGTACAAGTCTTTGACGGGATTTAGTTTATCATAATAGAATTGACAGAGTGTCTACCAATTGCGCGGGAAACAGATAAATAGCCGGGAGTTTAATTTGACCAGGAAAAACAGGGAATTTTCTTACCAAATTAAAAAAGTTTTATTATATTAATTTGATTTTAAAAACTGCTTTTTACTTTAATTTCTATTGTCTAATTGTTTAATTGTGACACAATTATTTATAATTAGACTCTTCTTTGACTCCAAAAGCTGGTGTAAATTTAGGATTAATTTTTAATACATTAATTGCAGTACTACAAACGCACAAAGTACTACAAGTTGCCAAATACTGTTCCTGAATATCAAATTTGATAGAAAAAAATCTGTCACTGATTGAAATAGTAATATTTTCCTCACGGAATAGTTAATGGTAACTAATTATTAGTTTTTCTCAGTAAAATTTAATTCCCGGCTATTTCTCGGCTGGTAGAAACCCTATAAAATGTATTAGCCGAAACTAAAACCCGTCGAAGACGGGTCCGACAGCTAGTTACAAATATATACGAATGCCAATAGGATTAAAAAACTCACCAGCTACATTCCAAAGGTTAATGGATCAAGTATTAGTAGGTTTAAAAGCAGTGAAATCATTCGTTTACTTAGATGACATCGTAATCTATGCAGACAGCTTAGAAGAACATGGAAGAAAAGTAAAAAGACTATTAGGAAGACTAAAGAATGCCAACTTAACCTTACAACCCGAGAAATGCGAATTTTTGTTTAAGGAAGTAGCTTATTTAGGCCATATTATTAGCAATGAAGGTGTAAAACCTAATCCAAAGAAAATTGAGGCAGTATAACACTTTCCAACACCAAAAACACCCAGAAATATTAAACAATTTCTTGGCCTTGCTGGTTACTACCGACGATTTATAAAAGATTTCTCGGCTAAAGCAAAACCACTAACAAATTTATTAAATAAAAATGAAAAATTTGTATGGGGACCCGAACAAGACAATAGTTTCAAAGAATTAAGATCAATATTATGTAAAAGTCCTATATTACAATACCCAGATTTTAACAAAACATTTACTATTACAACAGATGCATCAGATTATGCAGTTGGTGCCGTTTTAAGTCAAGAAAAAGACGAAATAAATTTACCTATAGCATATCTCTCTAGGGTTCTCAATGTACCTGAACAAAATTATTCTACAACAGAAAAAGAATGTTTGGCTGTACTTTATGCTGTGAATCATTTCAGACCTTACGTTTACGGCAAAAAGTTTATATTAGTTAGCGATCACGAACCTCTAAGATGGATTGATTCAATAAAAGATCCAGGACAAAGACTAGTAAGATGGAGATAAAAATTGCGAGACTATGAATACGAAATTAAATATAAACTGGGTAAATTAAACCATAATGCCGATGCTCAACCATAAACCCAATTGAAAAATCTTACGAAAAAACATTACAAGAGCAAAATTTAAAACAAGCTAGAATTCTTGTACAAACAAGACGAGAAACAAAATCCAAAGCATCAACGATTCCTTCAACGAGTACAGGTCCAACAACAAGACAAAGAAAACCCAAGGCATCAACGATTTCTTCTACAAGTATAGGAATTACAGGACAACCAACAAGACCAAGAAAAACTCTTGCACCCCCTAAAAAAATTAAGGGCCCTATAAAACCAAAAATAGCTACAGCAAAAAGTAAGTTAGAAGAAAGTACAATTGGTCAACGCGTTTTAGAACGTAGAAAACTACAACAGAAATCAACACCTTAAAATGTAATAGAATCATCATCCTCTGAATCTGACGAACCATCACAACCCCCAATAAGAAAGAAAAGCACAAGTGTATTACCCAGTCTCATCATTTCAAATCAACCATTATACGATCCATATGCACCGAAAAGTGCTCCACCAGTAATACTTTTAGAAATCAATCAAATCCCTGACGTAAGCAATATTGATCAAAATACAGTTAAAAATGTAAGTCCACCAATAAGTGGAAGTGATGATTCCTCATCTAACGAAGAAAATAATCAAGCTAAAACGAGAGAAGAAATAGTTGAAGAATTAGAAAAATCTGTAGCACAATTCAATCAATCGCTACTTCAACATGAAGAATGGTTAAAAGAAGAAGACGAAACAGCTCCAAGAAATTGGCCTAACACCTCACTAGGAAACGATGATCTAGAAATACATGAAGCTGCTAATGCATATATACCTGAAAATAATTTAGAGTTTTCAGAAAAAGTAAACGAAATATTAAAGAACGCTCAAAAACAAATTGGAGATAAAAATAAGGAAAGTTTCTCAATTACTTCACCACAAACAAAAGAAAAACGGTTTTAAAACAACATAACAACTTACCCACAACAAACTCGAGAACCAGGTTCACTGTGAAAACAAGAACTTGACGGATAGGTCAGTGATGTACCCGAGCCATCACCCCAAAATATTCCTCCCTGTTTTCCATTCTGCGATGTCTATTAAATTGACCAGCGTCAATAAAGAAGAATGAAGAATTGGATGTCGAATATACTCCTGTAGAACTTGTGCTCGTGACAACAACCAGCCCAATTCTGCGATGAGGCAAAATAGCTGTCGCAAAATTCTCATGGACGGCATACGCGAATTTTGACAATCTAATATATATATATATATATATATATATATATACACTCGACTCTCGGATCTTTTGCACTTACGGGACCAAATCCTCTCATGCCTTTTACCAAAACAAATGCTATGGTAACGCAAAACAAAACAATATGTATAACCAAATATGTAAATTAATGACAGTATTTATGTTTTATTTTTTATATTTACATTTATAATAATTAAAATTTTAATATAATTTTAATCACATAATGGAGGAGCTGTTCTTATATACTTTAGATAACCAAAGTTATCGCGAAATAAATGTTTTGACAATTTGATAGTCATTTATTTATTTAATATAAAAGGTAAAAGGTGCGGGAGAAAAATTGCAAAATATACTTGTTATCAATAACACAAAATTATACAAAATCATAAAAGGAAACAACTATAATTTTAAGGAAATTAAAAATAAAATAATTAACAATTATACACGTGCACACAGGATACCAAAGTAAGAAACTTAAGAATAACCTTTTCTAAATGTGATCCACGTTATATCCACGGATCCGAAAGAAATACTCAAACAACAAGATTTTGCGCTTAATCTCAAGCGAATTAACCTGAATAATAACCCCTTTACGTCTGTCATTTAATTCGCGCAATACTCGAAAATCCGAGAAATCAAAATCTTCACCCAAAATGTCTTTACATAACAGACATAATGTTACATCTGCTAATTCTGGACACACTTCCCAAAAAGAAAATTTATACAATCCCAAATACTCTTCTAAATCAATTATTCGATAAATACACGTTCGAGGATCAATCATGCGCGAAACATTAATCACAACGTCACTTCCTAAATTGATGTTTTCACCGTTAATGGGATTAGTACGCTCAAAATCTATATCATCTGACACATCAAAAAGGCTTAAATCAAAATTGTCAATAGATTGCAAATTTTCAATATCCAAGTCGTTTAAGATAATATCTTCTAAAGGCTCCATGAATATAAACAAAGTCAATTGCAATTTATAAAGAACTAATAACCTTGAATGATGAATTAACACTGAATCAAACAAAAGATTATTTACTCACCAGGATTAAGAAAAGGTAGGGATGAGGGATGAGACACATTATTCTCCATGATCACAGTGGAAGACGAACTATCAAACGAATCACGTCTGTTCATTGCTCATCACAAACTGACCTGCGTTAATGTTAATGGATAGCAGAAAAGATAACTATTGCCACCTTAAGACAACAATGCATTTGACTGGACAATAATTTTAATCTTATGCCTAAAGTATGTCAAAAGGATCACTTACTTCTTATCATTCACCGATGAAATTATCCTGGCGAGCAGAGAGAAGCAGCATCCGAGGCACCTCAAAATCTTTAGTCAGCAAAACTTACATGTAGCACAACAACTCAACAAATACATCACCATCATAAGACACAAAATCAAAATAATTTATGCCATTATCGAGGACGATAATTAATTCTAAGGAGGGAGGACTGTTACATCCCGTGTAACTCTCTTTTTTGAGGAATTTTTATTTTTAATTTAATCTAAAATTATATATTATTAGCATTATTATTATTATTATTCTTATTATTAATTGTTATTAATTACACAAATTCAATATTTAAATAATCAAATTAGGAAGTCTTAAGGGGGAAACCTCCTTTATTGCGTCAAAAAAATCGACTTTCTGGAAATAATTTTAATTGATTCTACAACTATTCAAGAATATACCCATTAAATCTTAAGTCGATTTTTGTATTATTGAAGAAGTTACAAAATTTTTAATTATTTTTTTTTCATGCGTCGTCTGGTGAAATGTTTACCAGAGTCCAGAATTTTTTCTGTTTTAGCATTCAATCTGCCTTCTTCTTTCATTCAGAGTACCACTGTCAGTATAATTTGTAATTTCTATGTGACAACCCTTCTTTCATTTGTTTGACATTCGAGTCACTTTATTTAAAAAAAACTTCAAACGCATTTTTCTCGAAACACCATTTTTTAATTTTGTGAACACGATTGAGAACGCCCTTTTGAACCAATCGGGCTTTATGATATACCATTTTAAAGATAATTAAATAATCTTCAATATGACATTTAGTGTTTCTTGAAAAAAAAATTTTCATATTTTTTGGAATTTTAAAGTCAATTTTTATGCACGAAAAATTACTTTTAACTTAAAAGTGGGTAAAAAAAATCAATTCTCGAAATTTTTTTTAAAAATCGAAATGTCATATAGACGGTATTATCCTAAAGTTTAAAAAAAACGTTGGTTTCTTTGTTTTAGAAAAAAATTTAGAGCGCTAGAATGTTCACAGATAAAATGAGGTGCCATGGACGCTGTGTATATTTCTATACTAAAAATGTTTTGTTTTTTCTCCAAACATTTTTTTAGACTCTCAAAACATGTATTAAAGTACCATATAAATTGCAAAACGTTTGGAGTTATTTTACCCGAGAAAAAAGATCCCAAAAATGATGCATTTTTCGATCGTCTAAAGGAGGTTCCCCCCTTAAACTCAATTAAAATAAACAAAAATATAATTAATAATATAATTCAACAATTGATCAAATATAAATATATGCATGCTTGAATCTGAAGATGACAATGCGTTTAGCAATGCATATGATCTAAATTATGTCATCTTAAATTTATAGACAAAACTTATAATTCTATTATGTCAATTATTAATCGACAGGTAATCACACTGTTCCTGAACCAAAAAAAAGTTTGACAAAAATGGATCCACAAACTGGTTGTCGGGAATGTTTCTGCATCATACCAAATGTAAAAATCCATTGAGATCAAAATCCTAGCTGATCCTTTTTTCGAGATATCAATATATTTACATGCAAATTTTTGCAAAACGTTCAAATTAAAACTTTGTAACTTCATGTAGGCAATCCAATCACGCAAAAGGTATCTTAAATATTTTTTATATGTAAATATATATCATTACATTTAAAATAAGACCTAAATGAAGAAAATTGATTAATATTTATCAAAATTTCGGGGTTTTTCAATATAAAGATTAGTTAAAAGTTGGTTTTGAACTTTTTTGATATTTCAGGTAATATTTCCGTAACCTTTATATTTCTTTTAAGTTTATTAATTATATTTTAATAATATTTGCACAAAATTTTATTTATTTGATTGAAAAAATACAAACAAGACATATTATGTAGACAAATACAAAAAAAATTAAAGGAGTTTTTCACGATTAAAAATCATATTAATTTCACAGTGCAACAGCTTTTTTATTTTTGGGATCGCATAGGGTGATTTTTATAGGTTTTTTGATACCGAACGCGAATCCGTAATCAGAATTGTTCCATCACCCTAGATTTTTGAGAAATTTGACCTTGAAAATTGAAAAAAGGCCGTTTTTGGGGTACTTTTTGGTTTTTTATCAGGGTACAAAAATCTCAAGCAGAAACCAATGATTCATTAAAGAAACTATTACATTCTTAGGAAAATCAAAAATAAATTAACCATTGTTTTTTTGTTTATCATTTCAAATTCTTTAGCAATAATTTAATAAAAACAAAGATAACTGATCGAAAAATAGATATTTTTAAAATGTTCAAATTGGAGATTGTTGAGGATGATGTGAGCTTTCGTACGCATATCATAAAAAACTTAGAAAAAATTTTTGTACCCTGATAAAAAACCGAAAAGCATCCCAAAAATTTCTGTATCTGTTGCACTGTGTTTGTTACAAATACTTGAGTATTTTATAAAATATAGTTAAAGCATTTTAATGAAAAATCACGAAAGCTTCAGTAGTAGGAAATAATTTTTTAATTGCTTACTGCTGAAAAATTGAATTAAAGCTTATTAGAAGTTGATAATATAATACTTAAATCTTATAAGTTTTAATATTTATGATTAATTATCAACAAAACTTTGTGCTACTCATTACGCTACTCGATAATGGTTGTATCTATAGTCGGACACTATGATTTTTAAAATAAAAGATAAAAAATCTTTTGTTTAAATATAATGTACAATAACACTACCTTTTTTCATAAAATATAAACTTCACACATTCGACCAGTAGGGGAGAGTCTCCAGTTGTGAGACACTTCCAGTTGTGAGACAGTCAATTTTTTTTAACATGCAATATTAAAAAGCCGATTGGTTTATATAAAAACATTTCTTTTTATATGAGCCAACTTTTTCGTGTACGCCGAAGCGGATATATAAACAGTTTTTGTTAAATACCAACACTGTGTGTGATAATCGAGTAAAAAGCGTTTTTTCAATAAATGCAAAGTACTTTTTTTCTAAGTTAATTAATTGGAAAAGGTAAATGTAATGAATTTTCTTTTAGTGTTTTCCTTATATTTTGTGATGCAATATTGCATTGTTCCAATCTACGGTTGAAAATAATTTAATTTTCCTTTTTCAAAATAGCGCCAATTTCTGGGTGTGAGACACAGCATATCACCAGTTGTCAGACGGTGTTAACACCCATCTGGGCAGCATACAAAATACTACTTTGCAGGCATACTATTTAAATGTTGTTTTGATTTTTTTTTAGTATTTTTGGGCATGTCAAGTGGAAAAAAGTCAACTGATTCAGAAGAAATCAATTTTAATGCTCTTGTTGAAGCTATTAAATTGTGTTTATTTGATAGTCATATTTTGGCGAATAAATATTATTATTCAGTATATAATAATATATATTATTAATATATTTAATTATTTATACTAAACATAACGTTTTATGTCAAACTTATTAAATTTTAGCAATTTTTAATGAGTGTCTCACAACTGGAGACATTTTTTTTTGACAAAAGCGATGTGCTCGGAAAATGTATCGTAAAATTTTTTGAGTTCATCGAAACACTATACTTTCTTTTAATAAAAGTTGCGTATTTCTGTTACCTTTCGAACAGTGTATTTTATTTACAATCTCGTTTACCCGTTTACAATTTACTGGTCAAAAATGAAACCCGTCTCACAACTGGAGACTCTCCCCTATACTCTTTAAAGTAATTATCAGAATGCATTAAAATTTATTTAATAAAAAACACGAAAGTGTCCGACTACCGACACTATAAAGCCATAGTAATTCTTATGTGAGATCCTGCAAATAATAAAGCAGCAACACACTTTCTATATAACAAATCAAGTTTAAATAATCTTAATATGAAATTGAACCGCCGGATCGTAGAAGGGCATATAGCTAATGTAATTTAAATGGGCTATATGCCCTTCTACGATCCGGCGGTTCAATTGTATTAAAATAAAACAACAGAAGGTTATTTTTATTAAATACAATAAATTGCTGTGAGCATGGTATACAAAGAACACCATATCTTTAACAAATATTAATCAATTTTCTTCATTGAGGTCTTATTTTAAATGTAATTACATATATTTACATACAAAAATATTTTAGATACTTTTTGCGTGATTAGTTTGCCTACATAAAGTTACAAAGTTTTAATTTGAACGTTTTGCAAAAATTTGCATGTAAATATATTGATATCTCGAAAAAAGGATCAGCTAGGATTTTGATCTCAACGGATTTTTACTTTTGATATGATGCAGAAACATTTCCAACAACCAGATTTTAGATCCATTTTTGTCAAACTTTTTTTTGGTTCAGGAACAGTGTGTAATCAATTGTCTAACTGTATAAAATGACAATAGATTTACAATTAAAATATTATGAGAATAACTTTAACTTTATTATAGACAAAACTTATCATTTTATTATGACAATTAATAACCGGTAGGTAATTAATTGTCCAACATCTCAAAAGGCAATAAATTTTCAATTAGGATATTATAATAAGAGGTTTTAACAGCAGTCATAGTACACAAGTATAAGTAAGGCAAATATATAATAAAGCACATAACCTATGACTGATGTTAAAATTTCCCTTATAAAATTATTTCATTATTTCATAATTTTAAATGAATAATCTTCCCCACATATCCATATTGCCCACAATAATTTAGTATATAAAGGCTTAAAAATGATGAGCATTTGTCAAATACTCTGGTGAGTTTCTGCCAGAACGGTATCGTCGAGTCGGCCCTTCAATTGTTAAATTCGCGTTAACTTAAAAGTAGTGTTACAGAAGTTGGTTTTTTTATTTATCAGTACGGAGGTAAATTAACATTAAATTTTGTTAAACCTATTTATACAATTGTCGTATAAATTTATTACTTTGGTTATTTTAACCTTTTTAATCAAATTTAATTTTTAATTAAATTAAATTTATATTTTATTTCCATATAAAAGAGACTAATTTCTTAAACATTTTAGGTCTTATATATTGTGGAATAATAGTCTAAAAATTATAAATTAACTGTACGTGATAAAAATTCAATAGTCGCTTGTTAAAAGTGTACAAGTTAATAAACGAACTGAAAATTGTCTAAAAAACTTAAACTCATCAATCTGTTTGGCACCTGTGTAAAGCAGGTTGTTGTCCAATAATTGTACTTTACATCGCTTCAATCATACATTGTAAGTAAATAAATTAAATCAAAACTTAATATTGAATAAAGAACCATTGTTAAAAAGGGAATATGCATTCATTATTTAACGAGAGCCCATAGTTCTTATAAATTGACACTATCCACACAAAAATAAGCGCCAAGACTTACCAACTTGACTATTCAGCTACTTGTCTCCGTTTTATTATTTACTTAATAAAAACTACTTTCACCTTTGCTCAGATCGTAACATGCGCGTATAAGATTAGATGAGTACAATACAACAAAAACTTTTAAAATTTTAATACGATTGAAAACTATTAAAATATCTCATAAAAATTTTAATTCAATTAGCGACGATTAAAAACAATAAGCAAACTGTTAACTGTGAATAGTTACATACACTCTTTATAACACTTATTAGAACGATCATATTTCGTTTCCTGCGCATGCGCTGACATATATTCCACACGGTAGGCCCCACGAAAGAAAAAATTAGCATATACCATGTATATCCCAGAGACATCTCAGGGATATCCGGTGGATATCTTTGGGCTATCCAATTTTCCGTCCCGTGAGACATCCCATGGGATCTCCCTGGGATATCCTACTGACATCGCGGGATAAAAATGTGATACCCCATGCTGTGAGGGCTTCGCCTTAACATAAAAAGGAGCGAATTTTATAAAATCCTTTTAAACGTAAAAATTTTACTCTTTTTAGGGTTTCGTGGCCAAGGGCTGAAACCTTATAGCGAGACTTCGGTGTCCGTCCGTAGTTTCCCCTAGTAACCGTTGCTATGGTGATGGTTGCCATAGCAACTGTTTTTTATAGCAACCGTTGCTATGGTAATGGTTGTCATGGAAAATGTTGCTATGGTAGTGATTGCCCTAACAACCGTTACTATGGTAATTGTTGCCACAACAACCGTTACCATCGTAATTGTTTCCATAGCAACGGTTGCTATGAAACTGCTTGCTATGTTTATAGTTGCTATGGTAATGGTTGTCATAGCAACGCTTGTTATTGGAATCATTATGTGGAGTTTATGATTAATTTTATTATTTTTTCTTTGTCATTTTAGGCCACGAAACCCTAAGATGTAGGCGCATTGTGCCTGCTTCTCTCACTGATTTTTTATAGTACTTATCCTAGTAGCACGTATGTAATATTACAGCAATATTGAGAACACTGCCTTAACATTACCAATATTGCCTCAATGTTGTCAATGTTACTGAAACATTACGTGCTACTGGGGTAAATATTTATATATTTATATATTTATAAATTTATATATTTTATAAATCCTGCCTACAATAACAAGGTCAAGTTTTCCCTATTCCCTAAATTAACTATTTTCTAACTAAATAAATATCCTTCATAAATATAAATTATGCAACTTTTGATTTATTTAAGATATTATAAATTATAATATCAAAAAATGCTCAAAATTACTTTAATTTACTTAGAGAAATCTATTTATTTCTCTGAAAAATTAACTAAATAATCAATTCAAATGAATTAATTATTTCCTATTATAAATAATAATTTGGGAGTATTAGGATCAATATTTATTGAATCTTTCAAACTGCCACATCGATATAGCCTATTACTATATGAACACAGCTCATAAGAATATTCAATAAACTTACGATTTGCTTTTGTTACCCCTTAAAGAATTTAAACTGAGGTTAAAAGTTAAAAAGAATTTAACGAGTTCCTCAAATTTTAATTCCAGGGCTTGACTTTGAAAATAATTTTAAAATTAACAAGTTATAAGTTGTAAAACAACAAATTCTTGTATAATTTTTACGATTTGTAGTATATTTATGTTAAATGTTAATTATTATAACTTTCAATAACAGGTTGTAAGTTGCAGAACAACGAACTCCTGAATATTTCCAGTTATAATATTGTTTATATAATTGTTATAATTATACATTATAATAACAGGTTGTAAATTACAGAACAACGAACTCCTGAATATTAAAAGTATATAATATTATTAAGTGTAATAATAAATATCATACAAATAAAAAAATAAATATCATACAAATGTATGATAAGTGTTCATGCGTACCCTTTTAAGTGACAGAATAGCAATGAGATAGCGACGCTTCCATTTTCAGAGTTTATATAGTCATGATCAACCCCCAGATTTACAATTCTTGTGTAAAATTCAAAAACTATATTAGTGTACGTAAAACTCTTTCCTTTGATTGACTAAAATTCAAAACTTTCCCCTACCCTTTAGGGACGCTTATTTTGCCATGTATTTCTTACCGCCAATTTTGTCCCACTCTTTGCTTTTTGGAAAGCGTCTAATTTTTCTCGCCAATAGTATTCAAATTTCAGAATGAGGATAGAAATATATTTTCTCTCCTTCTGGTCGCCAACGTGTCTAACGTTTTCCCGAGAACAATGCTATTGTTTAGCTGTCAATCACTTTTCTCTATGAATTTATTTTATTTCTTTAAATTTAAATAATTCTTTAAATAATAAACTTATAATCACTTTATATTTTATTAACAATATCTATTAATTTTTATCTATTTATTGATATAAATTTCACCCTTACTTTATTTATTCTAACATATTATAATTAAATAATTAAATAATTTAAATAATAAAATTAATACTATTTATATAAAACAAAATATACACTTTAAATAGAAAATTAACATTGTGTTAATTTTTTATAATTTATCTTTTTAATATTTATTCAAACTTCTAATCAATTTTATACTTTTCAAATATTAAATTTTCTCTTCTCTTTCCTAACCTTGGCCTTGAGTCAGCTGAGCCTTTTTCATATTTAGGTGTTTATCTCAGTATATTTGTACTCAATTAAACTTATTTTGAATTTCCTATACTTTTACTTTACATAGAAATTATATTTCTCATTTACAAAATTTAATTCTATTAATTTATTTACAATTATTAAATTTTTAATTTTGACTATTGAAATACCATTTCAAGCTGATTTATTTATTTATAGTTGCCTTATTGGTTTATAGTTTATTTATTGGCATATAGTGAATTTATTATTTTAACTTATTATTTTCTTAGTTACAATGGATTTTTTTACAAACAAATTTAAGGGCAATTATTGTGACAAGGTTAATTTTGATTTAATTAAAAGAAATGGGGAGAATAATACATGATAAATAAAACTCATGATGGAATACGAAGTGAGGTTATTTGTCTATGTATAATCAATTATAATGGAAAAGTACATATATGTTTATGTATATATAACATCGATATCTTAAGTGTGAGTACGTAGTTTTTTGAAAGTTCCCAGACACGCGACCCACAGCAAATACTTGGTAAAAATATAAAATATAAAAACGATATAAAACTAACACGTGCTCGTTTATTGGGGTTTGCGGATGGAAGACAATACGGGACAGATGCTCTTCTTCTGCTGTTACTGCTGCTGCTGCTTATAGCCACTGCAGCTTTCATTATATATGATGGTTCATTCGTAAATTTTACTGTCTTGTACGACACGTTTCTTTAAATCTCTTTCTCTTCCTCTTTTAGTTTTCAAAAATCTAATTTTCTACCCACATGTAATATAGGTACTAACAAGTGCGGTTAACATAATGCGAATTTTGAATTATATAGGTTCTTTTATCATGAATATATAATTACTTTTGAAAAATTAATAATGAAGGCACACTTTCTTTTGTGATGCTGAATTTTATTCTTGTTATACTGATAATCATACCAAAAAAAAAAACTGTCCGCGCAAGCGCGGACACATTCTGAACCGCACCTCGCGCGGGGGCTCGCTTCGCTCGCAAGTTTCAGCGCGCCTCGGGGCGCGCGAATATTGATCGTCGCGCTTCGCGCGCAAATTGCTCGCGGTGTTCTGCAATTGTTGTGCATTATTTGTTTTCTTGTTCTTGTTTCCTATTATATGTTTCATAAAACATATTTTTTTCTTAAAGTTACTACGTCTTTAAGGATTACATTCTTATCACATGTTTTTGTCTGCTGATGATTGCGAGATTAAGTGGATTTAAATGTATATTTTTGGTCTTAATGATTAAAATTGTGAAGTTATTTTTATTTTAAACCAGTCAATGCCATTCTATTGGGCGATAATCGGAAGTGTCATTTCACCTAGAAATTTCACAGACTTTCCAACACTTTTAAAAAAATTAAAGGAGAAGATGCTATTAATAATCCGAATCACATTTGTACAAACAAATTAAATATCTTAAATAAATCTCTATAAGCTCATGGATTTTTTATGTATCGACAGCACAGCTGCCCGTATACAGAAACCTGCTTAATCTGAAAAATATTTTCGAAATTAATTAATAATTTCAAAATTATCAAAGAACTCAGAAAAAAAACGGTAGCATGGTGGGATACGAGCCCACGACCTTTCTATTGCCGGTAGACTGCTCTGACCACTGAGCTACATGCACCCCGAGATCCCCCGAGTTCCTTGAAATACACTATCCCTTCCTACATTATTTCAAGATAACGTAGGAAGTTTCTGAAGGATGGTAAGCCTAATGTTTCACCATGCTACCGTTTTTTTCTGAGTTCTTTGATAATTTTAAAATTATTAATAAAATTCCGAAAATATTTTTCAGATTAATCAGGTTTCTGTATTTGAGCAGCTGTGCTGTCGATACATATGAAATCCATGAGCTTATAGAGATTTATTTAAGATATTTAATTTGTTTGTACAAAGATTCGGATTATTGATAGCTTCTTCTCCTTTAATTTTTAACTGCCGAATGATAAATTCACTTTCTATAATTACTTTTAAAAAAATTTATTGTAAAATAAAAATAACATGTGCAAGCATTAACTTATCATGTTAAAAGAAAATTTAATCCTTTAAAATTTTGAAGTTATAAATATGTATAAATTTTATAGTCTTCGATTAACTATAACAAAAATAATTAACTAACTGACAAAAGTACACTATATAACAATCTATAAGTACACAACTGACAATATTCCACAACACTAGAATATTTTTTACAAAATTCTCCATTTTAGATGAATTCGGAAACATTCACGAATTTTTTCAATTGGCTTCAAACGTGTTGTCATAGTCAACGCATGCGCTCACGTTAAACTACCACAATACTTGATAGTAATGAATGCAATCAGAAAGTAAGCATATGTTTATGTTCTCGGGTAAGGGGTAACATCTAAGATTGTAAAGAGTGGATAGAAGATTGTACCCAGTAACATAATGATGGTATTATGTACAATCTTTTTTTTAACCATGAAATTCTAACTATCCATTTCTCTCAGAGAGGGGTAGAACACATTAATAATTCAAATTGTTTATAAAATTGTTATTAAAAATATGGAATTTTTAAATTTACAAACATGCAAATATTTTCATTTAAAAGAGTAAACAATTTTGTGTAATCAGTGGAAGTTTCATTAATTTATTGTAAACGACTTATGAATTAATAATATTTTTAACAAATGCTGTAATATTTTGTTAACGCAAAAATAATAACAAAAATTTAAAAAACGGTTAAAAGTTCATTTTGATTTGTTGTGAACTACAGATTTTTATAAAAGTTATAAAATTTTACACGGAGAGAAAAAACAAGGCTTTACCCCGTGACTTCAATTCATGCCTTTTTCAGGTAGCAGTTTCACCGGATTTCCCGATGAATTTCTTGCGTTTAGCGGTTAGGCCATGCCTTAGCCCTTATTGGCCTTAGCTCGTTGCAAGAATCTCACCGGGAAAACCCGTGAGCGTCCTACATTTTTACTGTGATAATTTTCACGCGTTAAATGCATATTTTTTCATGGGGAAAAGCCTTGATTTTTCTCTCCGTGTAGAAAATCAATGAATTTTTTTAACACAATTAAGCTGACTGACCAAAAAACTTAAAAAACTTAAAAAAAAATTTGACTTTTTGACAAAAAAAGTTGTAGAGAAAAGTTGTTTGTATTTTCCTAAGCTGTAGTAATATGCCAATAAAAATTTAAAAATTTGAAAAAATTGAATTTTCCAAATTTTGAAAGTACAGCAGTTTTTGTATTTTTTAACGAAAATGGCTGGTTAACGAACTTAGCCTTCATTTTTACAACTTTAAGTGTGTTAAATTTAAAAACAATTCGATAAGTTTTTCAAAAGTTATCATGGGAACAACATTTTGTGTCTACAGACAGAAAGACAGACAGACACCATCGCCGGACCATGTTTTTCGGGTTCAGGGGACCCCAAAACGTAAAGATTTCATAAAATTAGCAAAAGTCAATTTTCGACCAAAAACTAATACTTTCTTAAATGATGAGAATGTAATAAAAAGCAAATTATTATTACATTATATTATTAAAACAACGAAAAAGAAAATTTTAGAAAAGTATGGAAGGAATTACGTGTTATGAAAAGAAATTCAGAAAATTACACATTGATTTTTGACCCCATTAAGAAAACCCCATAAGAATCTATATTCTTATTGCGTGCGACCAAATTATATTTGCGCTTAACGTATAAAAAACAAAATAATTCTAGTCAATAAATATTAAAATCACTATAATGATTTAGACAAGTTCATTTGCATACAAAATCGATAAAAGCGTCGCTTAAATATTTAATCTTTACTCGCTCGAAAATTGGCCCTTTTGATTGACTCTGAATATTTTATTACAATGACCTCTTTATTATACTTAAAGGAATGCAAATTACTCTTTTATACAAAGTGAGATTCAAATTTTCATTACATTAGTGAAAAAAGAACATTTATTACACTTAAAATATTGATTGTGATTCTATTGTTTTAAAAAGAGGTATATAAAGTTAATTGAAACTGTTATTGTTTAATCTTTTACGTCCGAGAAGTGTATTGCAAATGAGGTATGTAAAAATTTTAAATTCTGGATTCATTTTGTTGCATCAAAAGAATAATGAAATAATTGAATCATATGGTAGGAATCAAGAGAGGAATGATGGTGCAAATATTTTGATCTTTCTGTCAAAATGACTAATCAATTTTTGTGCTATATACAAAGTATAAAGAAAACACATGTGAGAACTGTATAATTTTAAACTAAATTTTTATACTAACGATTTCCAAATAGCACTTGTAAACTCCTGAATCGTGGCTTTTGCGAAACCGTCGTCCGCCATCATTTTTGAAAATGACTATTATAAAAATCATTCCTTAACACTCTTCTCTCTCTCGTTTATTGTAGCATTAATGAATTATTAGGGTCGCTTTTGAAATGCAGACTAATTAGAGAATACATTCAAATATGGCGGTTATTTCCCTTTCACTCAACGTCACAAAGTCAAGTCTAATGGCGCACTCAAACCTTTGGTTTCTGCCTGCCTGCCTGCAGGTTGTCATGCATCAAATTCTAACCTTCCCGAGTCGAACTTTTAGACCTGCTTACCTCCTGGTAAGTATAATTTAACCCTAACCTGCACCTAACAAACCCTTAGTGTTTTTTTCCTCCTGCGTAAGTTCTATTTAACTCTGACAACTCCTTTTTAAGTCCTAATTGAACCTCAAACCCTGTATTGCTTCTACTACATTCTTACGCAATAGGAAATGTTACGCGCGGAACAAGATATTCAACTTATTATTGTTTTGCAAATTACAAAATTTTTTATTTTGAAAATTTCACGAAAGAATTCAATTATTTTCTAAAATTTTAATAAATCCTTTGAAAAAATTCAAGTATTTTTATAAATAGTAAAATTCTTCGCAAGAATTCAATTAATTTTATAAATAGTAAAATAATTATTTGCAGGAATTCAATTATTTACAAAACAATTTTAATTGAATTCCTTAGATGAATTCAAATATTTTAAAATATTTTCATAAATTGCAATTATTTTCTTAAACTTTAATAAATTCTTCGAAATAATTCAACTATTTTTATAAATACTAAAACTCTTTGCAAGAATTAAATAATTATTAACCCAATTAAAATAAAATTAAACGAAAGAATTTAATTATTTTCAAAAATTCCCATAAAATTTAGTTTCAACAAGAATTTAAAATTCTTGAAAAACAATTTAATTGAGCTGCCGGATCAAAGAAGGGCACATAAACTCGCCGCGCCGAAAAACGTTGGCCCCTGGACACTTGAAATTCAACTTTTGATTTTAAAAGTTTATTATACATATCCTTATAGAAAATTTGATTGCGCATATTTTTTTCTTATGAGATTTTTTTCTATCTATTACCGTTTTCGAAATAATAAAGATAAACCATTTTTTTGAAAACATAAAATTTAATTAAATTTTTCACTTCAACTCGCGATATTTTACACAATTTTGCATATTTTTCAATGGCACAAAAACTGAATTAATCGTTGAAATATACTGCGAATGATGAAAGAAGAAAAAAATTGTTTCAATTAAAAATAAAATTGTTATTAATTTTTTTCTAAACAATTGCATAAATCGTGAAGTACAATTTTCAAGAGCTTCGTTTAACGGGCGAATTTTAAGCAACAACAAACTTCCAGTGAGAAAGTTGTTTATTGTAGTCTAAAGAAGTTTTTTGTAAAGTTATATTACAATTGAACAATTAGCAACAAATTGGTGAATGTTTAAAGTTGCGTGAGCGTCTGAACGAAAGGTTTGTTTTGATGTACTTAACCTCCAAGGCGAAACAACACTGCGTGACATATTCAGTCGAGCCTATTTCAACAAACGGGCTCAAACGTTCAGACGCTCGCGCAACTTTAAACATTCACCAATTCGTTACTAATTGTTCAATTGTAATATTACTTTACAAAAAACTTCTTTGGACTACAATAAACAACTTTCTCACTGGAAGTTTGTTGTTGCTTAAAATTCGCCCGTTAAACGAAGCTCTTGAAAATTGTACTTCACGATTTTTGCAATTGTTTAGAAAAAAATTAATAACAATTTTATTTTTAATTGAAACAATTTTTTTCTTCTTTCATCATTCGCAGTATATTTCAACGATTAATTCAGTTTTTGTGCCATTGAAAAATATGCAAAATTGTGTAAAATATCGCGAGTTGAAGTGAAAAATTTAATTAAATTTTATGATTTCAAAAAAATGGTTTATCTTTATTATTTCGAAAACGATAATAGATAGAAAAAAATCTCATAAGAAAGAAATATGCGCAATCAAATTTTCTATAAGGATATGTATAATAAACTTTTAAAATCAAAAGTTGAATTTCAAGTGTCCAGGGGCCAACGTTTTTCAGCGCGGCGAGTTTATGTGCCCTTCTTTGATCCGGCAGCTCAATTATTCTCAAAATATTTTTAAAAAATTCTATATAAGAATTAAATTACTAGCTCAATACAATTTTTGAATATATTCGTCAAAAGAATTGAAATAATTCTATTATTTTCGAAAAGTAATTAAAATTCTTATGATGAATTCAATTATTTTGAATATACTTAATTTTAATAAAATTCTTTAAAGAAATTCAATTATTTTCGAAACAACTTTAATTGAATTTTTCAAAAAAATTTCATGATTTTTAAATATTTCTATAAAATTCTTCATAAACAATTTAATTATTTCTTAAAATTTTAATAAATTCTTGGCAAGAAATTACTTATTTTCAATACAATTTTTATAAAATTCTTCTTCATAAAATTCAATTGCTTTTGAAATTTTCAATTAAAATTATTAAAGAAACTCCATTAGTTTAAAAAAAAAAAATTCAAAGAAATTTTTCAAAAAAATTTAATTAGGATTTTTAAAAATATTAATAAAATTCTTTGAGAATTTAGTTATTTTTCTAAATAAAGAAATTCTTTGAAAGAATTTTATTATTATCAAATTTTTTGATAAAATTCTTTGCAACAATTCGAAGATTTTCAATACATTAATTTTAAAATTGAAAATATTTGAAAAGAAAAATTAAAAAAAGATTAAGAAACCAAAATGTAAACAACAATTAACTTCAAACTACGAATAGGTTACCGTAACATGTACTTTTTTATTATTAATTTATAAATATTATTTTTAACTGAAATGTTTTGACATTTTTTTTAAATAGGTATAATAAAAATATTAATTTATGAATGTTTAAAGGTTATTATTATTAAACAATTTATTTATTTGCTGTAGTGTATTAGTGTCAATTAATGCTTTATTGAATCACTCAACAAGTCACTGAAAATAGAGCGCCTGTGTTTAGTTAGGTTCCGTAGCATAGTGGTTAGGGCGTTAGTTTCGTAGTCCGTAGTCCGTAGGTCGTAGGTTCAAGTCTCGCGTGCGTTAGATTTTATTTATTTCGTAGGTTTGCGTTTATTCCGATTTTTCTGTATTGTATAGGTATAAGTATGCAATTAAATGATTATATACACCGTTAAATAATTTAATTAACAAATATTAAATTAAAATTTTTTTTTTATATATAAATGGATATGTATTAATCCCCACATATATACTAACATTATTTATGAATTCGCTATTGGTCACGATTAAATTAAAAAAAAAGTTAAAATCATTAAATAATAATGCCATTTATTAATAATTAAAGTTATTATAAAAATTAGTTAAAAATGATCTCAAATATGCTATGAGCAGTTTTTCCAGGGTTTTTGGAGAGGAAAGAATTCTGTAAGTAAGGGTCAAGCAGTATTTAATAAGGTTCTAGGAACACCTGCTTTCCCCCTTTTACCATCTAAATTTGTCGCTAACCAGGGGTTTGCAGGAGGTAATCAGAGTTAACTTGCAATGCAAATAAACTCTGCTTTCATCCTATTACATCCTTACAAACCCTCAGTTTTAAGGAGGTAAGCAGGTCTAAAAGTTCGACTCGGGTTTTTTCAGTGTGAATAAATTTCTTGAACAAAATTATTCTTTTTTTCTTAAAACTTCATTTCCCTTATGAATTTAGCTTTGTTTTAGATGAGATATTTCATTTCTATTATCTACATTTACTTTAAAATAGTGTTACATTAATAAAAATGCTTTAAAAGTCACCTCGTATACAAGCATCTATACACTTCTCATTACGGAAAAGGCTCGTATGAGAGATTTCTCATATTTCTCATACGAGCTACCGAGCTCGTATACGAACTCCGCGGTCCGTGTATCGAATTTTTTTTACTGGGTGGTAACCACATAAGTGTAAGAGAGTCAGACAATTCAAATTATATGTTTTCTCTCCCTTACTCTAGTTGTTCCACCAAAGCTGTGAGTGCGTCTTAAAGAAATCCTAAAGTATCATAATTATTTAAAATTCCTTCTTATCTGTCATTTTCATTTCGTGTGTTACGCAACATAATTCTTAACCACTAATAGATAGTGCAACAAAGAAAAAAGCAAAGAAAAAAATTAAACAGGACAGAAAAATTTGTTAAACTTGATATGATAATTTTAAAATAATAAAAAATTTTTGTTATTAATATTTTTGCTATCAATGCAGGTATGATTCATGATTTATAAAGAGAAAAATTAATATTGCGAGAAGAGAGGTCGTCAATGAATATTTAAAATATCACTGATTGATCGCAGTTCCCTTAATGTGATTATCGCGGGTGTACATGTTTGTTTCATTTGGCTCACCTTGTATTTTTTATGTATATGTATATACACACACAACAGACGGAGCATCGTTCGTTTCAACTAAACAGACCAACTGACTCGTGGCTCGGCACGCGTCGCCACGTGTTCAGGTAAAAACTAAAAGCCACCCTAAAATGAACCACCCTCATCCCCCTTGACTCACCTCCAGTAGAAAACTGTAACACCTTTGATGTCAATGCTACAAAAATTTATTACACTCGCCAACTGTAATTTCATGGGATTGGTTACGCGATATTAAACGCATTGCAAGTTCGAGAAGCACCTCTAATCCTCACAGAAACATTCACATTGCGAATTTATTGCATATTTCCCTTTAGTCACTCTATAACTTTTAAATACTTTTATAATCGCCACTAATATCACGTACAGGAAAAAAGATTCTTCTGTAGTTTATATGTATATCCCATTATTTTTAATATTAGAGCTATAAAGACATATTTTGAAATTTCAAGTAGGATCATAGACGTCTTTTTTTCTATACTTAAATTGTTGGAGAGGTTTAGAAGAAGTTTATAGAACTCAAAATTTTTAAGATAATTTGAAAAAATAAATATCTAATTGTCAAAGAAGTTTGCTTAGAATGTTTGTGGTATATTATCTCAAAATTGAAGTTTAGTAGAAATTTATTGCTTTTATCATTAACGAATTATTAAGGAGGTTTAAAGGCAAATTGTCTCAAGATTTCCTAATTGTTAAAGAAACTTAGTAGAAGATCTGTTGTAGTATCTCCAAATTATTAAAGATGTTTAGCAGAAGCTTTGGTTTGTTATTTTCAAATTGCTAAAGAGACTTGATAGAAGATTATTTGTTGGATCATTTCTAAATTGTTAACAAAGGTTTAATGGAAACCTTGTTTCATCTGCAAGTTGTTAAAAACGTTCAAAGAAGAATTTGTTTTAACACCTGATTCATGAAGTTTTTCTAAAATATTGATTGTTACTAAATTTTCTCTCCTTTCAAATTCTACACTGACAGTAATAATATTTTCCGAATAACTTAATACTCTTTGATTGTAAATTCTGTTTCAGCCGTAACGTACACTCAAAAGTACAGTGTGACTTGATTTGTCAAAAATGTGCTGTTAAGTAAAGTGGGTCTCAATTTGCTGGATTATATGTATACAACAATGAAAGTTATATAAAAGATAACTAAAAGAGAACAACACAATTATAACTGTTTACGAACAAGTACAAATAATAAAATGAACAAATTATTCTCTTTAATCTTTAATTTCTCAATAAAATCAACTGTTACTTATACAA
Source organism: Leptopilina syphax (assembly GCA_032872505.1). Classification (NCBI taxonomy): domain Eukaryota; kingdom Metazoa; phylum Arthropoda; class Insecta; order Hymenoptera; family Figitidae; genus Leptopilina; species Leptopilina syphax. Next base: position 38,211,765 of record CM065468.1, on the reverse strand, counting down.
TTTTGTTTTATATAAAAAATTTTAATTCGCGTGTCGCGCAAGACACATATCATTCATACACATACAAAATTGAATAGAAAATAATTATATAAATTGGATTAAATTAAATTTGTAAGAGCTAGTGATTGCAAAAATCAGATCACAAATAGTAAGAACAATTGATTATAAGACACACAAAAAATATATTCAAGGGACAATGAACAAAAAATCATATAAATATAACTTCCCAGTGAGAAATTTCTCACCGGTCCAATATCGGTCCAATATTGGGAGCCAAGAGACCGATCATCGGTCCAATAAAGGCTCCCAATATTGGACCAATATGGGCTGATGCTTGGGATGTAACGGGATCGCCAAGCATCGGTTGTTAATATTGGTCCAATATTGGCAACCAAGAGAAAAAATTTTTTTAAATAAATTTTTTTAATTAAATAATAATAATAATAAAAAATTAATGTTTATAATTTTTTTGTTTAATATATTTATTTGTTTAATTATTTATTTTTAATAATTCATGTAAATAATAAATAATTTATTATTTATAAATTATAATTATTTAAAAATGCAGCAGCTATTAGAAAATAGCATTCTGCAAAAAAATTCTATCATTGAAAAATCAATGATAGGCGAGAGAAATCCGCGTCTTTAAATAGATTCGCAGATGATAGACAAGAGATATCCGCGCCATTAAACGGATTCGCAGATATACTCTGGTCTCGCGACGAATCTCTCGATATTTATATACACTGGAGTCGCCGTGTCAGTTGCGAGAACGGTTACAGCGTCCCTCTTTCGGCGGAGATAATAATTGTCACGTAAACTGCGGGTATAATAAGGCGGTCGGTAAAGCGATTTAGCAGTTTACGTGACAATTCTTATCTCTGCCGCAAGAGGGACGCTGTAACCGTTCTCGCAACTGACACGGCGACTCCAGTGTATATAAGTATCGAGAAATTTGTCGCGAGACCAGAGTATATCTGCGAATCCGTTTAATGACGCGGATATCTCTTGTCTATCATCTGCGAATCTATTTAAAGACGCGGATTTCTCTCGCCTATCATTGATTTTTGAATGATAGAATTTTTTTGCAGAATGCTATTTACTAATAGCTGCTGCATTTTTAAATAATTATAATTTATAAATAATAAATTATTTATTATTTACATTAATTATTAAAAATAAATAATTAAACAAATAAATATATTAAACAAAAAAATTATAAACATTAATTTTTCATTATTATTATTTAATTAAAAAAAATTTATTTAAAAAAATTTTTTTCTCTTGGTTGCCAATATTCGGCCAATATTGGACCAATATTAACAACCGATGCTTGGCGATCCCGTTACATCCCAAGCATCAGCCCATATTGGTCCAATATTGGGAGTCAATCGGCGCCCAGCACGGCAACCAATATTGGACCGATATTGGACCGATTGAAGTCTATTGGCAATTTCTCACTGGGTTATCTAGTCGGTGGATTTTTAAGCGTGGAATTGTGGATTACGGCGTGGCTCCGATTCAAGTCCCATGTGGCGTAGACTCTGCTGGATTGTTCACGTCAAATTCAGTCTAATTCATCAAAAAGTTCAATATTTTCAAAGGTTCCTCTCGTCAGCACAATAATCAGGAAAACCTCGAAATTAATTCCCACACGAGAACTTCATCTCCGGACTACAGAAGACGCCGTCCTCAAATCCCTAAAGGCCACAATTTTAGCGCCACACTGATTTTAATTAGTTAATAAAAATTCACAAATTACAAAATTTAGAAGCAAAGAAAAAATAAAACTTTAAGTCAAATTTTAAGAGACTGAAAATGTTAAACAAATCGAATTCAAAGAAAAAATATCTTTGTGCTGTCGGCGACTCACAAAATGTGGCTGTGATTATACTAATCCACCGGACCATGGAAAGTGAGGATGACACGATCGCGGAAATTAGTTATATTACTCCCGCAACGCAAAGGAAATTCTAGAGAAATTCTAGGAATACTAGGGAAATTCTTCCTACTGCCCAGCAGTGCCCACAACTCCCAGACCCTTTGGATGCTCTCTTCAACGAATATAATACGAAACTCGCCGAAAAGAGACCCAGAAGCACAAGACTTATATTCATGACCATGAATATAAAATCGCGCAAAATTCAAATATACGTATATCCCTTCATATATTAACATCTTTTAGTAGCAGTAAACTTCTTATAGCAGTAGTCAACTCCTTCTTTTATATCAGCAAATTTAAAATTTCCGAAAATCTTGCATCGAAGAGAATTAGATGGTACACAGTATGTGTATAATTGTCTCGAGTAAAGTAATGAAGCAGAATTATTGTCGAGATGGTATATATGAAAGGAAAGGAAATTTCAAAATGCATCCGTTTCCCTCCCCATAATATCCACTTTATCTATAATGGCATCTGCATCTTGCAAGGTCTTTTACCCACCTCTCTTGTTACTTTCCTACCGTGTAACGCTTGGCACGAGCCAATGCTCCGAAAGGCAAGTTAGACGTGGTAAAGGCAAAACAAAGAGGTGCAACAAGGGCCACGCGCTTTGCCTGCACCATCTGTTGCTTCGAAGACGTTGCCGGCTTCCATGGGACACCATATGCTACTATGCGTGGTCTCGACCAACCCCAGCAGCTTGTCCTAACCGGCTATCAAGACCTTTCCGATTGCATGGTTATACTATTTTATTAGCTTGTCAAATATCATATATACACTGACAACATACATATATATAAAAAAACATCATTCCAATACTGCACCTTGTTCACTCAATGGATATACACCTACATAAGTACATTTGTCAGATGTATTTCAATGTCATTCGTTTCTATATAATTATCCTTGAAACAACTTTTGCATTATGATAACCATTACTGTTTCTATACTCTCTTCCTTTCATTTTCAATCGTTTCAAATAATCTACAATAATGCACCTTGTTCATTCCAACGACATTTCACTATACTGCTTCAATGTTGTTCCCATATATTGTCTTGACAACTACCTTTTATTCATCATCGTCATTTACTTCTGATTCTGACTTTTGTATTGAAATTGAAGGTCCTGAATATATTTCGTTATTCCAATCTATTTCGTGAAAAAAATTGCAAAACTTTACAAGTCACAGTAAAAATCTCCTCTCAATATAGACATTATTTTTGTAAACTATATTTCAGTTTTGAAAACTTCTCACAAACTGTTTGGTCGAGGATTTTAAAACAAAAAAATAACCGTTATAGAGAAATGCTAATATTTGTTGTCATTATATTTGTCTTCCGGTTTGGCAGAAGTTAACATATAAAGAATATAAAAAATCAACGAGTAAGCTTTAAGGTGTTCCCATGAGTATTTTGTGATGCGGGTTGTCGATAATGTTCTTCTTGGCTATTTATTTTATTTTCTTGAGTTTAAATATACGAAACATTGGTTCACACGGTCGATTACACTCAGTACACTTTTTGTCGGTCAGTATATATATAAGGAAGGCTGAAGAAAATGTAAGGGTATTGTACACCTGCGAAACCTCGCATATAATTAATAACGTCGATGTCGGCACGAATCCTTTGTACAAACTACTTATATCCGTGTATAAACCTTCTTAAGTATTGTAGAAATAAATAAAAATAATGCATTTTCAAGCGGATCTTTGCAAGCAGACCGGAAGATGGTTCCTCGCATCATGCACCACTTCCTGTTATAGAAGATCCCATAGATTTTATATAATCATGCAACCCTTTCTATAACCCAGCTATTTTTATTTTCAATTGCAAGGGAACTTTTCTTTGGCGAGTACATATGTGTATTAAACAATTTAATTAAATATAATTTAATTGGGTCAGTTTTTACCAAGTATTACACTTCCAGGTTTATAAAACTGCAATTTTGACAGTATTGAGCCAACTTTTCGCTTTCAGCATTAGCAAAATATTGTATTGTACCAGGGTTACATTTTTAGTATCTGTGATGTAGGTACCATTGAACCAGTTTTGAACCAGAATTACATTTCCAATTTTATCAAAACAGCATTGAGCCAGTTTTGGATCAGTAGGGGAGTCTAGGGTAAATCCGGTCACTATTGGTCAGATAGGTAAAAATCTAGAAAATTATTCTCCAAATCCAAGTTAATTAATTAAGTTAATTAATTTATATCATTTTAAAGCTTATCATTTCTACTATCAATATAAAAAAGAGTTTTTGATTTATCTCTTTTTTAGTTTTACTTAGGGTAAGTCCGACCATAGTTTTCTTAAAGGATTGTAAAAATGATAAAAAAACGTTTTTTGTCTTAACTTTTATTGATAATTAAACATTGAACACTTAACTTTAAAGTGCCAAAAAATAAAATATTTTCATAGAAACAATTTTAAAAATCCTGCCAAGTTGTACATTTTTATACACTAACGTCCGTGAGTATCAGGACGCCCCTTTTTTCATAAGTGGAAAAATGCTTAAAACGTAGAAAATAAGAATGACAAAAATTTTTTGTATTTTTTTCCTGAAAGCTAATAAAATTATGAAAAGACTGACACCTGATCGAAGAATTTTCGTTGACTATTCTGTCAGATACAGAAACAATACTGGATTTTGCATGCTTTTCGTAATTTTTTAATATCTCTAAAACTAATTAATTTTTATTAGCGCTCTTGGTCTTGTTTTAATTTCTATTTAATGTAGAATCTAAATTATTAACTGGTATTGTAAAATAAATTTTTCCAAAAAAAATTTGAAACCGTAAAAGTAGGATTAAAAAAATTCAAAAAATTATCATGAATATTAAAGTGTTAAAAAGGTCAATGTAAAATATGTTTATTTAAAAGATAAACTGTTAGAAAATTCTATTGTGATTTTACAGCAAAAGTACAAGAAACAATTATCCATCAAAATAATAATGTAATTTTACTTTACTAAAGTGCTGTAAATTTACAGTATACCATGTATTTCGGAAATATTCCCTACTATTAATTCGGAAATTCTACCATTTGAATATTTACATAAAAAATCAAAACTGTTTATATTGTTTTCTGATATGTTATAATAAAAGTAAATTAACTAAAAAAAAAGTTTTATTATAGCATTTTATTATCATTATTACGGAAATGCGACGCCACGATTTGAACCCTTAGTCGTATATAGTGTTGTCTATGTCTTGTAAAAATTAATTAATTTAATGTAATAATCGCAAATTAATAAGGAATAATGTAAAATAATGTAAAATTTTTTGAGTTTTATACTGTGATTTCGCAAACAATTTACTGTAAATAAAAAGTACCATTTTTTTTTGCTGTGAATTATTCAAATACAATGAAATTTTGCTGTATTTGTAAGGTTTTACTGTAAAAATTACAACATTTTTGTGAATTTACTACATTTATGTGTTATTACAGCAAAAACTGTAAATTCACAATACGTTTTACTGTAAAGTTGCTGTAAAATTACAGAAATTTCTAACAGTGTATACTAAAATTCAAAAAAGCTTTTTAATTACTTAATTATTTAATTTAAAAAAAAAAAATTTTGTTGAAAAAGTGTCAATCTTTCACAAGAGGTAGATCAATCTTAACTAACCTTACTATTTTTTCTAATTTTGCTTTGAATAGTCTTCAATCGGGTTGTGCGGTGGATACTAATTATGCAGACTTCGCTAAGGCTTTTGATAAGGTCGACCACGGTATTCTTTTGGCGAAGCTTAGGGTCCTGGGCTTTTCTGATGGACTAATATTGTGGATAAAAAGTTATCTCACTGAACGTACTCTATCGGTGCGAATTAATTATGACTTTTCCGACATTTTTATAGCTACCTCAGGAGTTCCCCAAGGTTCAAATTTAGGTCCATTATTTTTCATAATTTTTATCAATGACATTAAAACAGTTTTTACGCATTCATTTTTTCTTTTATTTGCAGACGATTTGAAAATTTATAAATCTATCTCATGCATTCAGGATCGACTGGATCTGCAATCTGATCTTGATTGTCTTTACAAATGGTCTGTAAAAAATAAATTGTTGTTTAATATTAATAAATGTTACGTCATGTCCTATTTCATATCCAGAATTGATCCTGACTGCCTTTATCTAATTGACAATGAAATTATTTCTAGAGTAACAGTTATACGTGACCTTGGGGTAATGCTCAATAGATTTTTTAATTATGATGATCATATTAATTACACCATCAGTAAGGCCAACAGGGTCTTGGGCTTTGTCATGAGAACTGCCTCAAATTTTAGAAACGAGTTAGCAATAAAAATATTGTTCTTTACTTTAGTCAGACCTGTCATCGAGTTTGCGTCTACTTTGTGGAGGCCTTATTAGGACTATTGGGTGGATGATATTGAGAGAATTCAGAACAAATTTATTCGTTTCCTCGCCAAACAAACTGGAGTGCCTTACAACTTCTATGATCACGATTATACTGACCTTAGAAAAAGATTTAATATTCCAACTATATCTCAGAGATTTCTTTTTGCAGATCTCCTGTTTTTATTTAAAGTCATTAATGGTTTACTTAATTGTTCAGATCTCTTAAGTTTATTTTGTTTTTTTGCAGCAAAGCATTCTCCCAGAACTGAAGTTCCATTATTTAATCAACAACTTATCCTTAATAGAAAAACAGCTATTTTTTTTGGCTGGAGTTTGAGAGTGACGGTCTTGATTGGTTGTGAAAATGACATGATGACGGTTGCGAGTGGTTGAAATACGGTGATGACGGTCGTGATTGGTTAAAATCCGATGATGACGGTCGCTATTGGCTAAAATTTTATGATGTCGGTCGCTGTTGGTTGAAAATATCATGGTGACTGTCGCGATTGGTTGAAAGACGATGATGACGGTCGCTATTGGCTAAAAACCGATGATGACGGTCGCTATTGGTCAGAAATCCTAGCAGAGACGCTTGCCATTTTTTTTTTTTTTTTGTTTACAAGAGCTTCAACAGTAGTTATAGTTTACAGTAGTTACAGTTTATTAACAGATTTTTACAGTATATAATACAGAAAAATAAAAGTGCAAAGTTAAGAACACGTTTTTTTCTCTCTTCAAAATAAAAAAAATAAGACAAAAAAAATTTTGTGATTAAAAATAAGGATAAGAAGGTCAGCTTTAAAAAATTGTGTAAAATACTACTTTTTAATTATATAAAATAATTTTTCTTTTTTGAAATTAAGAATTGCAATTAATAAATTAACATCTTTCCCGTCTAAGTCACTAACATTATCTACTTTTTCAACAATTAAACTTGTAAAGAAATTTAAATAACTTTCTAGAATTAGTTAAAAAATCCTTGAGCTCATCCTTGAGTTTACCTTGTTTTATTAAAAAACTAAATATAATTTCAGATTAATACTTTACATAGTTTAATATTTTTTAAATGAATCTTAAACAAGTACCCAGTTTTTTATTATAAAAAAATTTATGTTGTCTTAAAAAAAAGAATATTTTTTACTTCAGTTCAAAATTAGAGTGTTGAAAGTAATAAACAGGTGCCATAATAATAAGGTGCCAGTTTCAGAATCATGTTTTTGACTTATTTTAGAAGTAATTTTAATTACTGATTTTGAACTTTAAATTCTTAAAAATTGGTAAAAAATTAAAGCTTAAAGTGACCATCTGTACTGTTCATTTTAAAGTATTTTTATAATAGTATTTAATGTTGAAATACTTAAATAAAACTAAAAATTACTTAACTGACTAAAATTTAAATTTCTTTAATTTATAATTGTATTTTCTTATAAATATAAAAATAAATTAATATAAATAAAATAATAATAAAATAATATAATTTTTTAATTTCTAAATTTTTGAACCCACACAGCACATGATATTTCCTGAATACCTCCTGAATATTTCACTGAAAGATTGAAATATTTCATTGCAAGATTCAGGAAATATTTCTGCAAACAGGAAAATGTCCGCTTATGTAGGAATATTGACGCGAAAATTGAGAAAATATTTCATTGAAATATTCCTGCAATATTACACATAAAGATTCTGCAATATTGTGAAAATATTTCAAAAAATGGAAAAATTTGTTAAACACCTCAAATCAATAGGAATTTTCTGAAATATTTTAAAACCCATAGGATATAGTAAGCCAAAAACTACTGCGCAACTCTACAGGCCATAGAAACTGAGTTCGACCAGTGCGCATCATTTCAGTTGAATATTTCCAAAATATTTCAATGAAATATTTTCTTTAAAAAACATTAATTGTATTAAAATAAACTAAATGCATATTTCAGCTTTATCCAAAGAACATAAACACGTGTGAAGTATTTCTAAAATTATATTAATTTTATTAAAAGAAGACAAACTCAAGTATCTTTTTAATGATTTTGGAAAGTTATTTTAATTTTACTTTTAAGTTTAATTTTTAAATAATTATATTGAGCTTTAGTGCCTTAGACGGGAAAAATGTTAATTAATAGAGGAGACTGGGGCGAAAAGTTAAATTGTGAAAACAGTTAAAATTCATTATCTTTCGAACGGAAATAGTTAGAGCATTGCAATTTTAATTATAGAAGGGTGTTATCACCCTAAATAAATGTCTAGAGTTATGTGACATTCTGCTAATTTTTGTAGTGTCCATATTTAAATTTTTTTCACCCTACTTTTGAAAATTTTTTCGTAAAAGAAAATATCAACTTTTAAGTATATATTTTTTGCATTTATTCTCACCGAGATTTTTTTACTTCATTATTCAGGTCCCCTGAAGAGAAACCTAAAGGTATTTGCTAAATATCTTAAGTCAGATTTTTTATATTTGTTGTTAAAGCCAAAAACGCACCCTGGGGCGAAAAGTTAAATAATGGGTGGGGCGAAAAGTAAAATGTATTTTTACATGTTGTTAAAATTTTTTTGTATTTTTCGTTTTTTTGGGCTTATTTGTTTAAAAATGATTTATTTGACATTAGGGAAGTACTCTGTCAAAAAATAAAACCGTTCACGTAAAATAAACCAAAAAAATTTTTTTTTGAAAAAATGTTTTTTTAACTTTATAACTGTTCTAAAGCTTTTGTTCAATAAACACAAATCTTTTATTAACTAAATTACTTGTTTATGAATACTTTAACTTATCTAACTTAACACCTATCAGAAAATAGTTTTAGTAGGCTAGAAATAGAATTTAACCTTTCGCCCCAGTCTCCCCTACATTTTGCAAAATGAAAAAATTATTTATAGCACTAACATGTAGTATTTACACAATTTTTACAGATAGTGTACAATTAATTAAAATTGATTTAATAAATGGTAATAAATCATTTATCAGAGAATAATTTATTCCCAACAAAAACATCTTTGATGTTTTAATATAATGGGTCATAATAAGTGAAACAATTTCAAAAAAAAATTATTATTAAAGTAATTTGGTGTTGAAGTTCTGGATCATTTTATTTTCATGTTATTATTACTTTGAAACAAATAATGATAATAAAGTAATTTCTTTTAAATAAAGCTTAATGTCTATACTTTAATGATAAAATAAAAAGATTGTTTAAAAATTAAAATTTAAAATTGTTATTAACAATTCTTATAAACAATTGCAAATTCAAGAATGTTCTTAATATTTTGGGAAAATTAAATTACCATGCATTGATGTGCAAAACTCCAAGTATTAATTTAAAAAAATTGTCGCCTGTATTTTGGCAGAAAAATCTACGCAATTTCTATAATATAGAAGGTTACTGATTTTTCTTTCTTTAAATTAATCCTTGGAGTTTTGCCATAATTTTTCAAGTGGCCGGTTTCATTTATTTTGGCCCTAATATAAGTAAAAATATTATAAACTAATGGAAAATATCTGTAGCGTTTTTACTTTGTAATTTCCATATTATGAACACAATTAGTTTTGTAATAAATAAATAAATATATATATATATATATATACATATATATATATATATTATTTCAATATTAAATATAAGAAAAACTCTAATAAAAATATAATATACACTACCAGTTAAAATTTAAAGACTTTTAAAACACTGAATGCTTATTTTAAAGGTGATTTTCTCCAGAATGAGAATTTTTTATAGGCATTAACGTATAATTTTTTTTTTAGAAAATTCAATTTGTCAAACTTACATTTAAAAAATTAAAAAACTTTTAAACAATCTTATTAACAGAGAAATAATTTGTAAAATATAAACATATGTTTTTATTTAATTAAGATTTAATTTAAAGTTATATTAAGGTTTTTGTTGTGGGAAAGGAACAGAAGTGGGCGCGCAACGCGCGCCCTTTTGGTTCTAGTTAGAACTAATAACTTAGAAAATTCAGTGGTCAATAGGTTGAGTCGTGAGGCAAATCAGTTTTATGACAGAGTAAATTTTTATGGCGTTTCGCTTAATGCGTTTGTTAGAGAACTACACAAGCAGATTTTCGACAAAAATAATAACAATGCGATCAACTAGTAACGTAAGATTTTCATTGTTCAGTACATTGTACGAAAGGGCAATATAAGCCTGTTTATATACTAAATAAATAAATAAATAAATCTGTTTTTCAAAATTTTTTTATCCGATTTTCAGTTTCAAATTTTTTTTGGAAAAATTTATATCACAATACCATTAATTAATTTAGATTCTACATTGAATAGAGTATGAAACAAGACCTAGAAAAAAAGTTAATTAATTAATTTGGCTAAAAAAAGTTAATTAGTTTTTAAGAAATTAAGAAATTACGAAAAGCATGCAAAATCCAGTATTTTTTCTGTATCTGACAGAATAGTCAAAGAAAATTCTTCGAGTCTTTTCATAATTTCATTATAGCTTTCAGGAAAAAAATACGAAAAATTTTTGTCATTCTTATTTTCTACGTTTTAAGCATTTTTCCACTCATGAAAAAAGGGGCGTCCTGATACTCACGGACGGTAGTGTAGTTTTGGTGTTCATTTCATGAACACTTTGCTTCCTCATATAGAAATAATAATAATTAAAATATAAGAATTACTTTTTATTAAAATGTTGAAAATCATTAAATCATGGTCCAAAAAATGTGTTTTTATATATTCTATAAAATGGTTATAACAGTTTAATAATTACCTGCAAATAAGTTAATAAACAAGAATGTTAAAAAAATGATATTTTCCACAATTTTTTATTTTTCAAATACCAATAAATTGATAATTTCTGACCGAATCAGGTTCAAAAATAGGTCATTCGAAGCGTTTTTTAAAGCTCTACAAGTTGGCTCTACAATGTTTAGCGAGGACTCAAAAGATGCGTCTGAAAAGACTCTACATAACTAATGAAAAACATTTATAGATGCCCTAACAATATTGTTATACTTTATGAATCAGGTTGAGAATACTCATATTTTATGTTCCCCAGGGAGACCTACAATTTAAAAAAATGAAGCCTTTAGCTCTTTCTCGTTCTGAGATATTGAGGCAAATGTAATGTTAGTACACATACATATGGGCAATTCCACGTGAGATTTAAGTCGACCTCTTAAAATCGGCCAAAAATATTTTTTTTCTATTCTGTATCGAAAAAAAAGATACGTATTTTTTTATTTATGTTTAATTGTCTAAATTTTCAAGTTATGAATTTTCGAAAATTTGGACATTTAATTGTAGACCTATATTCAGTAGCTTATAAGTCCGAAAATATTGAGTTTAGGAAAAAGTTGTCAAAAAATGAAAGTTTTAGTTTTCTTTCGACTTTTAAGAAATGTAAACAAAACCTTTTTTTAAAATTTTTTAATAAAAAAAATTTTTTTTTATAAACAAATTAATTTTTTTTAACTTTGGGCCAGATTTTTTTTTATTATTTTTTTTATTTCTTTGTAACTTATAATAGAGAGAAAATTTTCCAAAAAGTCCCGAAATGGGCCTGATGTGTTAAATGAGTTTTTAAATATTTTCAAAAATCACTTGCAAGCATCACTGTGGGATTTTTTTACAATTAACTTTCTAAAACTGTCTACAAGGTATAATTTTTAATATATTTAAGGGTTCTTTGTTTTAAATGAAAGGATCTACGCTGTAAACAGTTTTAAAAAGTTAAATGTAAAAAAAATCCCACTGTGATGCTTGCAAGTGATTTTTGAAAATATTTTTAAACTCATTTAACACATCAGACCCATTTCGGGACTTTTTGGAAAATCTTCTCTATATTATAAGGTACAAAAAAATAAAAAAAAATCCGGCCCAAAGTTAAAAAAATTAATTTGTTTATAAAAAATTTTTTTTTTAATAAAAAATTTTTAAAAAAATTTTTTGTTTACATTTTTTTAAAGTCAAATGAAAACTAAAACTTTCATTCTTTGGCAACTTTTTCCTAAACTTAATATTTTCGGACTTATAAGCTACTGAATATAGGTCTACAATTAAAAGTCCAAATTTTCGAAAATTCATAACTCGAAAATTTGGACAATTAAACATAAATAAAAAAATACGTATCTGTTTTTTTTCGATACAGAATAGAAAAAAAATATTTTTGGCCGATTTTAAGAGGTCGACTTAAATCTCACGTGAAATTGCCCATATACACACACACATCCGGACATTTTTTAAAATCCGTTTTTTGGACTTCTGAGGTAAAATTACGTCCAAATTTTTATTTATTTATAACATTTATACGAGCAGTGCTTATTCGTACATAAAGTAGGTACTAAAAGATTAGGTATAATGAAAATATGTAAGTAGGTAGGTTAACTTTGCGAAGCTCGTCTAAGTTTACGAAAAAATGAAATGCAGTTTTTTCAATTACAAATTAAAGTTTAATTATTATATTTTCCAAACAATTAAACTCAATCAAATTTCGTTACTTACTTGTATTCAAAAAAGTAAATTAAAAACTAATTGTCAACACATGTATTATTGTTGACTCGCAATAATATTGTGTGACATTTATGAAGGAAACACTAATTATTGTGCGAGCATTATTGCAGAAAATCAGATGTCGCATAGCGCGCTGGTTGTCAAAAAAGAGGTAATTTAAAAATTTAATAAAAAAATTTAAAAATCGCAATAATACTAACATGCAGTAAAAATTCTGCTACTTATATAGTTTTAAGTATTATCAATTGAAAATCAATAATAGATGGATAAATTAATATATTTTTTAAATAATAAAGTGTACTTCTTTGATTAGTAACACTGAAACGTGTATACTATAGTAAATATTGGAAATATCAACAGTTTTTAATATGTATTCATGACTGCCATATTTGATAATTTCACAGAATTCTGTCATTATATATTTTAAATTTAAATAAATAAATTAATAATTGTGGGAATGTACATTTTTATGAGCTATTCTATCAAGTAAGATTCAAAATAAATTTTGTAATTATTTTGAAAAAATTAGGCGTATATTTCAAAATGAAAATAATAATTTTTTAAAAATCGCAATAATTGTGTCACTTGCAGGAATACCTACACTTACCCTATGAGGAAGCAATTTACTTTGTTTAAAAAGAGCATTTGGCCATCTCTCCCGGAATGTCCGGGAGAAATGGCCAATACTTATAAATTTTGGCTTTTAGCTAAACTTAATTTTTAATCATTCACATTACTTTCCTCTTTTTCTGGTCGAATTTTAAATGCAATCAAGTACAGTTTTCATGTAGCCAAAAGTGTGGAATACTATTTTCAATCAATGTCGTTTGGTTGTAACTTTCAGCACAACCTATGTATAGATCTTTATCTCTGGTGTCAATTAGATCAATTATATTTTGTTATATTAAATAAATAAAATAATTTCTCCCTTAATTTTTTGTTTATATTAAAGCGTAGATTATGTACTATTCAATGAAATTTAAAATTAAAAATTATCTTAAAAAATATAAATATAACAATAAAAAATCTGAATTTCTCAAATTTTTTTGGAACCATGCAAAAAAATGAAGAAAGATTCTACTTACAATTTTATTATTTTTCAACAAATTATTGTTTACATTTATTATTAGTCACAAAAGTTTGAAGAATAACCAATAATTAGTGATATATTTTTACAAATTCTGTAAAATATTTGAATTGGACATCTCTCTCGTATGGCCATCACCCCCGGACTTACCCTATAGATAATTTTTAATACACATATGTGTAAAAAAAATAATAATAAAAATAATAAATAATAATAATAATAATAATACACTAATTATTGGTTATTCTTCAAACTTTTGTGACTAATAATAAAAATGTAGGTATTAGGTGTAGGTATTATATTAATTATTATATTTATTATAAAACGCCAAAATTAAAAACGCGACTGATATTGACAACATATTGATATTTGACAACAATATCAGACGCGATTTTAATTATGACACTTATAGAATAAAAAATAACACAAGTAGAAAAACCTGCAAGCCTTTCCCCTACTTTGAAAAAGAACATCTAATAGCATCAAAAAAACTAAGCCAAATTACAACTCAAAAATAACGATCGAAAAACTTAAAAATCCAAAGAGCGTTTTTGTCTGACGTCTCTAAAAACACTTGACCGCCTCTAATTCTATGTTGAATTCAGGTTGGTTTGGTTTTAGTTATTGGTCTTTAGTCCCCATAGGTAAAGTAGCCATGTTCTAAATTGATTGACTTCCAATATTTATAAGATGATATTATTGTACACAGTTGTCTTCAAGCACTTTTGGGTTTACCTAAAATGAGTCAAAATTGTGCTAACGCAGTTTTATCTGGAATCAGTCCAAGATTCCAAATTTTCATTTCCGAAAATCGTAGCTGATTCTTTTTTCGAAAAAAATCTCACGTGGAATTGCCCATATATATATATATATATATTATATTTTGACCTAATTTTGGTGTTTTATTTTTACTCTCTCACCTATAACTTTTAAACTAAGTTTGAGGTTGTTTTCCTTTAAAGGAAAATAAATTTTAATAAAATTTTTAAAAATAGATGTCAGTTTATAACATCTTTTATTGATTTAAACTTACTATTAAAATTTAAGTCAAGCTTCTTTTAACCTATAGGTAAAAAATTTTGTCAAATTTTAATAAAATTTGCTTTTTTGATAAGTAGGTTAAAAAATATGTCAAATTTGACCTAAATTATGAAGGAAGGTCTGGTCAGAAAAAGTTTTCTTAAAAATTTTTGACCTGTAAATAAAAACTGCTCTTAAAATTGACCTAAATTTTGAGGGTAGAGGGAATTGTTTGTCAATTTTGGACCTGTTTATTAAAACTGCCCTTATAATTGACCTACATTTTGAGGGCAGAGCGATAAGTGTGTCAATTTTTTACTTTTAAGTCAAAACTACCCTTAAAATTGACTTAAATTTTGAGGGCATAGTAGTTAGTTTGTCAGTTTTTACCTGTAGATTTAACAGTCTGCCCTTAAAACTGACCTAAATTTTGAGGGCAGAGGGATTAGTTTATCAATTTTTGACCTGTAGGTTAAAACTGCTCTTAAAATTGGCCTGAATATGGGTCAAATGTAACTTATTTCTGACGATGGGCCTACCTTAACAGTGGGCCAACCTTGACTATGTGCCCTTTCTAAGGGGCCCTTAGAAATGACTAAATCAGCGTCGGCGGCGAAATGATTTTATATTATAGGGATATATATATATGAGGCATTCCATGTCAAGTGATCCGGGTGGAGAAAAATTTTTCTCCAATCGTAGCAAAACTTGGGACTTTTGTAGTACTAATAGATAGTAATTTTTCGTGAAAATATTTTTTTACCTAGTCCAATATTTTCCGAGGGGGAGGGGGTTAAATTTTTGGGTTTTTCAGTACAATGCTTATTTCGATAATTTTTTACTCTATAACTATTAAACATAAAAATTTGGCAAGGTACATTTTGGAAAGGTTTTTTCATGCTCTTTCGATTGAAAAGAAGCATTAAAAAAAAAAAAAATTTTTGACCCAAAAAAATCAAAATTAAAAATAAATTTTAATTTTTTGGAAAAAAGGTCCCATTTTTTTTTTTTTTTTTAAACGAAAGCTGAGGTTTTTTCCTAAAAGAACATATAAATGAAAAAGTGGGACAAGAATGTTTAAACATTGAAAAAATGAATTTTCTCGTAAACAGAGCTAAAAACCGGGTTTAGAGAGTAGAAACAGATAATAGAAACAGATAATAGAATTAATTAAAAAAAGAGGACTATAATAAGAATGGTATTTAATTACATTCAGCGATAGTTTCAAACAGTTATACAAATTAACAAATAATGATGGTGGTCATTTTGTTCACTAATAACCCTTCGCGATTTCGATTAGCAGTCCAAAAATTCACATATTCTATTTGCATGATAATAAATTTATGCTAATAAATATTATTCTCAGCTTTTGTAAACATTTGTATATAATCCATTTGGTTGTTGAATCTTATTAAAAGAAAAATAATTTTTTAAATTAAAACATATTTTTTTATATTACATATGTATACCGAAAAAAGTTTAGTTTTCATAAATTTTATGTTACAAAATTTTTTTCTTTCCTTTGAAAATAGATGAACTTACATTTTGACCGGTACTGTAAATATTTCACATTGAAAATTCCGATAAACATAAATATAGCAAATTAAACTTAATTAAAATTGATGGGCCGGATGTATCAACTGCCGCTGCGCGCTATCGCAAGAAATAATACCAGTCAGGTAGCAGTGAGAGGCCCAGAAGCGCTCACTACTCACTGACTGGTATGGTCCTTTACGGCGGCGCGTAGCGGCAGGTGTTATATCCGGCTCCTTAATTATTCAAAAATTTCACTATAAACATAATTTTTTTATATACATATTACTTCTATTATCTCCTAAATATATTTTTACGGATTCAAATGAACGTACCCTCGATAATGCAACATACATCTGACCGTGATTAAGTACATCTCTTCTTAAATCTATATATATTCTGTTAAATGTTTGTCCTTGAGACTTGTTAATAGTCATTGCAAAAGCTAATTTTATAGGAAATTGTCTTCTTTTAAAAGTAAACGGATATAAATTTTCACAATATAAAGTTACTCTATGTAAAAAGACAATATTTCCACTCTTATCTCCCGTTAATATTTGACATTTAATAACATTATGTGATAAATCTAAAACAATTAACCTTGTTCCGTTACATAATCCTTCATTAATACTAAGATTTCTAATAAGCATTACAACGGAATTAATTCTTAAATGTAATTCATGTGGTGGTAAAGAAGGTGGAGAGAGAGTATTTAAATATTCTGGTAATAAAGTTTCAGAAAATTTTCCATTATCACAATTTTCAGTAGAATCAATACTTTTATATATTTTTTCACCTTTACTGTCTAAGAGACGCACCACTCTCTTATTAATATCATCAACGTCAACGTTTCTAGGTGCTAAAATTGCACACTCTGACAACTCCTGAAATTTATTCTGTTGTATGAACTGACAATACATTTCTACTGCAATATCTACATTCCCTTTTTGAATAATATGTTCTGGTAATATAACATTATCATCTGCATCATTTAATTCACCATTGCCTACTTTAAGTAAAAAATCTACAAATTCCGTTTCTTGTGGTAAGGCTCTCATATTATCTGTTAATGTGTATTTTTTGAAATGTTTCCATAGTTTACTATTTTTTATTGATAAATTAACTATTTCTGATCTAGTACCCCGTTCTTTAATTGGTAAAGTTTGTCGAAAATCTCCGCCTAGAATTACAATTTTACCACCAAAAGGTTCATTGGAATTCATTATATCTCTTAATAGATAATCCATAATTTCTAAAGCATATTTTGGAGCCATTGGTGCTTCATTCCAAATAAAGACATCTATATTTTTTAAAAAGAGGCCTTCTTTAGATTGAACTTTAATGTTTGAAGATGAATCACTGTATAATGGAACGGGTAAGCCTAAAACTTTATGAACAGTTTTTCCATTAGGAAGCAGAGTCGCAGCTATACCTGTAAATGCCATGTTGCAAACATTTATTCCTTTACTTCTTAACAAATGCCATAGCGTAATGTATAAAAATGTTTTTCCAGATCCTCCACAACCATCAACATATAAGCACTTAGAACTATCAAAAGAAGAATCCTTTAGGGCATCAAGTACATAATCAACTACAAGTTTTTGTTTTACATTTAATTTAGCATAATTCTGTTCTCCTATGTTAATATGTTTTGCAATACTTATATCATTAACTTGTTGAGTAAGAATTTCATCTTGTATATCTAACAATCCCTGAAAGTCAGTTAAATTATATCCTTCGTTAAATAACATTGTTTTAATATTTCTATAAGCCCTTTGTTCAGCATCAATGTCGTTAGTTTTTGAATAATCTTCTGACATTTGACCCTTAAATTGTTCCCAAAGTTTATCCGGTTGTACAGGATGACAATGAATTAAAATTCTTGTAAATAATTGGCGAAGTGAATGAGGCATCATCCATAATGCAGCTTCTTCCATTGTTCTAATCCACTCACTATCATCTTCTACAAGTCCTAATGCCAAACAAGCAGATGTAAAAGATTCATGAACAACTCCATTAACTGTTCTCAAACTTTCAAAAGAAGTTGCTCCTTTTACTGTAAACAATAATAATCTAAGATTAAATAACTCTAATTGATTTGGATTAACTGAATACATTCTTCCCAAAACTTTTTCTTTACGAATTCTTTGTTTCCATTCAAGAGATTTTGTTACCCATGTATAATGCTCTGGTATTTCTGAATAATAATACTTTTGAGCATTACTATCCCGTTGGTTAAGTTTAAAGTAATCCAGAAGTTTTGTATTTTTATTTAAATCGAAAGAAATACCGTTACTATCTTTTTCTTCTCGAATAATAACATTCTGTTCATTTGGCAAATGTATGGGCAAGCGATTAACGCTATGACTTTTTTTTCCTAAAGGTTTACTTAGAATTCTCCAAACTGCCTCAACTGGACCAACATATCTATTTTCTTCATAATGATTTATTTCATTATGATTAATAGTTACATCCCCATTCGCATTTGTGATAATAATAGATGCAGCGTCATGCCCTTTGAGAATATATTTATATAAATATTTAACAGACTTGATACTCGAAACTATTTCTACATTAATATGGCAATTAAATATTTCTGAAAGGTTAGGACAATACGGAACAACATTAGAATTATCAACAATAAATCCATTTGGTCGTTCATACACTTTATTATTATTTCTTCGACGGCAATGAACATAACAATTTTCTTCAATTGTAGTTTCTTCTTGGTAACTTTTTGGAAATTTTTTTGAACATTTTCCATCAATTAAACACCAATCTCCACAAGGTCCATGAATATTATTTTGCATTATTATTTTATGTAAAATAGGATTATTATTTTCATCGGGAATCTCTGCAGAAATATAACGATCGACACTTTCAACTGTTAATATTTTAAAATTTTCTTTCAATATAACTAACAAATGAATGTGTGGCAATCCTCGCTTTTGAAATTCAATGACATAAACATAAGATTTGACCTCTCCAAATAATTTGTTATCAACAATATGTTTAAGTAAATGTTTTACTTTTAATGCGAATACTCTAGTTACAATATCAGGTCTATCAGCAACAGTTTGATGGGGTAATAAATTTTCCTGTATCTCTTTCCAATTTGGATTACACGTCATTGTAATAAATAAATCTGGTCTACCATGACGTGCAACAATAGCCATCGAATCCTGATATTGTTGCATTATATTGCGAGGTGATCCAATAAAAGTGGAAGGCAATATAAGCGTTTTTCCCACGTGTACATCATTTTCCAACTCATGATTGTGTAAATAATCGATCAATCCTTTATATGTTTCACTTCTTAATTGAGCTTGATTATTTGCACAAAATCTAAATCTATCTTTTTCTATTTTTACATAATTGTCAACCACCCATTGTTGAAACAATCTACCCCCATATAAAATTGGATTAAATTCCTTATCTCTTATAGCAATTTTATATTTAATGTAGGCAGATCTAGAAATAGTATGATTTCTACTTCTGTAATCACTATCACTACGAATCATATTAATATTATAACCCTTATTTCCAAGTGGATAAAATATAGGATAAATCCAAGGTTCAACATTGGGATCTAAATTGCTAACCAATTTTAATTCCTTTGTAGATTTATTATAAACCGTTACATAAGATTCTGGTATTTCTCCCTCAGAGTTTGTATTAAAAATTGCAGCAACTTCATTAAAACCTTGAAAATTATATCTATTTTTATCAAAGCCTTTTTTCAAAGTGAACAATAATTGTAATTCAGGAATTTCTTCATTTTTTTTGTCTTGCTAATTCAGTTTCTATTCTAATTACCTCTGACATCATCATGTAAGATTTTGTGTATGCATTAGAATTTCTCATAATATTTTCTATAGATTTTAAAATATCTTCATCCAAATTGTCGTTACTTTTCAATCTGTATCTGATTGATTCTTCAGGGTCATAAATAAATAATTGACCAAAACATGGATCTTCACCTTTATCCGGATATAAAGCACTATTAATTTGATAGTAAATTTGACCTTGAATTTTGTAACAGAATGGTCCTCTTCTTCTTCCATTAAAATTAATTACATTAGCATTTAAAGATGCAAAAGAAAAAGAATTATTGTACAGCCTTATATTCTTTTTAAAATGACCAGATTTTTCATGAAGCCCTTTTAGCAAAAGCTTTAATTCATCTGGATATTGTATGGAAGTTAAAACAACACCTCCATGACTACAACAATCATTAAAACTAACTTTTCTACCAGCAACTTGTTCATCTTTAAAATGTTTAGCTTGACAATGTGTGCAATAATAATTCATTGGACCTAGATAATTTTCAACATTATTTGACTTAAATGTTTCATTATCATCTAAATCTATATTTAATATTTTCTTTGGAACAGAAATATTCAAATTTGAATTTATACTATTATTTACCAGTTTCAACTCATTTTGAATTTGATGATTTAATACTCTTTCACAATAATTTCTTGGACATAGAGTATTTTTTGTTTTTGACAAAGTACTTCTATCACTGTTTATATTTTTTAATTTAAGGTTTTGAGCATATTCTATTTTAGATTCAACTTGAAGTTTTTTCTTAGTTGAAGTGTGCATTTCACCTGAATAATTTACATTATCACTTTTACATTTCAGTTTTTTGTCTTTCGCGATAATTTCTTTGAATTTCAGCCTTACTTTGTTTAGGTGTTGTTGATGATTCAACATTTCCTTCATTTATTTTATTTATTGCTCTCGGAAAAGAAAGGGAAGTGTTTGCTTCCTCTGAATAATTTGGATTATCAACTTTACGCTTCAATTTTTGCCTTTCGCGATAATTTCTTTGAATTTCAGCCTTACTCTGTTTAGGTGTTGTTGATGATTCAACATTTCCTTCATTTATTTTATTTATTGCTCTCGGAAAAGAAAGGGAAGTGTTTGCTTCCTCTGAATAATTTGGATTATCAACTTTACGCTTCAATTTTTGCCTTTCGCGATAATTTTCTTTGAATTTCAGCCTTACTCTGTTTAGATGTTGTTGATGATTCAACATTTCCTTCATTTATTTTATTTATTGCTCTCGGAAAAGAAAGGGAAGTGTTTGCTTCCTCTGAATAATTTGCATTATCAACTTTAGGCTTCAATTTTTGCCTTTCCCGATAATTTCTTTGAATTTCAGCCCTACTTTGTTTAACTGTTGTTGATGCAATACTCCCTTTATTTATTTTATTTATTATTCTCGGGAAAGAAATTTCTTTCTTCATAGAGTTTTTAGAAAAGTTTGATTCTTCATACTTAAGTTGAATATCTTTTTCATTTAAAAGGCAATTCCAGTCATTCACAACTATGCAAGATCTACTATTAGAAAGTTGTTCAGAGGGAAATTCACCTAAACTATTGCTTTTAAACATTAACATTAAATGATTTCTCATATTACAATAATAGTAATGGACAGAGTGGGGCATAATATTAAAAAATAACGATGTTGCGAAAGCAATTGCATATACTCCACAAGAAAGACTGTATTCTGGTTGCTGATCAACAGTGGTGAAAACTACTGGTGGTTCAAAAGGATATAATCTAATTAAATAATTTCTTTGATCATGATTTAAATATTTTTTATTAAGACTATCAAAAATGTAAAGACATCTTCCATCATAATAAGTACAAATCCAATGACCAGATTTATAAGATCCACTAAAAAGTATTTGAATGTGCTGCTTACTTTTCTGGATTGGAACTATCAAATCAAGTGTTTGTAAACACAAAGTATTTTGCATATTATAAAAAAAATTTGATTGTCTTCCCAATAGCTTTTGAAATTTATACATATGATCATTATTTAGCATTGCTCCTTCAGTGACAACTATGCTTAAATCACGAGTAGTCAAAATAACAGTTTCTCCTTTGTTAGGCATTGTTCTTTTTATTTTAGAAAAATATTTACATATATTTCGTTATCCAATATAATCAATTTCCAATTTTGCCTTTCATCCAATTTAACAAATTTCTAATTTTGTATCTTATCCAATTTAACCAATTTCCAGCTTTATTTACCCAACATAACAAATTTCCAATTGTGCCTTTCATCCAATATAACCAATTTCCAAATTTTCCTTTTATCCAATTTAACCAATTTCCAAATTTTTTCCTTTTATCCAATTTAAACAGTTTCCAAATTTGCCTTTTATACAATTTAACTAATTTCTAAATTTTCCTTTTATCTAATATAACCAATTTCCAAATTATCCTTTTATCCAATAAATCCAATTTTATCTAATATAACCAATTTCCAAATTATCCTTTTATCCAATAAATCCAATTTTATCTAATATAACCAATTTCCAAATTATCCTTTTATCCAATAAATCCAATTTTATCTAATATAACCAACTTCCAAATTATCCTTTTATCCAATAATAACCAAATTCCAAATTTTTCTTTTTCGTAATATAACCAATTTCAAATTTTATCTCTTATACCAAATTTCAAATTACACAAAATTTTTAACTTAATTAATTAACACTAACTATACTTATTCACAAATTTTTCACTAACACTTACTATTCACTAAATCACAATTCACTAATTTACTTATTACACTTTATATTCACTCACGTATAGTGAGTGAATTTAACAGTGATAAAAAAAAATTTTAATTTAATGTTATACGTAACGTATAAGAAACGTGTTACATACACTTAGAAAATATTCTACAATATTATCACTTTCGATAAACTGAAAATTTCGTCTTTATTTGGGGGTAAGCGCTAAGTGTGAGTGCGAGCGAGCGTCCCTATAAAGACGCATAAGAGTGTCTTCTTCGCACTCATAGATTGATGTATATATATATATATATATATACAGAGGCCTGTATTCGACCCTAAGAAGGATTACGAACCCTTAAACAATAGCCTTTGTAATGGGGATATAAACCTCGGAGAACCCAGGTAATATTTTCTTTCTTCCTTCATCGCAAGGGAAACTATATAAATAAAAGTCTAGTTATATATATATATATATATATATATATATATATATATATATATATATAGTAATAGAAACTCCAAAGGTAACGGTCTCGATAACGTCTGGATAACGGCGCCGATAACGCTTTCTCTGGTAACGGCTACCTTTCTTTCTTTCTCTAAGGCAATGTCAATAAGAATGTCTCTCTTTACCTAATTTGCATATTTACTCGTTTCATTTTAAGGAGGATAAACAGTTTCAAAGTCCGGGATTGTCATGAAAATTCAATCAGCTCAAATAATTGGTCTATTTATCTGAAAAAGTTGTTCCCGGAACGTAATCCCTTTTTGCTAAACTTAACAGATGTACAACACCCACTATTAGATAGTCAAATATTTCAAGATGAAATAATTACGAGTTTAAGAAAATGTAAAAATGGAAAGGCCCCGGGCACAGACTCGATACCATATGAGTTTTTAAAAAACCTTTCAGGGGCAGGGATTGTTGCTCTGCAGAATCTTTTTAATAAAATCCTAGAATCTGAAAAAATGCCAAAAAATTGGGGAGAGTCTATAACTTTCATGATTCACAAAAAGGGCGAAAAATCAATTCCATCGAATTATAGATGTATTGCACTGTTGAACGCGATCACAAAACTTTTCACATCAATTTTAAACGATAGACTAAAAATTTGGATCGCAGAAACTGATTCTATACCAGAATGGCAAGCCAGATTTAGAAAAGGCAGAAGCTGCCTAGATAATACGTTCACTTTAAATAGCATTATTCAAATTCATTTAAGACTACCAAAAAGAAAAATTTTCGCCTTTTTTGTGGACCTGAATGGGGCTTTCCCCTCGGTCAATCATAACAGATTTTGGGAGAAGCTCTTTTTACTGGGAGTAAGCGCAAAATTTATCAGAACCATAAAATATTTTTACGAACATTCCACAATGACTGTTCGATCCGGGGAAGGGTTTTCTGACCCGGCGAACGAACGTTACGTTGGGGGTGCTTCAGGGGGACACTTTAAGCCCAACTCTGTTTACATTATTTGTCAAGGATATAGAATCGTACTTTATCGAGAAAGGTGCCCGCGGTCTTTCTATAAATTCACAAAAAGAAATAATAATGCTAGCCTACGCAGATGACTTTGTGATCCTAGCAGAATCCCCGAGAGATTTACAACAAAAAATTAACTTAATGCAAGATTATTGTGATGAAAATTTTCTCTCGGTGAATTGTAACAAATCGAAAATTTTAATACTTCAAAAAGGAGGCAAAAGAAAGCATAGGTCTTTCAACCTAGGTACAGAAAATATAGAAGTTGTAAAAGAGTATAAATATTTAGGTATGACTTTTTCGAATTCAGGGGTATGTTTAAAGGCCAGTGAAAATGCGATGACGGCAGCGAAAATTGCAACAGGAAAGATATTGGATATTCTGGCAAGCTCAAAGTCGGACTCCTGGCATGCAAAAGAAAAATTATTTGAAAGTGTCGTGACCTCTACTTTGTTTTATAACGCGGAAGTTTGGGATTTGCGTTACATCGAGGAAATAGAAAAAATTCAAAATAATTTTTTAAAAGAATCCTTCGTATACCCCGGGTTACGCGCTAAGAATGGAAATTGGGAGGCTACCACTGGAGTATCTGCTATTTAAAAGAATTCTTTTATGGTTAGAAAAAATACTAAAAATGTCAAAGGAGAGATACCCCAGAGCTTGCTTCTCTCGTTTGAAAGCTCTGTCCGAGCTTCCGTCGGCTACAAATAAATATAATTGGTTTATTCAAATAAAAATTTTTTTCGAAAAAATAAATAAAGTCGATCAATGAAAACATCTGACTTTGGCCTTGTTAGAAAACAACAAAGAAATTTGGCTTAAAGACTTCGAAACATATTTGAGAAATGTAGATCAAATGCGAATATTGGAATCTACGAGACTGCAGGTTTACCCTTAACTCGAACCATTTACACAAAAAGCTCCCTATTTAAATATCAAAATGCCAATATTTTTTACACAGTTGATCGCTTAATTCCGTTTTTTCGCTCATGACAATTACCTAATAATATTCCAGAGCAAAATTATTAAATTTAAAAATAATAATAACTGTAAAAATTGCAATCTCGAAGTTCCTGACGATTTGTACCATTTTTTAACTATTTGTCCAACTTACTTTCATATAAGAGAAAAATACTTTAGAAGTCAAAAAGCAATCGAAAATCCGAGAGAGTTCTGGATAAACCTGCTGTCTTCTCACGATATTAGTATACTAAAAACTTTTGTAAGATACTCTCTAAATCTGAATTAGTAGTTTTCTACTAATGAAATAGTGCGGATTCGTTTACCAATTTAATTAGTAACTGTCTTTACTAATTTTTAGTAGTTTTTTACTAATTATTAGTAGAAAATTTACTAATTTGAAATAGTAAAAAATACGTTCTACTAATTGAATTAGTAATTTTCTACTAGCAATTAGTAAAAAACTACTAAAAATTAGTAAAAATATGTTACTAATTTAAATTGGTAAACGAATCCGCACTAATTCAGATTTAGAGAGTATATAAGCGAAGTACTACTTTTGCGTGCACATTTAGATGAAAACGATTTCTGTTAAAATGTAACGATTTTTTAGACTAATATAATCAAAATTAATGTATTGAAACTTCTTTGTATAAATTCTATGAATTTTTAAACATATATTACTATCTATCTATCTATCTATCTTTTATCAAAAAGTTTGTTTTTGTAGATAGGAGAACGTTTTTACCATATTTTTAAACATTTATGATTTTCTGAATGAAATGGTCAATCAAAAATCTGTAAAGTACGTAATAAAACGTACTTTACAGATTTTTAATTGACCATTTCATGAGTATTGCATGAGTATGGATGTGCAAAATAAATATATTTTTTAAATTTTATTAAAAAATGGTAGCTGTGCAGCATTTCATTAGAAAGCGTCTCGTTTTAGGATTCCATGGCCAGACAACTAACGTCCTTAATTTTTGATCTGGAAAAAAAACGAAAATGTTGTCATTTTCTATACATCAACAGCTATCGACACACGAAGGTTTTTTTATATTACTTACTTTTATTTTTATCAACAAATTTAGAAAATTTTTTTTTTGTTTAATTACGCAACATTTTGCAAAATATCGAAAAAATCCTACGTGTGTCAATAACTGTTGATGTATAGAAAATGACAACATTTTGGTTTTTTTTTATTTAAAAAGTGAGGACGTTAGTTGTCCGGCCATGGAACCCTACACGGAGAGACCGAAGTTATTAATTTTTGTATAAAATCACACTAGAATTTACTATTTTCACATTGCAACCACCGGAAATAAGGGAACTTTTTGTATTTTTTACTATTTTCTACACTAAGTCACTAATCCGACAAATGTTCACCAAATTAGCAAAGTTTCTTACTATTTCGTCCAATAGTTTCAGAAGTATTGTGTACTTACTATTACTATAGTCGTTTGTAAATGCAGAAAGAAACTGTGAAAGAAAAAATACGGATTTTTAACGCCGGTTTTCCGTCAATTTTTGACTAATGGAGACAAACTGGAAAGATTTTTACATGCACAGACACACACAGACACTTATATATTTGTTGGATAAATATTTATAGACACACACATGTTTATTTCACTTATATGTATAGGCGCGGTTAATTAATACACTAATACACAACTGCACGCACGACAACGAATTTTACTGAAAGTATACATCTTTGTTTCCTTATATATTGAATGCTGAAAATTTACAGCACTTACGAGAAAGCAGTTTACTTTTAACAACTTATTATAAGACATAGTTCTTGGAACAGGAATAAATGCAAAAATTATTAATTTATAACAGTCAATTTCTGAGATAACGAACGACCTACGTTTTACTTTATATTCAATTATTGTAGATAATATCCAAATTTATTTTACATACGCGAAACATAGTCACTGTCAATGATCGGATGGCATCGGCTCATTTACGGAGATTGACGAAGTTAGCAACCAATAGAAATGCAGGCGCCATATGACTGCACTCGCTAGCCACACTTGCTCACCAAAAATTACTACAGTGGATAGTAGGTTTTAGTGGAAAATGTTTTCATTTGTCAGATTTTGTCTATTGAAATTAGAGAAAACTATAATCAATTTTCGCTACATTTACAACTCTTACACAAAATATCAAAACTTGCTATTTCAATGTAGCAAATTTATCTATTTCTTTTGTAAATTTATCTAATTCTATAGTACATTATGCTAAAAGTCCCCTTATTTCCGATCATTGCAACCATTTTTAGTAATTTTTACAAATGTTGGTCTCTCTGTGTAAGATACAGATGCCTTCCACTAAAATGCACTAAATGCTGCACAGCAGCCAATTTGTAATGGAATTTTTTTGAAAAAATATAGTTTGCATATCAATACTCATGAAATAAAACATACTTTACAGATTTTTAATTGACCATTTCATTGAGCCAAAAAAAATTCCTAAAATATGCTTAATTTTCGTGATTTCCCCCCTTAACATGTCTGCAACTACTACAAAAGCAAACTTTAAAAAGAATATGTATAGTTTTCCTTTATTTTAGTAAATAATAAATAGAAAAAATCATTATATAAACCCAAGCGCAAAATTTTTTCGTTTTTTTGTTGAGCTGTGTTATTATTATTAAATAATACAGTATTTTTTATTTTATCATTTATATACCCGATTTTGTTGTAGGGGCTCCGTCCCCCTAAGTGTTCGGTTTGGGGTTTCATAACATGCCTTTCTTGAAAATTTTAGTTAATATAATTAATATTTCGAATTCAGATGCTTTGATGTCGGGTGGCTTTGCCCCCCATACCCCGTCGAGGGGAGTCCTCCGAACCCCCTGCGCGACCAAACATGCTTATATGATTGAATGTATATATCAGTGGAATCGTCTGTAATAAAATCAGATTCGCTTAAAACTTGTTACTTAGTCGTTTTCAGTCCAAAAGATGTCTAAAAGACGTCTGTTTGACGTTGAAAAGACATCTTGCGGACGTCCTTTTCAAGTCCCTTTAGTTCCATTTAGATCGAACTCTAAAACCTCGGGCCTGGAGCATCTTTTTTCAGAGTCCAAAAGACATCCATATAAAGTCTTTTAAACAAGCGTAAGAAATTTTCAAATTTAATGCGATTCCCTTATAACTTGTTACTTGGGGGTTTTTAAGTCGATGATAACGAATCTGAAATCACTTTTTAGAAATTGGAAACTGTGGATACAATATGGCTAATAGTTTTTAAAATTTGATTAGGTTTGATTAAATCTTATTATTCGGGTGTTAATGGGGTCGCTGATTATGACTCTGAAGTAACTTTTGAGAAATTCTACAATTCTGAACGTTCAAATGAACGAGTATTTATTTATACACTCGTCTTCTTGCCTTAATACTAGCGTTTACAAGTGTCCCCGAGGAAATTTTCTTACATACTATAAACTTATTCTAATTTTTTGCGCCTACAGAATGACTTAAAAATTAGGAGTACTCGTATTTGCCTGGACCACCCGTCCTAATTGAGTAATTCTAGCTTCATCCCGAGTCGAACTTTTAGACCTGCTTACCTCCTGGTAAGTATAATTTAACCCTAACCTGCACCTAACAAACCCTTAGTGTTTTTTTTCCTCCTGCGTAAGTTCTATTTAACTCTGACAACTCCTTTTTAAGTCCTAATTGAACCTCAAAACCCTGTATTGCTTCTACTACATTCTTACGCAATAGGAAATGTTACGCGCGGAACAAGATATTCAACTTATTATTGTTTTGCAAATTACAAAATTTTTTATTTTGAAAATTTCACGAAAGAATTCAATTATTTTCTAAAATTTTAATAAATCCTTTGAAAAAATTCAATTATTTTTATAAATAGTAAAATTCTTCGCAAGAATTCAATTAATTTTATAAATAGTAAAATAATTATTTGCAGGAATTCAATTATTTACAAAACAATTTTAATTGAATTCCTTAGATGAATTCAAATATTTTAAAATATTTTCATAAATTGCAATTATTTTCTTAAACTTTAATAAATTCTTCGAAATAATTCAACTATTTTTATAAATACTAAAACTCTTTGCAAGAATTAAATAATTATCAACCCAATTAAAATAAAATTAAACGAAAGAATTTAATTATTTTCAAAAATTCCTATAAAATTTAGTTTCAACAAGAATTTAAAATTCTTGAAAAACAATTTAATTATTCTCAAAATATTTTT